>JAJMGT010000023.1:5212-103910 GCA_030582715.1 Kodamaea sp. yHQL449 | reverse complement strand
AGAACTTGAAAATGTGAAATAAAAAAAAAGTGAATTTCTCTCCACAACAATTATGACAGAAGATGATGATAGAAGAAAGACAACAGACAGTGATGATGAGATCGCGAGGCGATACAAGAAGCTCCAAGGTGCCCCCAAATTCGACTTGAACAGTGAGGAGTTGTACTGTATCTGTCGTAAACCCGACCATGGTGGTGAACTCATGGTACTATGTAATGGATGTGAAGAATGGTATCATTTCAAGTGTATGAAGCTCAACTTAGACTGGTCGAAGTTGATTTCTGAGTTCTACTGTATATTCTGCGAGTGGCAACAACGTGGTCATTCTACGTGGAAGCGGAAATGTCGATTGAATGAATGTTTTGAACCGATACGGCCTGATTCAAAATATTGCAGTGATGAGCATGCGATACAATATATGCAACGAGCACTTCTCAGGAATGAAACAAATATAACTCCCGGAGAAATCAAACGGGTGATAACGTACGTCGATAATGATTTAGATAAACTACACCAGCTAGGTACCAACTTCCCAGAACTAGAAATCGTCACTAAATTCAACCAAACCAAAGATGATTTGAATGAATTCCCGCAAATTATAAGGGCAGATTTACAAAGAATTAGAACTAAGCTACAATTGATAAACACTCAATCCGAAGAATTCAAGGTCAAATCCGTTTTCTTACTCGAACTAAAAGAAATGATAAAACTTTTAAATGATAAACTAGTTTTGAATCTTGGGATACTGAAAGAATCCAAACAAAAGAAAAGAAGTCAAAAGAAACTTGAAATTTGTTGTTATGATAAGAATTTGGAATCATCAACCAATCATCGTGTACCGCAACTCCTTAATTCAGATTCCGATTTCGAAGAATTTGTCAATTTGTGCAAGAAAAAGCATCTTGATCCGAGTGTGGATGAAACAGATGATGATGATTGGTGGGATACGTTATGTATGCGTGATAAAAAGAAGTGTGTCCGTCACAATGGATGGTGGAACTTAATTAACGACGATGTTTCAAAGAAATTGGCCGAAACAAACGCGGCTATCAACAAATTGAATGATGAAAAAGATGCAGTTTTAAGATCCTATAGTATCAGTATATATGAACAAACTTAATTACTTCTTCAACCCATTGATTGTAGCCACGATTCTTCTTGTGTGTCTATAACTTCTAAACTCACATAACCAGATTCCTTGCCATGTACCTGTAGCTAATCTACCGTTACTTATAGGAATACTCAAGCTTACACCAACAGTAGATGACTTGACATGACCGGGCATATCATCTGGACCTTCGTCGGCGTGTATATAGAAGTCGCCTTCAGGAACCATTCTATCCAATGATGAAGTCATATCTTCCCTTACATCAGGATCACAATTCTCATTCAAGGTTAAACCAGCACTGGTGTGTTGAAGGAAAAGGTGTAAGATCCCAACTTCATAGTCCTTGATTTGAGGAACTTTGCTCAAGACTTCATCTGTAATCAAGTAACTGCCTTTGGATCTTGGAGATAACGAGAATTTGACTTGTTCCCACGACATGTTTGAATTGCTTAATAAAGAAGTATATTGGGGAATGAAAAAATCAACTACAATTTTTTGACGCAATTCTCACGCAGTTTGGTTGCTTTTCAAATGTCTCAAAAAGTGTTATCTACGGAGTGCACAATTGTTTGCTATGTAAATCTTAACACATAGTGTTTGAAGTTTTAGTTGTGAAGTATACTCACTCCGTTCTTACAGTTTACAAAATCGAAGTCAACTTGTCTCTGGGAGAAGAACGTCTTTACGTGAGGTGATTGGACCTATTCAGTGCCATTTCCCTGCACCCAAATGGGTCTCTTATACAATCTGGAAAACTTTGGCAAAAAGTAACAAAAATATCCGTCACGACACTATAAACAAAGAAAACACTTGATATGAAAAAAAGATCCTACTAGAGTCGTATGCTTTTCAGTTGCTGAGTTTGGAATTCATTTGCTTGTTTCTGATTTCGGTTGTTGCGGTTGCAACTTAATTTTATACTTTTTTTTACACTTGTTTTTATAATATCTATATTTTTATATTTTAATAGAGAACCATTTCAAACAGAATAATTGTAAGAAGTGCATATTTTCGTGGACTTGAGTAGTGTGGTGCGATATAAAGTTTACTCGTGAAACTATGGTTGAGATATTTTCCGATATAAGATTGTACAGGAATCACAAAACCGAACCTCACTAGTTCAGGGAACAAAGCCACTAGTCATAAACCACTTCTCACTCATTATTCATCTCATTACTCACTACTCATTGCAAAATAACACGCATCTTCTTCTGAAATGTTCTGTTCACTTTTATATCTCCAAATTTGGGTGCAAAATAATACCCCTCTTTCTTAGTCGCAAAAAAGTAAACTTTATACCTGCCAAATTGGCTGCAAAATAATACCCCTCTCAACCACAGATGCGAATGTAAACCACGAGATTTCGCAGCCATTCAAAGTGTATAAATTCTGACTAAATCTCTCAAATGTAATTCAAATTTTTTATACCTTCTTCTTTACTTTCAGATCAGATAAATCTTTATCACAGACTCCGAAAGTATAACCAAACCATCACCAATTCACTTTTTCAGAATGCACTTGAAATCAATCAGGTTTGTTTCAATGAAGAAACTCTTTGGAACAAAGACTGAGAAAGAGAACCCAAATCCAACCAAGATTAGTAGCAAAAGAGCTATTTTTAAGAGCAAGACTAGATCATTTATCAATAAGTTTAAAAAGAGCCCTCACTCTGTTTTTACTATTGAACCAGAACCAGAATCTTTGCTTTCATCAGATGCTTCCTCCTACATTACTATTTGTGAATCTGCCACCCCTTCTGTCATTCGTCGTATCCACAAATCAAAACTCCCAGGATCATTCTTCGCCACTTTTGCTTCACTGCAATCAGCTATTGAACTTACCTTATCTCACAAGGAAGAAGATGTTGTTTCTTTGGAATCTGCAGTACCAAAGGAGCAACAATCTACTGAATTTGAGAAAAGTGAATTTCCTCCAGTTGGTCACAAGCCTGAAGAATCCTCCACCAAACAACCACCTCACAAGTTCAAATTGCATTCACCTACTGTTTATGATAATATCATGAATTTTTTGAGTGGATATTTCTGTGCACAAAAAGAAAATTATACTTTGCACTTTGATGCAAAGAGAAGAGCTATCTGCCACACATGGGTTATGTGCAGATACAGATATAGATTCAACAGAGTTGCTTTCAGAGAAGGTGTTGATCAAAGAATATGGGTTAGCAAGCTCAAGTTTAAAACCAAGAGAATGAAGGTAAAGAACAAGTTCCAGAAATACAGAACCAAAAAAACTTGGTCTGAACCAAATCCCAACCCAACCTTTCCTTGATCTTCAAAATAATAAAGATCTGCAAGGAATATGGATCATCAACAAATCAAAAACTTAAAATCAAAAAAAGTCAAAAAAAGTCAAAATCCCCCAAAAAAAACCAAAAAAAATATAAAACTTCAAAACTCCAAAAAAAAATCAAAAACCTTTGCAACCACACTGGCTACTTTTATTATTCTTAGACTCCGTCTAAAGTTTTATATTAACTCTTTATATAGTTGTTGTTTTCATCTCTCAATAATAAAATTATCACTGTTTTCCATTTAGACTTGATCTTTCTTTTCTCTGATAAATAGTCAGGAGTCGCTGGTCACTAGTCACCACGCAGCTCACTATTCAGCCTCACTACTCAATCCCACTAGTCATTCTCACTAGCCACTGGTCCCTGATCACTCCATATTCTCACTAGTCACAATTCAATAGTCAGCCTTCTCTCTACTCACTACTTACTGCTCAATATCTCTATTGACTACTCAATGTCTCTAGTCGCTAGCCACTCGCTACTCACTCTGACTAGTAACTAGTAACTCACTCACTCCTCGCGCACTGTACTCTCCAGCCACTACTATATCGTTTTTCTCTCAGTGCTCACACTTCGCTTGTTTCATCTTATAATAAACCCCAAGAATACCTTACCAATAAGAACGCCTGCGTAGCGTAATGGTTAACGCGTTTGACTTCTAATCAAAAGATTCCGGGTTCGACTCCCGGCGTGGGTTCTTATAATTGCGGTTTTAGCTCAGTTGGGAGAGCGTCAGACTGAAGAAATTCAGTCACAGTTAATCTGAAGGTCCTGTGTTCGATCCACAGAAATCGCAATTTTTTTTTGCCAATATGAGCGAGTCTCAATTGAAAAATTCGATTATTAAATTGAGGATTCAATTAACATTCTTTTTAATCATGAACATTGAGTTATTGGCGGGGTGTATACTCCCGTACTCAGAATCAACAGAAAGTTCGCTAAGTTTGAACAAATTATACTTTACAAATGATTTGGATACTGATAGGTACTCGATTATACTAGATGAGTCTAAAAAAGTTTCGAGTATCGATCGACTCTTCAGTGCAACGCAAGAGTCAACACAACAATTGATTAGTTATATTCAAAACCCCATTGACGAGTCCAATTGGAAGACTCCGTTACTTTTAAGAATAGAACCTCAGTACACTAAAATCAAATTGAATGTATCGATCAAAAGTATCCAGCCTCACGATAAATCGATCATAATAGTTAAGTCGTTTAATACTATTGATAATGATATACTTGAACAGCAATTAGTCGATAATGAGAACCTCGTTGAAAATGACAATTACATTGAGATTTCAAAGTTGAATTATTTGGATTTACCAATTGATTTAACCAGTGTGGAGAGCCAAAGAATTGTTATCAATGATTCATTTGAGTCTAGAGTGTTTGGAAATAGGAACTTGAATGTTTTTTTATGGGAATTTAATCATGTAACAAAGGAGTATCTATTTTTGTTTAAGTTTGGAGTGTGGGTGGATGGGAGTCAGAGTGGGGAACAGGACAAGGTTCTGCGAGTGGAGGATGGTCAGCGGGAGGACGGGAAAGTACAGCAAGTTCCGCAGCATCATCGGGAAGCTCAGCACGGGCAACACCAACACCATGTCCAGCAACATCATGTGCAACACCATGCCCACCAAGGTCAGCAAGGTCAGCTACACCAACACCAAGGCCAGCATCACCAAGGCCAGCACGAGCACAAAGCAGCTCCTTCAGAACCATTTTCGGGAGCTCCCCAAGCAGCCTCTTCAGGAGTTCCTTTCGGAACTCCTCAAGCGTCTCCTAAAGGAACGATCAACCTCTTCAAACGTGAATTCACCTTCAACATCCAAGACGGACCCGAATTCAGAAACGCACTAACCAAATACGAAACAAACCTTCCACTCTACAAACGGAACTGTAAGAACCTTCTAGAAGAATTAACCCGATTAGAACAATCACTTAAAAGAATCAGCACATGTAAATCTCGAATCATTGAACTAATCAACACATTTACAGAATTACAATTCAATTCAATCATCAAACAAAGTGGATTCTTAACAAATTTTACAAGAAATTTCAAGTCACTATTTGAACCGTTTGAAAAGAATATTAGATTTTTTTTAAAGTATGTTTGCGATGGAAAATTGATTCAAAAAATTCTAGATAACCTTTCCAAACACCATTTGAATGAAAACTTGACATCTTCAACAAACGAACTTTTGTTAAAGAAGAAACAATTTGAAAATAATTCAAAAGACTACTACAACTGGCTTAACAAGTACCTCTCTAATGAAAAGGAAAGACCTGAACTGAAACTACTCATCAAGAGAAAATCGTTTGAACTTTCAAAATTCGACTATCTAAATCATCTAAATCAAATTACAAACAACCAGTATTCGAATAAATTTTTAGAATGCTTGTTTAAGTTTTCAAGTGGACAGTTTATAGATTTTGAAAATTTTAAAGATTTAAAGAAAAGTCAAGATTTGTTGAATGATAACTACAAGATTTATCTCAATGTATTACTTCGATTCAATAGTGAAAAATATCAATTTAGACAAATGATTGAAGCATGTCAAACCAATGAAGAATTGACCAGTTTGATACGGTATAATAAATTGAACCAATCACAAGTAAAAGATGCTGAAATTACTCATGAGAATTTGAATTTGATATTTTCAATTAGTATACCTAATTTCGATCAAAATTCGGAGATTTGTGGGATTTTATATGCCCTTGGAGGTCAAGGAAAGCCTGGGTGGCATAAGGAATGGGTAGTACTTGATAAGGGTCAATTGATTGAATATTCGAATTGGAGAAAGGGAACTACACCTATCAATAAACCAATCGAAATCGCATTATCTAGTATTAAACCAATCAGTCATGAGAAGAGACAATATTGCTTTGAAATTTTTACTTCACAAGGTCATAAACATGTTTTTCAGGCTATAAATGAAGATGAGAGGAAGAAATGGATCCAGGCTCTTTATAATGCTGGACAAATGGTTGATACGAGTAGGTTGAAGGAGAGTTATGCGAAGGGTGCAGGGAGAAGGAGGGGGAAAGAGGAGAAGGGGAACAGGGAGGAGAAGGTACACAGTAGAGAAGATGACAGGGAGATCAGACAGAACAGAGCTGAAAACAGCTTATACAACAACCCAGAAAACAGGGATCATCCCAACAGATCCGTTTCACCAGTCTCAATCACTTCAAACTACAAATCCCCAATCGATTACTTCAACATGGTTAGATCGATTCCAGATACAGAAAACACCGTCTGTTTGGATTGTTCATCCACAGAACTGGTTGAATGGATTTCAATCAACTTTTTGGTTTGCTTCTGTATCAAATGTGCTTCATGTCATCGAAGTTTAGGATCTCATATCTCAAAAATCAGATCACTTAAATTAGATAAATTCGATAATGAAGTTGGGATTTTATTAAGTTATATTAATAATAAAAATGCAAATTCTTATTTAGAAGCAAATTTAACAGAGTTAAAACCAAATTCAAATTCTTCATCAAATCAAAGATTACAATTTATTCAAAAAAAATATGTTGAAAAATCATTCAAATTAAATATACCTGATATTAATAATAATTTGATAAAATCGGTTCAAAAGATTAATATTTTAGAAATATTGCAATTTATTTCATGTGGAGGAGATATTAATTTACGAATTCAAATGCATGATAAGGTTGTTTCACTTTTCCAATATTCTTTAAGAAAACATATAGATGTTGAAGAGGAAGATAAGAAATATTTCGTTATATCCGAATTGTTGATATTAAATGGGTGCAAAATAGAAAAAGATTTGAATCAAGAGATTGAATTGACGGAGGAAGCGAAGAATTATTGGAAAAAGAGAAGTTTAAGGTTGAATTGATGGGTTGTGTAGGTGTATAATGAATGGATGGCTACGAACGAACGAGTGAAACGAGTGAGTGAGTGAGTGAGGAGAGAGTAGTGAGAGAGTAGTGAGTAGTGAGCTGTGAGAGAGTAGTGAGAGAGTAGTGAGTAGTGAGCAGTGAGAGAGTAGTGAGTAGTGAGCAGTGAGAGAGTAGTGAGAGAGTAGTGAATAGTGAGCAGTGAGAGAGTAGTGAGAGAGTAGTGAGTAATGAGCAGTGAGAGCGTAGTGAGGGTGGATTGAGTATAGCGAGAGTGGATTGAGTGAGTGAGGAGTTACTGAGAGTTGTTCCAAACGCACTACTCTCACTACTCACTGGTCACCACTCACTCTCACCACTCACTCTCACCACTCACTCTCACCACTCACTTTTAATCACTCACTGGTTTCACTCTTTCGTTTGTCCGCTTGTTCTTTAGTTAGCTTTTTTTGGCTGCGAAAAACTCACAATATCAGCTTCACCATAAACAAATATAAATTCTTGAAGTGTATGTATAATGGGAGCTTCATAGATCACTCCCTGTACTCACTACTCACTGTCATTACTCTCATCACTCGCTCTTAGTAATCACTCTCACTCACTCACTCACTCACTCACTCGTTTCACTCGTTCGTTCGTTTGCTTGTTCATATTTGTGGCTGCGAAAAACCATAAAAATCCCAATCCCAATAATTCTCAACATCATTACACAATGACAACTTCCACCATTAACAAATACCAATTCTTGCAATGCATTGGCAAAGGAAACTTCGGAGATGTCTATAAAGCAATCAACAGAAATGACAACACGATTGTTGCTATCAAAGTGATTAATTTAGATGAAACAACCGAAGAAATCAAAGTATTAATTCAAGAAATTCAATTTCTTTCAAGATTAAATAATATTTACATTACAAGATATTTTGAAACATTTGTTAATGATTTTAATATGTATATTGTTATGGAATATTGTGGAGGACAATCATGTTCCGAATTGATCAAATTTTATAAGAAACTTCCTGAAGATATCGTTTGTTATTTAATTCGAGGTATATTAAAAGGTTTAAGCTATTTACATCAAGAAGGAAAAGTTCATAGAGATATTAAACTGGCCAATATTTTATTGAATGAAGATGGAGCAGTTAAATTAGCAGATTTTGGAGTTAGTGGGGAAATAACTTTTACACAAGTTAAAAGAAATACATTTGTTGGTACACCATATTGGATGGCACCTGAAGTTATAATCAAGGCCAAAAATAAGAATGCGATTGGATATGATGAAAAAGCCGATATTTGGTCTACTGGAATTACAACAATTGAATTGATAACAGGATCTCCTCCATTGGCACAATATGATCCAATGAAGATTTTATTTGAAATTCCAAAGAAAAGACCTCCAATCTTAGTTGGAATTAATTTAAGTGAAAATATTAAAGATTTTGTTAAATATTGTGTTATTAAAGATCCCAAAAAGAGACCAAGTGCAAATCGATTATTACATCATGAATTTATAACCAATATTCAAAAGACACATTCGCAAATTCAAGTTAAATTAGTTAAAATGATTAAGGAGAAGAATTTGAAATTGGGTGGTGAAATATCTCGTAAGCCGAGGTATAAATTGAATCTGGAAGTTAAACAAGATGAAAAGATAATTGAATGGGATTTTGAGAGTACTTTAAAGGGAATTGAGGAAGGTAAAGATTTAAATGAGAATTATATTTCAAATGAAACGGATCCCAATGAAACGGATCCAAAAGAAACTTCTCCACAGATTCCACGCGGTGAAATTTTATTCTTTTGTCTCGAACGGGTATACATGAGAGGCAGATCAGATAACACAAAACAAACAGTTCATAAGCTCATCGATCAGTTGGTTGAGTCCGAGAGGTTACAGCCCGGACTTTGTGATGCAATCATGGAGGAAATGTATCAGTTCCGCAATAGTTAGGCGTTACTGTAGTAGTTAGGTATAATATATAACTTTGTTTTGAGTGCGCGAATGGGCTGGCCGAGTCGTCGTCTATTTGACTCTACTGGTAGACTCGTGCTGATCAGCTATCATGTATTGTCGTTTACTAGACGGACTTTACCGGTCGACTCGTGCTGGTCAGGTATCATGTATTGTCGCTTACTAGTCGGACTTTACAGGTCGACTCGTGCTGGCCGATTGTTGCTCTAGCCCCGTTAATTTTTCGCTCGCGGTAATTTCTATTTTTGGTCGCGGTAATCCTCACTAATTACTAAGCACTGTCACTAAGTACTTATACTTAGTACTCAACTCTTCACTCCTACTACTACCACTACTCTCATTACTCTCACTACTCTCAATACTCTCACTACTCTCAATACTCTCATTACTCTCACTAGTCATTCACTTACTTGCTCGTTTCAGTCGCAAGTTCGTGTTCGTGTTACATCCTCGCGTTTTTTCACCTCTCGTATACTTCAAACCTGGTAAAGAACTTCGCGTGGCTATTGTGTTATGCTTGCTGATCTCTCTACAATTGTTGTACACAAAATAAACGCGAAAATAAATTCGACGCGCTTTAACATAAACGCGCTTGTTAATCAACAACCATTTTGTACTACAAGTTGATAATATTTCTTTTTTCAACCCTTTATCAAATCGATTTCAATGATTGTTTATCAAGTTGGATGATTTTTAAAAAAACTTTACGTGTTTCCCTTTAAATACTTGAATTTCCAAATTGTTTAGATAAATTTTTTAATACTTTAATCATGTCTAATCAAGAGGAAGTACCAAATACACAGAAGAATGGAACTGCTGGCAGCTCTAATCTTCAACTTCCTCAAACTCCTCGAGTTTATAAATCAACTCATAAAGGAATAACTCCATCTTTTAGTTTTAATTTCCTGCCTTCATTTTCATTTAATTCTCCAATTTATTCAGTTTCTCCAAACAAATATTTCAATATTAACAAATTATTTCATAAGAAATCAGATTCAATATCTAGTACTAAAGATGTTTTTCAATCAACTCCGAATAATCAAAAATCGACTAGATTTTTCGATTCTTTGAGTGATAAAGTTAAAAATGATTCACAAGATTTAGATATTTGGTCTTCACTTGTTGATGATTCGAATCAGTCGAATATGACTAGTGTATCTTCAGTTTATGAGAAAAAGGATTTTTTGACGCCTGGGAAGTTGACAAAGGGGAACACCTCCTTGGAGGTGGATACCTCCGAAGAGGCTGAAGAGGGCAACAAGTCCACTTCCAATGAAGAGTCTGAACCCACAGAAGTCAAGTCCTCAAATGAAGGACCCGAAAAATCCGAACGTTCCTTAATACCTATCAAACCAAAGCAAGAACAAACAGAAAACTCACAACACATAACCAAAAAAAGAAAACTAGAATCATCTCCAAACAACTCTGTTGCATCACAAATCGATTCAATCATTGATTCTCCAATTGGGACTCGAAAATCAACAGTCACAAAACTTTCATCATCTTCCACCACATCCAAATTAATTAATTGTATTACCAACCCAACATTAGAACCAAATGAAAAAGTATGGTATCCTGAACTTGATCAAATCTTAATCAAATGTTTTTGTAAATATAGAGATTTTAGAGAGAATCAAAATTCAACTTTAATATTAAAAAACACTTCACAAAATAAAATCTTACTGAGAATGTTATTTAATAAAACCAATATTTTTAGAACTTCAAAGCAAATTAGTTCACGATTATTTCGATTAGCCAAATCTAAAAAATTGGAGAAACCAAGCAAATATTGTAAAGGGTATACTGGGAAGAGTTTCCAACCAACTCCAAACCCAACCCCAGTAAATAAGCCAGCTTATGGACTGCTTGATGAGTTGATCAATACTCCGTTTGGAATTCCTCAACTGAACACTTCTACTTCTTCATATATCTTGGATTCAATCAAGACAAATGAGATCATCGATGATGAATTGGATTTACTTCTTTCATCTCCCACCACCAACGATCAACTTGAATTGTATCCTAAAAGTATTATCATGTCGTATAAAAATATCGAGGGGAAAATACATCAATTTACAAAATTAAACAAGGTAAAAGAATCGAATATTTCACTTGATAATTTCATAAATTCAAAGCCTTATTTATCATCAAATATTCTCAATAATTTACATAAACAAAATCTACCAATATGGAGAATTTGTCATAATGTCAACATCAATATGAGTTTTACTCAAAATGAATCTTTTAATTTACAATCCAATATCTTTGAATCATTCATGAAACTCGATGTTTGTGGGATTCAATCCAACTCTATGTTGGAATGGAAATGTTTAACCAAAGTCTTTAATGATGACAATTGTCTGAATTTAATCTATGAGAATATCGATATAATAAATGGCTATTCAATTAAAGATAAATTCGAATTAAATCACCCATTCTTGAAAACTTTCTTTAAAGGGTATTTAAATTTTTTAATCAATGGATCTTCTGTTAATTCGAATTTAATTGTTACTCAAATTCTTTATAATAATTCGAATCCAGAAAATTTTAGTTTAAATCAAGATTTATCAAAAATTTACGGGTATTTTATACATGAATTTAAATTTGATGAAACTGGGTTAGTTGGAAATTCGGATATTGAAATCATTCGACTTGAAGATTCAAAAGATTCGGATTTTGAAGATGATAATGAAACTGTTCTTGCTGATTCTTCTCCTTATAAGGTTTCTCCTAAACATGGGGCAGAAGATACACCAATCAAGAGGAATAGGTTGAGAATAGATGCTGAAAAGGCGAATTTCGAGGGGTTTAGAGGGTCAGTAGGGTCAGTTCATTCGATAGGTCAGGGGTTAGGGACAGTACAGACAGGAACAGTACACGGCCTAGACTCACTAATGGGTCTAGGACATTCGGTAAGCTCAGGGTCTGATAGACACACGGTGGCAGGAGTCCATTCGGTGACAGGCCCCTCCCTGACAGGAGGGACAGACCACTTTACAGCTCCAGGACACCCATTAGATAGACACTTTACCTCACACCCATTTTCTCAAAATTCGTTTACCCCAGGTTACATTTCAGTCTCTCCAGAACTTGAAAAAGCTCGAGATTTCAATTCAAATTTTCCAGTTCCGGATCAATTACTTACATCTACTCCATTACATAACAATGTTATGAATAATTTCATACCGTCACAACCTGTGATGGTCAATTTAGGAAATGGAATAGTTCCATTCAATAATTTACATCCATCGATTCATGAACAAATGATGAATAAATCTTCATTTGTTTCACAAATCACTTCTGCACCTGCTTCACAAACTCGATTTTTAATTCCTCAACAATTTCAATTTCAAAGTCAAGCAAAGAAAATTAAAGATAAACCTAAAGAGATTAAATTTGGACCTATATTAGAGTATGATCCTTCAAAAGATGCACCAAAAGTGACGCAAATTAAAGAAGTTAAACATGGTAGTGCCGGTACGCATATGTTTCCAATGAACCAATTATCGATGTATAAGCCAAAGAAGAAATAGTGTATAGTAAGACTTTAGTGTTTGTTTCGTGTAGTGTGTGGTGTGTGTAGTGTGTGGTGTGTATTAGTGTACTTGTGTGCTTACGGTGTACTAGTGGTACTGCTGTGTACTACTGTGTACTCCTGTGTACTGCGAGAGTAGTTCCAGCTTGCTACTGTGACCTGACTCTCATTCTCACTCCTCACTCGCTCGTTCGTTCCTCTTGCGTGCCTTGAAAATCTCAGTAAATTTTAGCGATTCGCAGTGGTTTAGCGAGACAGAAATTAGCGATACTACTTCTAGTCACGGTATGATAGTGTACACTATACACTATACACTATAGGCTATGCACTACACACTATATACTATATACTTAGTGCTCACTCCCTTTTACTGTGTTCTCATTCCTCCTCTCACGCTCTCACTCCTCACTCACTCCTCACTCACTCACTCGTTTCACTCGTTCGTGAGTTTGTCGTTCGTGAGCGCGAATATTTAAAACGCAAATTCGGAGCTTCGTATATCCGAAATAAAGCAACAATGTCGAATCAACCATTCGGCACAGCTACTTCTAATCCCGGATCCAATCCAGGTTCCAATACCTTCCCCAATGCCAACACCCCCAATTATCCCAACGTTAACGCCCCCAATTATCCCAACGTCAACTCCCCCAATTACCCCGAGAATGCAAATATGAATAATTATCCAGATAGACAAGATAATATCAATGTTCATCAAATGGAAACCGATCGAAAGTCTCATGTCCCACCTGGAGCAGGAATGCAAGGACAATTCAAACTTATTTCGGTTAGTTTCAAAGAAGCAGCTTTAGATTCCCCCACCTTCCGTGCCAGTGTAAATCATTTAGATATTCAAATTGATAATATTGAAAAATGGTTATTAGCATTAGTAAGTTCTGTTAAAAAAATCCCTAAATATATTAAAGTATTTCAAACTTTTAATAATTCATTTTTGGAACATTTAGTACCTTCATTTTTACAAGATGGATTAATTGATCAAGAATATACAATTCAATCTTTACAAACTACATTAGCAGGTTTAAAGAAATTATGGGGGATGTGTTTATCATCATTAACAGTAAATTCATATATTGTTGATAATTTAAATTTAATAGTTTCAAAGAATATAACTCATTATAAAGAATTAAGAAAGAAATTTGAAAAATGTCAAGAGAAACATGATAAATATCTTTCATTATATATATCTACTCCAAAGACAAAAGATCCAGTTAGTATTATGGAAGATGCTAAACAATTTTATCAAGTTCGAAAAGAATATATTCATTCATCATTAGATTTAGTTATTGAATTATCAACTATTGGGAATTTACTAGATAGAACTTTGGTTAGATTAAGTAGTGATTTATGGAAAAGAAAAAGAGCTGCATTTAATTCTGAAATTGATGATACTTTTTTTAAAGATACTTGGACCAAGATTCAAAAAATTCAAGGATGGTGTGATAGTTATTCAATTGCAATTGATAAATTACAAGATGATATGATGAGTGCAAGAAAACAAGTTGAAGATAGTTCCAATTATCATTCATCTCCTTCATCCAATGTAAATGATTATAAATCTTCATTAATAAATTCAAAAACTTTGAATCAAATTGATGAAACTGGATTCGAAAAACATGGATATTTATTCATGAAAACTTGGATAGATCGGAATTCAAAACCAATTTGGGTTAGAAGATGGGCTTTTATTAAAAATGGAGTCTTTGGATTATTAGTATTGAGTCCTACAAAGACATTTGTTCAAGAAACTGATAAAATTGGAATTCTTCTTTTCAATGTCAAATATACACCAAATGAAGATCGTAGATTTTGTTTTGAAATGAAAACAAGTGATTTGACTGTAGTTTTTCAAACTGAAACACTTATTGAATTAAAATCTTGGTTAAAAGTATTTGAAAATGAAAAAAATCGGATCTTAAATTTGAATGATGATCTGTTTAATATTGCAAGTGGTAGATATCCTCCAATAATTTCTGAATTGGCTTCAACAGCAAATACTTTGATTGATGAAGAATTTACAAATACAAGAATCATTCATTCATCTGGTCATATAATCACCTCGAGTACTTTGGCAAGTCATATAGCCAAAAATGAATCAACATTTCAAAAACATGTTTATTATCAAATTCCTCAAATCCGTCCTCCCTATATAACAGATACAACCAAATCATCTATCATTGCATATAGTATAGCAACTGCAACTTCTGTACCAACAGCATTAACAGCTAATATCTGGGGATCTGTCAATTGGGGGATATACTATTTACATAACTCATATAATGAGATTATAAACCCTCCAATCCCAGTACAACCCGATTATCAATTGATTGAACAACAACAACAACATCAAATCGAATCTGGAGTTTATTATCCAGACTATTATCCTGCAGAATTGGTACCATTAGATATTCAAATGAGAGCTTTATTTGAAACTGCAGTTGAACCAGGTGAATATTGTTTACTTTCATTCAGATGTATTTGGTCTCCCAATTCAAAGCAAGAATTAAGTGGAAGATGTTTTATAACAACAAATCATATCTACTTTTATATGCATGCTTTAGGATTCGTTGCTTTATTTAAAGGATTTGTTGGAAGATTGGTTTCTGTTGATTGTACAAGTCAAAAATACTTTGATTTACTCAAGATTTACAGTATGAATGGAGTTATAAAGACAAAATTGTTCTTAGATGATGGGAAATTGATCAAACGTAAACTACTTTATATAATAGCCAATAGAATTGCAGAAAAACCAAAGTTATTAAGTCAACTTATACCAGATTTGAATGACATCGAAATTCAAGTCAAAGAAGAAGAGAAAACTTTGGTACAAATCTCCAACATAACAACATTATCAAAGAACCTTAAGAAGAGAAATGCAAGTCAAGAGAATTTCCCAACAGTTATAACCAACCCAGAAAAGATGTCATCGTTTATTCAAACGTTGGATACACATGGCATGAGTTATAGAACGGATTTCTCAAAAGAATATACTTTATTAGCTGAAAAGAATTATTCAATCCCTCCCAAGGCATTATTTCATGCTTTATTGGGGAATGATTCAACCATACTTAAAGACCTTTCATATGGGACTTTAGAATGTATTGTTAAAAAACCATGGTCTCAAAACTCTGAAGGAAATTACCAAAGAATTTATACTTCCCCATTGAGCTATTTCAACAAGACTAAGACCGTTCAAATTAATCAAACCATTGATTGTCTTCTTGATAATGAGTATTATTCATTCATTCATAAACGGTGTAACTTTAAGTTTAAAATTGGGTCAATATTTGCAATTGAATACCGATTTATTATAATTCGGAATTCGGGTAAACAATCAAAACTTTATACGTATTGTAAGACAAACTTTCAAACTTCACTGATTTTTAATACAATCATTGATTATATTAATCAGACAATATGTGCAAGTCATACCTCGTTATTGGAAAGTAGGTTAAAGAGTGTTGTTAAAGAGGTTGGTACACATGGACTGATTGTGAAATCGATTTATTTGTATGGTAGAATGAGTCATGTTAAGGCCGAGAAAGGGTCTGTTGAACTGGATCTGAGTGATTTGAAAGTGTCTGCAAGTGATTTGAAAGGTTCTACGGGGAACATGAGATCACCCAGTGATTTCAAAGGGTCGGCAAGTGACTTGACAGAGAGTCGTAATCTGATAGGAACTCCCCACTTGAAGGGTCCAAACGTGACGATTCCTAGCCTGACAGAACCACCCGTGGTCCAAGTTAGTTTCTTTGTTCTTGCCCGTCTTTACATCACAAAGTACATGATCTCATTTGTGAGTAAATTAATCTTATTTTTCCAATTCTTCTTCAATGGAAGTATAGTAATTGCAAAAAGTATTAGTATGCAAAAAGTCCTAATTTTAATAATTGCAATGTTAACTTTTTCAAACTTTTATTTTGCAAGCAAAACTTCTATTTCATATTGGACTGTTCATAGAGCAAATAAGGTTATTCATGAACTTGCTACAAAGGAACCTGTTATGTTACAAAGAGCAATTTATTTAAAAGATACTCAAGATATATTAAAAACTTCATTCATTACAAATAATTCAAGATGTTTAAATACTTTTCAAAATCATTCATTTATTAATAATTATAGACAATCTATTCAATGGGATGAAGTTTATGGAGATGATGATACAAAACAAATTGCACAATCTTTAAGAAAAAAATTCATTGAAATTGGTATTAAAAGACATGATTTAATGGTAAAATTAAAGATTTTAAATGAAATGGAATTTGAAATTGCAAAAGCCGAATTAAATAATTGGCTTATGAATGAACTTAATAGATGTGATTTTATAAAATATAATGTTTTGGATAAGTTGAATGAAGATGCTGATGGGAAGAGTGATTTGAATGAGGGAATAATTTCGATTTTGGAGTTTTGTAAGGAGTGTGAGGTTCAGTTGAGGATTAACGAGGAAAGAACGACGTCGAGCGAACGAACGAGCGAACGAGTGAAACGAGTGAGTGAGTGAGTGAGGACTGAGGAGTGAGGACTGACGACTGAGGAGTGAGGACTGACGACTGAGGAGTGAGGAGTGAGGAGTGAGGAGTGAGGAGTGAGGAGTGAGGACTGACGACTGACGACTGACGACTGACGACTGACGACTGACGACTGACGACTGACGACTGACGACTGACGACTGACGACTGACGACTGACGACTGACGACTGGGTGAGCACCGACTGACGACTGACGACTGGGTGAGCACCGACTGACTGACGAGTGTCTCACGAGTACATAGTATATAGTATAGCTTATAGATTCTACATTTTCTATATAGTGTATAAGTACAGTCTCTAGAGTGAATTTAGAAAACCCTAATACTGAAACGCTCTAAACCATGAGTCGAACGAGTGAGTGAGGACTGTAAAGACCGATTGAGTGACTCACTGAGCCGATGACTGACTCATTGAGCGATTGAGGAACTCCCTCACTCACTCCTCACTCACTCCTCACTCGCTTCGCTTGTTCGCTCGTTCGTTCGTCGTTCCTTTTCACCTCCTCTAATACCCCTTCTTTGCTAACTGATCTGCTATATCCAAATACAACGCTTGAGCATTAAACTTCGGTTCTTGATTCAATATAGCTTTATCTATAAAAGTTCTTGCAGAATTTGTCCAATTAATTAAATCCAAATGATCTACTTGATTTAAAGTTCCAATATAATCACCCCATTTTGAACTTGAAACTGTAACCATTCCATCACTTTCAAATTTAAAATTTTTAAGATTTTTTGCACCCAATTTATACTTCATTATATGCCATGTTAAATTAAATAAATTATACCATTTTGGATCAAATTTTGCACCATATGAAATATATTCAACATTTGGATCATTTATTATATTTTTATTGAAATTTTTCATTTGATAAGTTGTTAATTCAAAAATTGAATCTGGACATAAATTTTTTAAGAATTTATTTGAACCAATTAAATCAACTAAAAAATCAGCACATTCAGATCCATGATGTGGAGTTGAAATTGTTGTTAATGACATTACAGTGTAATTTTTTTGTAATTTTGAGATTAAATATCTGCAATCAAGTCCACCCATTGAATGGCTCACAAGGTTTAATTTTGGTTTGTTGTGAATGGTGAGTTGGTTGGTCTGTGAAGTCTCTTGAAAATTCAGAGTCTCTTGAAGATTCAGAGTCTCTTGAAGATTCAGAGTCTCTTGAAGATTTGGAGTCTCTTGTAGATTGCGGGTACTCTGATTACCCAGTTGGTTGCTCCCTCTCACTTCAAGACTCCGTGGACCGAGACTCCGTGGATCGAGACTCCTCGGACTCATCCTTTGACTCACTTCTCCCTCCTTCTCTCTTTGTAACCTACACTGAGCATCAATAAACTTATTCAAAATCTTTGCTCGTTGCTCGATAGTTCCAAAAGGTGGTACCTTCCCCGTCATAACCGTTATCCCCAAAGATTCCAAAGTCTCTCTAATTCCTCTCCAATACTCAAATTGAATCAAACCTTTTGGAATGGCATTTTCAAGACGGTTTTCATTGAATGGATTTTTTAAAAATAAAAGTTGATCAAAACCTGAAAATCCATGACATAAAACTATTGGATATTTGGTTGGTTGATAATTATTTCTAGTAACAAATTTATCAATTATTTTATCGTGCTTATCTAAATTGATAACTTTTGAAGAGTTAAATCTATACTGTATTAATGGTTTACATGTAGTCTTGAACATGGTGGTAAAGAGAACTCTCGCTATGCGAGAAATTTTGTGTGTGGAGAAATCTCGATATTTGGCGAGAAAATACACAAGTAAAGTATAGAAAAATGCGTTTAGCGAGACTTTTCTAGCGAGACTTTTCTAGCGAGAATTTAACTCTACACAGTAAGAGAATCAACATGTATTTAACCGTAGAAAGCACTCACGAACTCACGAACTCACTCACGAACTCGCTTCGCTCGTTCGTTCGCTCGGTTATCTCCCACTAATCGACTGAACCATCAAATCCTTTACAACCCCCAACATATTCAAAGATTTCATTCCAAAACCTCTTAAAAATACCAACGGACCAAAATCAGTTGAAAAAATCTTGTGTAATTTATCACACACACCAATAAGTAAATGATTTGAAGGCCAAGTATTCGAAACATACCTATCCAATACCAAATTAGATCCGATATCTAACCCTCTATCAACACCTTTTTCCAATGCATCAACCAATTCAGCCACGTCCGATTGGCCCATGTTCAATCCTTGACCTGCCAATGGATGGACTGTATGGGCTGCATCTCCAATTAATGCAATTCTCGATGAAATATAAGTATCTGCATGTGATAATTTTAAAGGAAATCTTGCTCTTGAATTTTCAATAACTTCAATCACTTTTAACGGATAATTTGATTCTAAATCTGAAATCTTAAATTTCGACATTCTCCATTCAATTTCTTGTAAAATTGACTCATCATTTGGATTTTTTTCCAATACTTTATAAATATAATTTAAATCAACTTCATCTAATATCATTGCAGCATTAACCAACAGTGGGAAGATCTTTGGATCAACTTTTAATAATAATTGAGATAATTCACTTGTTGAAGACCAAACAATGGTTGCATTATCTTCGGTCAATGGTAAAATTGCCAAAGGTCCAGTAGTTAAAAATCTTTGCCAACCAATTGAACGGAAATCTTCATATTGTAATTTAATGGTTGCAACAACTCCAAATCGATTATATTGCCAACCTCTGGATTCAATCTTACTGTATTTCCGAACAGGCGAATTATACCCATCTGCTCCAATAAGAAGTCGGGTTTGTAAGGTTTGACCGTTGGAAAGAGTAACTACAGGCCAATCTAATTCATTGGTGGAATCTTGTATATCAACCACTTTTGTATTGTCAAGAATTGTAGATTCAATTTCAAGACTTTGAATTTTTTGTAATAACGAACTTTGAATGTTAAGATTTTCACACATCATTGCAAGCATACCTTGATTTCCTTCAGCCATATTTCCATCAAATTGAATTCTCGATTCATTGTCTTGAGAATCATACGCAATAATTGAATCATAAAATTTGATCCGATCTTGATTCAAGTATTCAAAGTTGCCTATTTTTTGCATAAATTCAATTGATTTTGGAGTTAATGAAACCACTCGATTGGTATAGTCTTTTGGAGGATTTAAAGCGAATTCTCGTACTGATTGTAGGCTTCCACCTTCGATCAATGTACAGTTTAAATGGCTTGTTTTGGGGGAGCTTTTAAGAGCCGTGAGGAGGGTTAGGCCGGCAGGACCGCCTCCTATGATCACAACGTCTTGTAGGGTGTGTGTTGCGGTTGCAAGGTGTCTTGTGAATTTGAGCATGTCTGGAGAATAATAGGATAGTTTTTGAAAATAGCGCGCGAAGAATAACGAGCGACGAACGACGAACAACGAACAACGAACAAACGAACGAGTGAAACGAGTGAGTGAGTGATGAGTGAGGAGTGAGGAGTGAGTACACAGTGTCTAGTATAGAGTATACTGTATACAGTGTATAGTATAGAGTATACTGTGAAGCACAGACTATACTGTGAAGCACAGAGTGTATCACAGAGTGTAGTGGTGTCCTGGTACCACTCTCGCTACTGCACCGCGAATCGCTAATTTGCGATTGCACGAACGAGTGAAACGAGTGAGTGAGTGAGGAGTACTACACATTACAGCGTGTAGTTACAGTGTCCAGTTAGTGTACAGTTAGTGTACAGTTACAGTAGCTACAGTATAGTTCAGTATGTAGTATAGCATAGTATACAGTATACAGTATCCAGCGCAGTGTAGTATCCCCTAGTACTACCCGCTACACCTGACTCGCTAATCTACCACGACTCGCTAATTTTCCCCGATTTTGTCTCATTAATTCGCCATATTACTATTACAGTACATTAAATACACTGTACTTCGTACAGTGTGTCTAATTTTTCGGAATATTCTCCAACTTAACCTTCCCACTCTCAATCCAATATGGATTAATCAACTTTTCCTTCTCCTCATACATCACTTTATAAGAAGTTTTAATCGTACCATCACTAACCCCAGTCTTATCTGAAATTTTTGACGGAGGTAAATCTGCTCCAAAAACTAAAGCTGCCATATAAATTACAGTTGCAGCTATTGTAGTTGGAGATCTACCTGCTAATACTCCAACTTCTTTACACCTTCTGGCAATATATTCAGCCCCATTTGTAACTTGAGTATTTAAACCTAAATGTGAACAAAATCTTCTAATTAAATCTTCGGCAGAAGTTTGAGTTGTTTGAATATTATCTTGATTAAACATAAGAGCATTTGGATTTGCTGCATTTTTATCTTGAATTACTTTATTCATAATTTTAAAAACTTTCCCAATTTCCTTTCTTGGAACATTTGTTAAAGCCCAAATTTCTTTAAATGAACGTGCAACTTTTGCTTTACGACATCCAATAAAAATTGCAGCTGCCATAATTGATTCTTGAGATTTTCCTCTTAAAGGTCTTTCATCATAAACCATTTTATAAACTTCTTTTGCACCATCTTGAACTATTTTGGGTAATTGATAACCATCACACATTTGAGAAATTTTGGCATAAGCTGCTGAAAGTGCATTATCTTTTTTATCAACAATTGACTTATTTTGTGCACGATTTAATTCTTTACCAGCTCTTGTATTATCAGGTACATAAGAAATCATGGTTGATAAATCTTCTGTATCGAGTAAAGGATTCCCTGCATCACCCACACGACTTGGATCATCCCCATTTTGATCATCATTACTAAAAGTTCTCCATTCAGATCTGGTATCAACTACCCGATCACTTAAAACAAGTCCACAACTTCCACAAACAATATCTCCTTCACTAAATCTTTCGATCAAATCGGGTGGAAATATCTTACATTCGGGACAAGTTAATGTGACGTTAAGGTTTGGACCGGTGAAGACATCTGATTTTCCTGGTGCAAGTATACTCATGATGATGAGGGATTGAAAATTAGACTGATGATAAATCAAATGTTTTATGGTGAAAGGTCGTGTGGAGGAAAAAAAATTGTGTATGTAGTGTGTGTACTGTGTAGCATGTTTAGTCATCAGCGATCGTGTGTAAAGATCGTGTGGTGCGTGATCATGTGGTCCGTGCTGTGTATGCACTCTGTGTAGTCTGTATAATCATGTGGTATGTGTGTGTAGTATGTCTGCATAGCCTGTGACACATGTGTATGGAAATGTGTAATGATCAATAACTATATCATAACCTTGTTCTTTAACGTCAACAATGCATTAATTTGATTTTTAACTTAAGATTGCTCTTCGATATCAACGCTCAAAACCACGGATAACAATATATAAGACCATTATAAATCCCCCAACTTGATTTCAATTTGTATCATACATAATGAGCGTTGCAACACTTACTAAGAACACAACTCCACTTCAAGAACTTTCAAGTCTTGATTCTCCAACTTTAGTCAATGAAGCAAAGTATATTCTTGAACTAGTTGAAGAAAATTGGAAGGCGGGGAAAAAACATAAATATATTACTGCGACTGGTTTACCAATTAGTGTTGCTACGTATTCGAATAGTAAATTATCCGATGAAACTTGGCATGCAAGAGTTTATAATTTTACCGAATTTGGTGATCCTTTAAAAGAACATTATCATCAATTATTAATGAAATATGTTGTTGGATCTTTAAGTGATTTAAAACGTACACATTCTGAATATGAAAAAGAATATATTCATGAAATTACACATTATGAATTAAGTAATTATAATATTGAAGGTTCAATTCCAGGTGTTAATTTTACTTATTTGGCACAAATGTACTATAAATTTCAATTCCCTTTAAAAAAGCGGGTTTTTTATGAATTGGTTCATATTCATAGACCAAATGAAAATGAAGCGTATATTATTTCATTAGCAGTTGATCCAAAGAATTTTCAACGTCCTGGATTTGATTCAAGTTATGTTGTAGGACGGTATACATCGATTGAGAAGGTTATTTATGATCCAACAACAAAGAAGTTGTTGTGGTCAATGGCCACATGTTCGACTCCGGGAGGAAGTGTACCTGGATTTTTGGCAAGGATGAATATTGGAGGTGCAATTGCAAAAGATGTACCTAGTTTTATTAATTGGACCGAAAGTTTGAGGTTGAGAAACACAGAAGGTGCTCAGGAAGGACATGTTGCGGGTGTTACGGGATCTCCAGCAGGTGCAACTGGTACAACTGGTGTAGGTACCACAGATGCAACTGGTACAACTGGCACCACCGGTGATGCCTATGTCTCGCCAGTCACGGCCGCACCCAATGGTGCTGTGACTGCCGACCCTGAAGCCTCAATCACAACCGTCCATGACGTTCCAATCAACACTCCGATCACTGCCCAAGCTCCCAACCCAGTGGTGACCACGTTTTGAGGAAGTCTCACACAACGAGCGTAGCGAGTTGTGTGAGAAGCTTTTGAGTACGTACGTCGTGTCTACGTCGTGTCTACGCGTGTCTACATCGTATCGTAACGATCAGTGATATCTATTCACACAACTCGCTGCGCTTGTTGTGTTCGCTCGCGTAACGATCAATAATTTCTATTCTTACACAACTCGCTGCGCTTGTTGTGTTCGCTCATTGTGTTCACGTCTCCCCACTATGACGAAACCCCTCTAACCACACCCTAACATCTTGTCCCAAATTATCAAGGAATCCAAAACTACTATCCCCCACTTCAACCACCCCATTTGTTTGCCTTTTTTTCTTTAATCGTGTATGATTCTTTATAATAATAATAAACTTTTGATTGTACTTTATATAGTAAAACATCCAATCATTGAATTTTGTATTTGAAAATTTATGAAAAAATTCATCCAATTGATTTTTAAAGAATAGTTGATTTGTAAATAAATCAATTAATTTATCATGAAGGTAAAAAATTGCATTATTAAATTTTAAATTTGATTTTTCAAAATTTGATAATTTTTCAATGTTTAAATTTGAATTTAAATTTGGTAAAAATGGTAGTGAAGTTTTGATGTAATTTTCAACTGAATCGTAAATTATAAAGAAGAAATCGTTGTCAAGTTTTGGAGAATTTATGATGTTGTGTAGGGATTGAAGTGAGTTGATACTGGTGGTTAATTCGATGTTTAAACAGTCATCGATTAGTTGGGAGAGCGATTTGAACAAAGCGTTTTTGTCGAGTGTAGATTGGTGAACCAAGGTGATGTAAAGGTCGTTTTTACGGAAGATGACGAGTTGATATTGTTGGGGGAGACCAGAGACTTGTAGGTAGACATTTATGGGGGGTAGAAATTGGCCATCATCTTGGGTGTCGTCAGCGACATGGGAAGCACCGGCACCACCGGCACCACCGGTGGTGCCGGTGGTGCCGGTGGTGCCGGTTGTACCTGCTGGGGCTGTCTCTCCAGCTCTCTCAGCTCTCTCTCCCGTGGCTGTGCGTGTGCCCGTATGCGCATATGTATTTGCTTCATCTCGTCCAAAACCAATACTAGATATTCCCTCCCCAATACTAGTTATCCCCCCGCCAATACTAGTTATTCCCCCACCAATACTCCCACCAATACTCCCTATACTCTCACCAATACTACCTATACTATTCATGGTATAATTCAATGGCAGAACCACCAAATTCATCGTCAAGTTGATCGGATTAATCATATCGATCAAACTCGTATCTTGTTCAACCTCAACATACTGAGGTTGAATCAAATTAGTACTGAAGAAATCTTCACTCTTGACATTCAATTTATCATTATAATTCATACTTTCAAGCCAGTTATAAATCTGTATCAAACTCGTATTGTCAAGGTGGTTTGTTTCCATATGAATCATTCCATATTGCTTTGGTTGAATCTTGTTGAAATTACATAGAAATATCCCATGAATTTGCGGATTCAAATGATCTTTAACCGATTCTTTGAGTGAATTGTTAAGTGAAATCGATGATTTCTTATAAACTCCACTTGTGTTCGGTACAAGTTCAAAAAATCCTCTATAATTTAAAAGATTTGGCCAGTTTAATTTTAATTTGGTGATTTGAGGAATCTTATAAGATTGAATATTGAAATTATTTAAAAAACTCGTGTAAAATTGGGTCAATAAATTTGTTAAAAATTGTTGATTATTCACTTGTTTGATTTGTTTAAATGTCATATTAAATAGTGTAAAAGTTGTATATGAATTTTCAATCAATTTGATCAATTGAGTGTTGATTAAATCGATGTTGTTTGTATCAGGATATGATATCGAACATGAAAGGTAATAATCGGGTTCGACATTGTAAATGATGATGGTTGAATCGGTTGATTTGATTGTTGTGTATTTAGATGAGTTTGAAAAGTTGTTTGCAAATGAAGAGATTCCTCGGATTAGTCCAATGAGTTTTGATTGTTCGAGTTGGGAGGTTGAGGGGGGGATGAAGGTGAGGATTGGGGGGTCGATGGTGGGGTTGTAGATGGAGATGTGGTTTAGTTTGGGAGATGAATGGGAGGGGGATAGGTGGAGCTGGGGTTGGGGGAAGAAGTAGTTCATGACGAAGTGATAAAGTGACGAAGTGATAAAGTGACGAAGTGATCTACGAAGTAGATCTCTGAGTGTGGAAGTCCGAAGTGACGGTAGGTCTCTGGCTGGAGCACTGGCTGTGAGAGCACTGAGTGTGGAAGTCCGAAGTGACAGTAGGTCTCTGGCTGGAGCACTGGCTGTGAGAACACTGGCTGTGAGAACACTGACTGTGAGAACACTGACTGTACAGTGACTGAGGACTGCTGTAGAGCACTTACTGTGGAGCACTTACTGTGTGGACACTGAGTGTAGAAGTGACCGAAGTGATGTGAAGACACTGACTGTGGGGAGCACCTAGTATGAATGGAACACCAGTATGAGTCGCACCTATGAGCCGCTGTGTGTCGAAATATGATAACCAAGTGTCACTTGATACTGAGCGAATTGATGTTTACGTGCGGATACTGGGTAATCACCAGTATATAATTGAGTAGAGTGTGCAATTATATTTTCTACAATTTTGTGTATTTTCTAACAAATTGTCAAATTCCTTAAAATATACCACCTGGGGAGGAAGCTGGCGATAAGCGAAGTGATCTACGTAGATCACTGAGTGTAGGTACCAGATAGACGAGGGACCACTGAGTGTACATTCCAGAGAAAGAAGGGACACTGAGTGTACCAGAGAGAAACAAGTAGACCACGTACAGACCAGATATGAGAAATCAATTCAGTGTATCTGTACTGTCGAATGTCATGTGTCAATTGCTGGAAATTCATTTGGAGATTGCCATTGCTAGGGAATCCAGAGAGGGATAGAGAAGGAAATTCCGGCATCATTCAGTAGTCTACGAGTAGATTGCTGAGTACTGAGTGAGCACTTCGTACTGGGGAGAATTTCTCTCGCTATGATCAAAGCTCGTTTTTCTCGCTATTTCTCGCTATTTCTCTCCGCACACTCAGTAATCTAGAATACGTCGTACTGGAGTAAGTGCCACTCAGTAATCTACCTTTTAGTCGCAGTGGAGAGTAAGGGTATTCTCTGTGATCACTTGGGTGATACTTCATACTGAGCGTAACAGGTACTTAGTAGTATGTCATAGATCTTCTTACTCACGCACTCCTAACGCTATTCGCGAAGTGTGGTGAGTAATTTACAAAGACTATATTAGTGAGTACAGTTACGGTTGTATAGTGTAGTGGTTATCACTTTCGGTTTTGATCCGGACAACCCCGGTTCGAATCCGGGTACGACCTTTTTTTTTAAATCAAGAAAATCCATACCGCAATAACCCGATCAATTATAATTTTTATCATAACATTACACAAAATTTCACCGTCTAAGTGATAAACAAAGTGGGTACCCGACAACTCGATAAACCATCGAATCGAAAGTTGGCCCGCTTAAGACCCGAGACCCGTCAGGCACATTTGTAATCTAAGATTCGTGTATTCTTAAACTGTAAATATTTAAGGTGTAAAATTTTGTTTACAAATCAGCCAAAAATACGAATTGGTGAACAAATCAATAACAAAAAAAAAGAACACACCTTTTTCTTCCACGTAGACAGTCACAAGACGTCGATACAGACATAAATATACAGGCGTCACAGATAGTAGTCACACACATACACACAGGCACACAGCGTCACTAGTCATACACATTCACTAGTCATACACACAATCACACACACACATTCACACACCACAGAGACCATGGAAGATAAACCCAAAAATCCCTCGTCAAGAGTGATTGATTCTTTACACCAACAAATCGACACTTTAAAAAACGAACTAGCCACCGTTAAAATCTCGAGTGATGATTACAAGAAAAAGTACTCTATTGTTGCTCAAAAAAATGATTCAATTGTTGATCAATTAGCCAATACAAAGCATGAAAATGATATGATAAATGCACTTTTAAAGAGAAAAGAACGTAGAATTTCAGATTTAGAAGATCAATATAATGAAATAATTTCGAGTAATGAAACTTTAAATTTAACAAATAAAAGTTTAAAAATTAGATGTGAAAATTTACAAGAATCTTCAACTTTTTCAACTGCTGAATTTGAAAGGTTAAAAATTTCTTATGATGCATTAATTTCTTCACAAAATGAATATAAAAAGCATTATCAAAAAGAATTAAGTACTTTAACTAGTCAATTTGAACAATTTAAAGCTGAAAATTTACAAAAATTCGAGAATTTATCATTAAATTTATCAAATAATGATAAAGATATCGATACTTTATTGGATAGTTTAACTAATAAACGTAAAACAATGGATAATCTTTATGTTAATAAAAATAAAATGATTTTAGAATTGTTAACAAAATTATCGAAATTTTCAAAATTACATGGAACAGAATCTAAAGTTATTTTACAAAATTCAATTTCAATTATTGAATCATTATTAGTTAAATATCCTGATTTTCAAGAAAAATTGATTAAATTTGAATCAATTGATATTGATTTAGATGAATTATTGATCGAATCAAATGAGACTTTAAATAGTTCATTTGATGAAGAAGCAACTTTAATAAGTTCACCAGAATTAAAAAGTTCAAAGATTCCAACAATTCAATCAAAAAGGAGAAAAAATAAGAGAAATTCAATTAGATTTGATTCAAAAAGTGGATCTGATTTTAATTTAAATATTCCAACGACTCCAACTCAATTGAATTTACCCAAAAGGCCAAATCAACAAGCAAATAGAAATAGTTATTATGAAAAACCTAGAACTCCAACACCTCCTTCGAATAATTTAAATGATCAATATGAATTGAATTCGAATTATCAATATAATCATCAGTATAATCAGTATAATGGACAAGTTCATCATAGTTATTCGTATAGTGGGGGGAACAGGGGGTATAGGGCGCAACTGGGTGTGTATCAGCCACAAGGTCAGCCACAAGGTCAGTCCCAGACCCTGGGTCACCAGGGTCACCAGAACCACCAGGGACAAACTCACCAGAACCACCAGGGACAAACTCACCAGAACCACCAGGGACAAACTCACCAGAACCACCAGGGTCAGAATCAGAGTCAAATGAACACCCATCAGCACCACCAAAACGGAATCAACCAAATGAACCAAATGAACCAGAACAACAACCAGAACCAGAACAACCACAACAATAAGAAATTCAATAGAAGATCGACTTATGGAAACAATTACCATAACAAGAGAAATTCTCAAAGCTTTGATATGAACTTTGCTTTGAATACTTCGTAGCAGCCCCTCCATAGGCGAATCACTCACTAGAGGACTCACTCGCTAGAGGAGCCCCACTGAGTCGTTCATTCACTGCCGACAAGTCATAGAAGACTACACTGAGTCACCTTCATTCTTTATACCTTTTATATATACCTTCATTTGATTTTGTAGTAGGCCACTCTGTAGACTGTACACTACACTACAGTGTGCTCTTACTACGCACTGTAGTGTGCTCTGTACACACTGTGCCGTACACAGTCTGTGCTCTACACTCTCTACTATACCCTGTATACTTTACTCTATAACTGTATATACTCAGTCCTCGCTCGTATCAGTCCGTTAGCTACTCTGGGTGGTTGCTCGTCATGACTCAGTCAGTCAGTAAGCCAGTGAGTCAGTGCCAGTGAGCCAGTGCCAGTGAGCCAGTGCCAGTGAGTCAGTGAGCCAATGAGCCAGTGCCAGTGAGTCAGTGAGCCAGTGCCAGTGAGCCAGTGAGCCAGTGAGCCAGTCAGTCAGTTGCTACACTCACTCCTCACTCCTCACTCCTCACTCCTCACTCCTCACTCCTCACTCCTCACTCCTCACTCCTCACTCCTCACTCCTCACTCCTCACTCCTCACTCCTCACTCCTCACTCCTCACTCCTCACTCCTCACTCGCTTCGCTCGTTCGTTCGTTCGTCGTTCGTTCGTTCGTTCGTTCGTCGTTCGTCGTCGTCGTCGTCAACCCATACGCCAATATCAACCCATCATCATACCCCCCAAAAACCACATTCCTACCACTATTCGACCGCTTTGCATGCACCCTACTACGATACGAAGAAACAACATTCAACTCACTCCCCTTACTAAACGTCATTGATGTCAATTTAAACTTACTTGGCTCATTTTCAGCATTATGAATCGTCGACTTCACTACCGAAACTTGAGGTGTTTGTCTCGCCACATTGAAAAGCTGGTCACTTCCATCGATCGCTTCTATCGATCCGTTCCAATGACCAATTATCAATACATCGTTGAACGGAATGATACTGCGTATACCCGGACTGCTTGTTTGTATGACTTCTACACCTTCTTCATCATGGATATGGATCTTCTTATTGGTTGACCCAGAAACAATTCTATCTAAACTATCGTAGACCAAGCATGTGACTGGGTTGGGTGTATGAGACTCATGTACATAGAGAAGCGAAACCTTACAGTCTTTATTCATCACAAGTCTTGACTTGGAAGTCTCACTGATAGACTCACTCGATATAGGTTGCGGAGAAAACTCAATCTTAACACAAACAACATGTCCAGATTCAAATCCAAGTGCAAGTATACTTTTTTCAACGTTAAATTCCATCTTCATTATGATTCCAAAATCGTTACGTCCATTTTCATCATTAATTGGGATCACATTTGATTCTTTAACATACAATTCATAAACACTAAAATTGGTCACAACACGTGTGACTGTATCATCAATAAGTTTATAAATATCGAAATTGTTTGAATCAGTTGTTGCCGGAGTTATCAAAAATTTCGAATGTTGAATCACATTACAAAAATTCAATGCATTTACAGGTAATTCAAAGATTTCTTTTGGTGGAGTATTAGGAGTTAATAACCAAATTTTCAATGAAGAATCTCGTGAATGCGTTAAAAGATTAGTGGTGTTGATTTGCTTTAAACTAAGTATCAGATCTGAGTGTGCTTGCCATTGATGGATCGGTCTTTTTATGTTGAGATCCCATTGGATGAGTTTTCCTTTGGAGTCGGCGGAGATAAGCGACTTTGACCCGTCGGAAGAACTGAATTGTTCCAAGGCTACAATGGAAGTGTCATGACCTCGGAGTGAGAAGATGTTGGTGGTTGTTAGTTTCATGGTGATGAGTTGGGTAGTGTATATAACGAGCAAACGACGAACACGAACGAGCGAAGCGAGTGAGTGAGTGAGGAGTGAGAGAGAGGAGTGGTACTGTGCACTGAGCAAGGACGAGAGAGGAGTGAGTGAGCACTGAGCACTGAGCACGGACGAGAGAGGAGCGAGAGAGGAGTGAGAGGAGTGAGGGAGAGAGTGAGCAGTGACAGCGACAGGACGGGGAGGGACTGTACAGTACATGATTACGTAAGCTGAAAAATGGGAGCACCATTTCATAACCAATTACACGCAACTCACTCACCACTCACCACTCCCTACCACCCTACCACCCTACCACCATACCACTCCCCATCACTCCTCACATTTCCCCACCACTCTCTACCACAACCACGTCCTCATACACTTCGCACCACCTCGTACTTTCTAAACATCCTCTACAAAAAGCGGGCTTGTAATCACCCTGCATATACCATCCATGACTTTTAACAACGTTACCAAGAAAAATGGACCCTTCGATTATGTATCAACGGATCCTTCGAAAGCATCTACAGATTAATCATTATACGAGATTGTTACTCACTCATGCTATTCTCTCATTAAAACTCAAATAAATTATGCTATTTTCACCAGCCAATAAGATGCAACTCCATGTTCGGAAACCAAAGTATCGCCTGAGAAATGAATCGTTTACAAACCGCGGTCGGTACTACCGCAGTATGGATCTTTTATCTCATGTAATTTCGGCTATTAAATATTTTGTAACCCATAATTTCCCAATTTAGTATCTAATAAATTTTTCATGCATAATTTGAAATTATTTTTATGCACTGATGTAAAAGATAAAAATTAACATCGAACCCTTTTGCAATGCCGTTCAATCAAAAGTTTTATATAAAAAGAGGCAAAGTACTAAGTTCAAACTTTTGTCAAGCATAAAATGGTCAATGTATTTAATGTTCAGATATTCTTTATCGTGTTTAGAGAAGCGTTGGAAGCAATTGTTGTTGTTTCTGTACTTTTGGCATTTTTAAAACAAGGTTTAGGTGGGGCAACTGATAATCCGATTGTTTACAAGAAATTAAAACGACAAGTTTGGCTTGGAGCGATTCTAGGGGTGATCTTATGTTTGGTTTTGGGTGCTGCATTCATTGCTGCCTTTTATACACTTGGTAAAGACATTTGGTCAAAGTCTGAAGATTTATGGGAGGGGATTTTTTGTATTATTGCAACCGTTTTAATTTCAATGATGGGTATTGCAATGTTACGGATTAATAAAATGAAAGAAAAATGGAGAGTTAAATTAGCAATTGCGTTAACAAAACCTCCAACTAAAAGAGATCGATTTAAGATTGGATATTTAACAAAGAAATATGCCATGTTTATACTCCCCTTCATCACATGTTTAAGAGAAGGGTTGGAAGCTGTTGTTTTCGTTGGAGGGGTTGGATTGAACCAACCAGCAACTTCATTCCCGATCCCGGTGATTGTAGGCATCATTGCTGGGATCACTGTTGGTTGGCTTTTATATTATTCGGGTTCAACAGTTTCTTTACAAGTCTTTTTAATTTTTTCAACCGGTATATTATATTTAATTTCAGCAGGGTTATTTTCAAGAGGGATTTGGTATTTCGAAAGTCATGTTTTAAATATCAAAACCGGTGGAGATGCATCTGAAAATGGGTCTGGACCAGGTACTTATGATGTTTCAAATGTTGTTTGGCATGTCAATTGTTGTAATCCAGAAACTGATAATGGTTGGGATGTATTTAATGCGTTATTGGGATGGCAAAACTCTCCAACATATGGTTCTGTCATTTCTTATAATCTTTATTGGCTTGCAATCATCATCACTTTAATGTTGATGTTGTATGAAGAAAAACATGGACATTTACCGTTCTTTAATAAGTTAACACTTGTTGAATTGAATCCAATGTATCATATAAAGGGTAAGAAGAAGAATACATTGACAAAGCAAGAACGTCAAGAATTGTTTGAAAATGTCAGACAAATTAAGATTGGTGAAGATGACAATAGTTCGGAGGGGGATATCGAGTTGAAGAAGGTTGAGAAGATTGAGGGGTCTAGTGGTGCTACAAGTTAGGTTGTATAGGTTGTTTATAGGTATAATGACTAAATAATTAAGAGTGATTTGCGACGGAGTGATCTACGAAGACTGAGAGATTGTAGAGGGCTTGGAATGAGACTCGGGTACGAAGTATCAGTGTAGCTTGCAGACTAGAGTAGACTGCTTGTGACTCAGTGTCTGTCAGTGCTCTTTTCAGAGGCCACTCAGTGACTACTCAGAGAGCTACTCAGAGACTACTCAGTGCTTTCCCAGTGCTCGACGCAGAGACTACTCAGTGCTCTACCCAGTGCTCTACGCAGAGACTACTCAGAGATCTTCTCAGTGCTCTACCCAGTGCCTTACGGAGAGACTACTCAGCGACCACTCAGAGATCTTCTCAGAGATCTACCCAGTGATCTAAGCAGATACTAACCAGAGACCACTCAGAGATCTTCTCAGTGCTCTACCCAGTGATCTACCCAGTGATCTAAGCAGAGACTACTCAGCGACCACTCAGAGATCTACCCAGTGCTCTACCCAGTGATCTAAGCAGAGACTAACCAGAGATCTTCTCAGTGCTCTACCCAGTGATCTACTTCGTAGATCACTGAGTAGAGAGTTCGAATCACTGTTCAAAAACACCCAAACTGATTCTCCGAATCCCTCAAATTCCCCTCAAGAATCCCCTTAAACTCCACCTTTGAATAACCCGCATCACTCCCCATCTTCTCTTCAATCGTATTCAACAAAATCTCCAATAACTTAAAAGTTTGATCATTAAATTTCAAACTGGCCGAAACCTCAAAAACTTCCATAAAAAAATTAACATCCAACTTCAAATTAATCAATTCAATGATACTTAAATTCGTATTTTCTCTTAAATGATCCATGATATTCTTTAATGAATTCAATTGTAGTTCATTTACAATACTTATAAAGATCTCATTCCCAGTTATGGGCTTGACATCATGAATTAACTTGACAAAATGGATCAAAATCTCATAGATAAACCCATCAACTTTCAAGGTCTTACTTTTATTCTCACTAATCAAATAAAAGAATTTACTAATCTTTTGGTTAATAAATAACTTTTCATTGTCTAGAATGTCGTCAAAGATGGTCAAACTGGCCTTATCAATGTCTGCAAATAACTTCAACTTTTGACTCGACAAGTTCTTTTCAAATAATCGGTCGAAAGTTTTGATCAAGTTCGGATAAATTGTTCTCGATAATTTATCGAAATTATTCATTGCAAGAATTTTAAAGTTACCGTCTTTATTTCTTTCAATTGAATATTTCTTCATGATTGAATCGATCAAAATGTTCAAACTTCTCATGAATTGAATCTCAATACTAACCAAGATTCTTTTACTTGGATGTGAAGATACAATACGGAACTCCGATTCTACGGTTGGTTTATTGAAGATCAATTGACTCAATTTGGTCAACATATATTGCTGATAAAACTCAATGATGTTCATTAGTTTGGTGAAGTTGGCTCCATCATCTGATTCGTCGAGGGTGAATATCAGACTAACTTGCCAGTCTTCTAAATCATAAAACTGTGAACAATCATTGACCCACACTGCACATGAAGCTTCCAATATTTTTTGGTTGATTTTGGTCGATGAATTTCTTAATGATTTGATTAGTTTATTAGTATCGGTACTTTTACCAACATTCCCCACAATCCCAATAAAATTCCCCAAACTTGTAAGGAAATTATTCAATTTTTGATTAATATTTGTCAAATAAAAAATCGCAGATAATGAGTTTGTATAATTGGGTAAGAATTGAATGTAATTTTGAGGAGATGATTCTAATTGGTTATTATCTCCATGTTCATCTTCAAATAAGGTGACCAAAACAATGGTGACTTTTTCAATCAATTGGATGAATAAATCTCGGATACTTCCGTCGGTATCAACTTGATATGTTTTGTAGTTTACAACAAACTCATTCAAATTGGTTTCAAACACTTGAAGGTAATTAATCAAGTTGTTTAAAACAAGCCATGATTCGTTGACAATTGAAAGGTCCAAATTTTGAGCATTGTCGAAGATTTCAAAGCCAAGTTTGTGCTGGTTATCAGAGGGAGAAGAAGAGAGGAAGTAGTCTTCGATGGTTTTGTACTTGTCGCCAATGTACTTGACATGAGACCCGTTTTTCCGGGTTTCGGGTAACGAGCTGATGTAGTCGTTTAGTTTGTTCTGCATCATTGAGAATTTGGAGTCGAATTTGAACGTTTGGGCGTCGAGTTGGGCGGAGAGGGTAGAGAGTTGGTTGTGGAGAAAGTCGGAGATGGGGTTTTCGTGGTGGCTGAGTTGGTGGAGTTTGTTGATGAGGGCGGTGCCGGTGCCGGAGCCACCGGAGGTGGTGCCGGCGGTGGCACTGGCAGTACCGGCAGTACCGGCAGTACCGGCAGTACTAGCTGTGGAACCACCGCCGCTGGTACCACCTGCGGTGGCACCAGCTGCGCTGCCCAACAACTCATCAAGCAATCCCCTCCTATACCTCTCTACAATCCCCTCCACCTCCTGAACAACCCTGTTCACCGCCGTACTCACAATCACATCCTCCTGCTCCAACGCCCGGATCTCCTCATCATCCCTCCCTCTCTCCAACTCCCTGATCTCCTCAACCCTCCTCTTCTGGTCCTCAATAAACCCCTGCTTCGCATCCAAATACCGACGATACTCCTCCATAAACAATTCATGATTCTGACTCGAAACACTCTTGATCAAATTATTGGGTAAATCAAAAAACATCACATGATTCTTTATAAATTCAATCAAAGTATTCAATTTAATTTCCTTCTTTTTACTCTCCATAATTGGACGAATCATCAATGCAGATGTCGTATTAAGATTATTAATTGATTCTTCCAATTCAGATGATAATGTCTCATGTTTTGTCAAAAATGTATGTCTTTGAGGATTAAATACTTTACTATTATCTCTTTCAAGTTGTCCAATTGATTTCAGCTTTTTAAAATCAATCAATACATCATCAATTGCTCGTTTACAATTGATGAATCGAATGAAATTGGCATCAATGACTCCTTTCAATTCATTTGTTTGACTATGAATGTTATGTTCAAGGTATTTTAAAGATCTAAACAAATCTTCAATGGGAGTATCTTTATGAATAGTGGTTAAAAATTGCTTTGAATTGAATTTTTGAGATTTGATTAGATAATTGTTTATACGAGGATCTTCAAGTCCATTGATTATATTATTCTCGATCAATTGTTTGATCACGTTTGTTCCAGACCCTCTTAAAGGATCTTCCAAGTCTTTATTGGTATATTGATCATTTGAAGTGACTTTAGATTGAACTAGTTTACTTAAAAGGTCAAATTGTTGGGTAGTGTTTAAGGTTTGTATTTGATCGAATTCAAGTTGATCTTGGATTGAAAGGTTTAGATCGGTTTTTGTTTTGGGATTGAGGGTGTTGAGGTTGTAGAATGAGAGAATGGTCTCGTTTGTAAGGTGATAGTCAAGCATGGTGGTGGTGTGTATTTTTTGTTATGAATTTAGAAGTGCGAAGATGTACAGCGAACGACGAACACGAACGACGAACACGAACGAGTGAGGATTGAGGATTGAGGAGTGAGGAGTGAGGAGTTAGAAGTGAGGAGTTAGAAGTGAAGCGAGAAGTGAGTAGATAGGAGAGAGTATACAGTGTACACACCGTACACAGCACAGTGCTGCACTGTCTAGTGTAAATATCAAAGTGTCCCTAATCTCTAGCACTGTCTCGCTAAGCCCACCGCGACTAAATTGCGAAATTTCACACAAACGAGTGAAACGACTAAGTATTGAGAAGTGAAGAGTGAGTAGCGAGGAGATAGGAGAGAGTATACAGTGTACACACTGTACACAGCACAGTGCTGCACTGTGTAGTGTAAATATAGTGTCCCTAATCTCTAGCACTGTCTCGCTAAGCCCACCGCGACTAAATTGCGAAATTTCACACAAACGAGCGAAACGACTAAGTATTGAGAAGTGAAGAGTGAGTGCACACAGTCTAGTGTAAATATCAATGTCCCTAATACTCTCGCTCATATTCACCGTTGGTTCGTAATGAAATATATTACACGCACCCACCTATTACCTACACTGTGTATCCCTTGTATCTTATTCTACATTATGTATCTATTAGCTGTATGTAAGACATTGTGTTCTCACGACTCGTGCCTGTCATGTAACTCGAATTGTCGCTTTCGAATTGTCGCTCCGCTCCAATTCTCCGCTCCACTTCTCGTTATCTCCACAAACTATACTCCTGCTGCTGAGAATCCGCATCTACACCAGAAGAAATCGCAGCCACCGCTGCATTTGCAATTGATGCCGGATCATTCACATCCGTCTCCACCTTATCTCCCTTCAATTTCCCAAACTTAAGCGACTCACTCATACTCTTTGTCTCCTCCACAAGTGACTCCACCTGTGACTCCACCTGACTTGGAAATATAATTTCTTCTTGATGTTCACCAATTTTTCCCTTTAAATCATTATTCTTATACAATTCATTAACCAAATTAATCAACAACATACTAAAAGACAACTTTTTATTCCCTTTAAGTTCAGATTTGATCTTTTCAAATACCGAACTAAAATCTCCAGAATTCCATAAAAATTCGGGATTTCCAAGCTGATCTTTAAACTCTTCTGTATACATATGATGAATAAAATCCCAATCGATTTGTTCAATCGATTGGTAGTTGTGAATTTCGATTTTTTTAACCATCCATAATTTGATTTCTGCAGGCATAAATTGAGCTCTTTCACTCGATTCTTTTTTAATAAGCTTTGTCCATTTATATCTACATTGAATACGAGATCGAACTCCATTCATTCGTTCACTCACAATCGTCCAATTAATCCCTGCTTCACTTGCTGGATTCATACAAGTTAATTTATTACTACCATGAGGAATCTTATCTTTCTTTTCATTGTTTTCTCGAAGCATACTTTCAACGATTTCTTTAAGTGAAAGTTCCTCTTGTGGTGTCCATTTTTGTAGACTTCTATTTTCTCCACATTTAACATAATTTCTCCATCTATCTCTACAATCTTCAGGCATTCTTTGCATTAATTGACCAATTTTCTTCCATTTACATTCAGTTTCTCCTGCTAATTTCTTTAAAATTTCATCATCTTCTTTTGTCCATTTTGCACGGATTTCAAATACATGATATTGCCTTCTAACATGTTTATAAATTGAAGCTCTACTTCTATATGGTAAAACTCTTGTTAAAGATTCCCAAAATTTATCTTTTTTGCGTTCATTTGACCAAATTCTATTACAAATATCTTCACGAGACCATTTAAATAAATAACAATATCCATTTACAAAATGTTCAACCGCATTAATTTCTTCATCTGAAAATATCCTCGGACCTTTTAAATTCCCATCTGCCGAATTTTGAAACCATTCAATTGCTGGAGAAGAAGCTTCTCGTATAAGACTTTCTACGTCTTCTAAATGTTCAAAATTATACGTTGGTTTGATTTTTTCTTGAGATTTTTCACCATTATTGATGGGTTTCCGTTTATTTGATTTCTTGTCTTGTCTTAATTCATTTGATAAGGATGAAGCAGCTTGTGCAAGTTGAGTGATTGCAGATATTGATTCTGCATTCTGAGCTTCTGCTTGTCCTTGTTGTACGGCTGCAACTGCAGCTGCCAACACTTGTTGGGCTTGTTGTGGAGTCACGCCATTGACTGTTTGAATATGATGGTTTTGAAGGTAATGTTCATTGACTTCACTTGCATTGATTTGACGTGCCAATTCTCGTGCATCTAATATCGCAGCCTCAACTAATCGATCATGTTCTGCTCCTAAAGTGGCGAGTTCAGGATCAATATCTTGAGCTCCTAATGAACCAACCCTTTGTTTTTTCTTCTTTGGAGTGGTTTTGATTTCATTCGAATATGTATAGTCTACATCTCCTGATAAATTTTCTTCTTCTAAAAATCCAGTCCATTGGTTGAAATCAGTGATGTTATTTATAAGATCATCATGATTTACTCTCCGTTTGTTCTTTTTGGCTGTGTTATCTAAAGCACCACCAACATACCTCATCACTGCTGCTTCCACGGCGTCGTTGAGTTGCTGGTTTGCGGTTTTTGTCTCGTAGTCTTCCTCATCTTCACCAGTTACTTGAGATAATTCTTCGATAGATTCATTTGCGTCACTTTTGGATTTGTTTTCTTTGATGTCGTCATCGTCTTTCAACTTGGACCCCAACAGTAGCAACGCCTGTGCACCGCCGATTTCCTGCTGATTATCACTCATGTTAAAAAATGTTTCAGATTTGCAGCCAAAATGATTGAGTTACCCTGACAAAGGTTTGCTTAAAGTCGGGTAAATTTTTTAAATTAGGTTTTTTTTTTCGATGTGATGGGATGAGATGTACGGGGGGGTTCTGTGGGTTACCCACACCAGTGCGCTACGAAGTAGCGCACTGTGTGGTAGCGAATGATTGAGCACTATTGAGCGACAAATCGTTGAGGAGGATTACGAGATGCGTAGTTATTGCTTATTGAGTCATGTAGGAGTGGCGGTTCGCACAGGGACACCGTTGCGCGCCGTTACGCACCGTTACTCACTGAGAGAGCACCGGACACGCACCGAGGGACGCGCACCGAAAAGTTCGCGCTACTCACGCACAGACACGCAACTCGCTATCGCTCGGTGCGTGTCAAATACATAACCACCTTCTAACAACAACAACAATGGACAGCCCGACGCCAAAACCCTACGCCTCCCCCCGGTACGAGCTCACGCCCGCGAGATACACGCGCAAAGTCTTGAAAGACCTCCCCTCACACGAACTCATCGAAAAAATCATCGAGTTAGAAACGGTGCTAACAGAATTTCAAGAATCGAGTAAAGAATTAGAACAAGCACTTGAAGAAGAACTTTCAGAACTAGAACAAACCAACACTCAACTAAAAAACTCGTTAAAGTCGTGTCGGCTTCAATTGGAAGAAGCTGTAAGTAATAACATCAACTTATCACAAGAAATCAACCTACTACAAGACAGTTTCAGTTTACGAGACAAACAACAAGTCGATGAGATTCAAGCACTTAAACAGCAAATAGTTTCGATAGAAATCTCAAACGACAGTTTCGAATCGAATGACCGTTTACTTCAGAACAAAGTCGATTTAACCACACAATTCAACAATGAATTATTAGAGAAACTTGCGATCCTCGAAAGCGATCTTGAAAGAGAAAAGAAATCGAATTTAGAAAAGCAGTTGTACATCACCAATTATCAGAATGAAGTCAAGGAGTTGAAGAGGGTTGCTGAGAGGGAATTTGAAGGCGATACGCTGGTGATAAGTATGAGAGAAGTGTTGAGTGCTGGTCCACCATCCACTATAGAGGTTTATCGAAAGTCTCAGATGAAGAAATCATCTTCTTTGAAGAAGTTGCATGATATGACGAATGAAGTGCTGTCTTTTATAAAGAAATCAACGATTTCTGCCGGGTTAAAATCTCCTTCAACGACTATAACGACCGCAGAAACGATTTCAAAGGATGACACGGTTCAAACACGGGCAAGAGCTGTCAGTGACTCGCCCATTCATTCATATGGTCATAAGAAATCGTCCATGACGCTTTCACCGTCGAGCTCGAATTTGTTTCATGAGCTCAGCAGTAGTGAGGAGCCTGTGAATCCGAAACAGAGGAGGTATGAGTTGACGTCGATCAAGGGGTCGCCGAATGCGGAGCGGATGGTTGAGTTGGAGGTGAGGCCGAAGTCGAAGTTGAAGGTATTTACTAGAACACAGTGATCTACGAAGTAGATCACTGTGGTCTACATACTCTCTACGCAGTGATCCACCGTAGATCACTGAGCTCTACATATATGTGGAATGTCTAGGCCTGAAGACATAAGAGCACAACCTCTCTATCGAGAGGCCTGCAGGTTGAGAGGCGTTCTGTGGCACATTTTCCTGCATCTAAAGTGTATAGCCGTGATCTACGAGTCACTGTGTATAGTAATTAGTGGATCCGGAGTGATCACCGAGCTCTGCTATCTGTAGATATTGACCGCTGTAAGACAGAACAACCTACGAGTGGTCTACGAAGTAGACCACTGAGTCGTAAGTACTGATCTAGCCACGGGGAGTACATAAGGCACTACACTCTCACGTACTCTACTCTCTCATGTAATGTAATCTCCACTCACTCCTCACTGTACTCATCCTGTCTGTACCCACTGTACTCATACTGTCTGTACCACTGTACTCACTCACTGTACCACTGTACCCACTCACTGTACCACTGTACTCACTCACTGTACCACTGTACTCACTCACTGTACTCTCTGTACTCACTCACTCGCTTCGCTCGCGCGTTCGGTCCTGCACGCCCCACCACAAATAAAAAAAAACACTCAATCAACGTCAACACACCAATGATCGAGTTCCCCATCCAAACGTTCGACAAGTCCGAGATCTTCACGTACTTGACCGGCCTAAACACCCGGTTGTCGCGGTCCGACCCCGACGTCGACTACGCATTATATCTCGACCAATTAACACAACTTATCAAGGCATTTGACAACCCCAAACCAAAGAATAAAGATGTCCCGGTTGATCCGGTCGACAAATCTTCACTCACCCTCGTCAAGCTAATCTCAAGAAACCTTGTTCTTATCTTCTCCGAGTTACCGAACAAAGTATACGACCTAACCAACGAACTATTGAACCATCTCGTGTTGAATGATTCAAACCAATTGAGTCCACTTGGAAAAGTATCTGTTGTTATTTTGATTGATTTGTTTGAAAGCTTTGCCACGTCTTTAACGTCTCTAGTCAATTTTTCAATCAATTTGATCTACAAGATTCTTAAGAAAAGTCCAGATATCAACAGTTTTTTGATCTATTTACTCAACTCAATCACCAAGAACTCAACCAAATCAGATATCGATGAGAAACTTCAATCCAAATTGTTGAAGATTGTAGTTAAAAACATCTTTTTGCCCATACATTATGAATCTGAAGATGTCACATCAACCATTTTATTAAAGAAAAACTACATTTTGAGCTTGAAAAACTTGCTCTTGTTGAGTGTATCGACCAATTATGAAACGTTATTGGGATTATCGGCCTCATCCTCGGGCTCAATCAAGCCCGAACTGCTCATGACTCAACAAAACCAGTTCCAATTGACCTTGTTGAATACTCATGAAAAAGTCATTGTATATGGATTGACCAATTCTTCTCAAGAAGTTAGAGTCGCCATGATCGAATTGGTTAGTAGTTTATTGATTGGATTTGTCCCCACGGGGAAATTCAATGCGATTGAATATCTTATTTCTCAGTATCCTTTACCTCATACCAATTGTTATGATCCGAGTTTATCTACGCTCATTGAGACCGAATTTGAAGGTATTGTTGGCTCGGATACCTTGCTTCACCAGACAAGTTTGGTTGAAGGTTTGATCTTATACATCCAACTAGAACAGTTCCAAAATTCAGAGTATCTTGCCAACAATTTGAAGGTTATATTGGATCAAATCTTGAGCAAATTTGGAGAATTGAATCACGTTCAGGGCCATATTCCAAACCTGCATTGGAATAAAGTGTTGAATCAATGGATAGCAGTCATTGATTTCATAGTGAAAGAATGTGGTACCAATAGTCATGAGATTCTTACCGGATATATCTACTCTAAGTTCAGTTTGGAAGATCAAAAGGAAGAACCAACAAGTAAAGAGAAGAAGCGGGAACTGAAATTGTTTGGATTCAAAGGAAAATCGAGTTTAAAGAGTAAAATGAGAAGTGTTCAGATGAAGCAAGTCAGACCGTACCATAATCTGTATCATACTTGTTTGTTGTTACATGTAGTTGAATTGTTGATTCCGTTTGGTGTCAACTTTAACTCGCAAGTGAAGGTGGAGTCGGAGTCGGAGTTGGAGTCAGGAGAAGGAGAATCACGAGCCATTGAAGAAGAAGAAAGTGTGGTTGAAACTCACCCTTCGTTCATCAAAGAGATCCTCTTCAAGTTGATCATCAACGACGACTCGTCGATCAGAACGTACGCTACAAGAACATTGATGAAGTATGCCCTGGAAAACCAGGTTGAAATCAATCTCTTGATTCTACAAGCGTTCCGCATGGTTAGCCAGGCCAATGACAGCTCGAACGATGGTGACGACAACATCTGTCGGTACGCCCTGGTCAAGACAATGAGTTACTCATTAGTCTTGCTGAGTTTGATCAAACAAACAGATCCAACCTTGATTCAAAACTCGGCCCTTGTAAAGATCTTAAGTTTTTGTACTCAAAACTTGAAACATAATCACACCACATCTCCAAAGAACTCGGCATGTTGGGTGATTTTGACGTCATTGGTGACTCTTGATTCTGAATTCGTCAAATTGAATTCTTCCCAGTTCTTAGTCTTCTGGAAGAGTCTTTTGACCTCTCAATTCATCAGTACATCCTTTGACACCACTCAAGAGTCTCAAATCAAAGAAATCATCGAGAACTTGAAGTTAAGAAACATGAGTTTGGTTTGCTTGTTGAACTATATCAATTCGATTGAATTCAACCCAGAAACTCTTAAACAAATCCAATTCTTGCTTACAAAATCGTATAATTACTTGACATATTTGGAGAGTAATATCGAGGGGATTGCCAGTGATTTCAATCTTGTCAATAACATTCATTTCTCGAACTATTCAGCCAATAATCAGCTTTCAACAGACCGTCAATTGAGTAGTTTGATCTTGTATAGTAAGAAGATCATGTTGCAGTGTTTCATCAAGCTTTCAAGTGTGCTCAAGAGTGATATCAACTCGAACATGGTGATTTTCTTGGTCAAGGTGTTTAGTGATAGGACAAGAGAGAAGGTGAGTAGTTTACGGGAGAAGGTGAGTAATGTACGGGAGAAGGTGAATGATGAGGAATTTGGCGAGAGATTTGGAATCACTAGTAAGTTTGTAGAGAGTTCAAAGTCAACAGGGAGATCTGTCATTGGAACCCCCACCAATGGTCCATGGATCGATTACTTCGAACGGTTGGTGTTCAACGTTGACCATAATATCAACTACGATCCAATCATCCTACTTTTTGACAACTACTCTGCCGACCAAAAGTACTCGCCGAACCTCGCCACTTCATTGGTGGACTTGTCGATCGAACTATTTCAATTGGTATTCCCTTACTTGAGTCTTCAAATCCAGTTCTCATTGTTGGAGCAATTGCGGAATAGTCACGGCGAAACCGTTGATATCAACTGTAGCATTGCCATTCATGGAGTGTTGACCAATGCGGTGCAAAAGTCGCTTGTTTTGGACCAACAAGTGGTCAAGTCGATCGTTGATCTCGTGTCGAAAATCACTACCAAGAACAAACAATTGATAGAGATCAACACAGAGTCGATTGGGCTTTGTAACCAACAAGCAAACATCGCCGTAGAAAGCATCAACAAGCACATCAACGATATCGTCGTTGACGAGAACCCATACAAAAGAGGGTACTCGATTCTTGTATTATCCAAGATCTTCAAGCATACAAAGGTCGGATTTAACGATGTTTTTGACGTTGCAATTCAATTGTTGACCGATCCAAACCCAATCGTTCATTACTATGCATTGGAGGCACTCATTGTATTGTTTGATACCAACACTGATAACTCCAAGTATATTGGCCCAGTATTGGAGATTCTTTATACGAGCATGTTGAATGATGATTTCGGGTATGAAGTGTCCAATAAAGTGATGGTCAACTTGAAGTGTACGCACAATACAATTGGACTTGTGACTCGTTTACTTCAATTGTTTGTCACCTCTTTAGGCCCCAGCTTACCCGAGTTTGAAGATAGACTAAAGCTCAAGAACATGATCATCACGTTGAGCTTAGGAATCGGATTGGTCACCATCAATGACTATCTAACTGTGTATAAGAACTTGTTGAGGTTGTTTCAAGAATTGATCATCTTTGATCCGAACCTTTTGCAGGGAGAAGTCGAGTTTTTTTCAAGTTTACTTAACTTGATTATATCGAAGAACTTAAAGGTTGGACTTGGGTCGATGTCTCCAACTTCACTTTCGAAAGAATCGATCTTCCCCTTTTGTACGAGCTTTGATTTGTATAAAGCAGCGTATGAATGCTATGTAGAGTTGATCAAGATCTTTGGAGTCGAGATCTTAACGAAGGATACGATCAACATGATTTGGATCTCGATGAATCTTTTACCATGTGATGAGTTGAGGCAGTTTGTTAGCTTGTGGATGGAGTCAAGTTTACAAATGAATTGGTTTGTCACGTTGAATTCACTCTTCAAATTGAGTTCAAAAAAGTTGATGGCTTCTTTTATTGAGGTTAATTATCAACAGAAGTTGCTTCCACTACTGCAACGCCAAAAAAAGAAGACCACCATTGACTTCAAAGATGAGGAGATCGAGAGTATTGTAGAGAAGAATATCGAGGATAGTATTGAGCCGATTACTTGGGAGTTCAAGTTGTTCATCTATGATCTTCTCAACCATTTGCTCGACTTGTCTCAAAAGAACGATGTATTGGTCAAGAGCTTGCAAAGTAAGATCAGTGATCTTGTCAAGGTGTCTTTTCTCGGGTCTACATGTCCCATCACGGCGATCAAGCTCCGTGGGATCAGCTTGCTCGACAAGGTGTTGAGTCTTTTTGGACATTTGGCCGACCCATTGTACCCACAGGTGTCGATCTTGGAGCAGCAGCAAGCACAGATCATCAGTGCGTTGATCCCATGCTTCAACTCGTCGAACGACTCGCATGTGATCGTCAACACCATCAACGTTTCATCCAAGTTCATCAACCTTCCTCGGATCAAGTTCTACCTGAAACAAAGAATCTTAAAAACTTTGATCTATTTACTCGAAGAAATCTCCTCTAATAAGTTCCTTAAGTTTGGATTCTTGGAAAACATGAGTGAATTCGGTAGAAAATCCATCCAACTTTCGATCTTGAACTGTTGGGCATTGCTAAAAATCAACCAATGTGAGCCTGAGTTGGTGGACACGTTGAACAAGTACTCGCAGTTGTTGACGTCGTTGTGGATCTTGGTGTTACGAGAGTTCTCTTCCTTGTTCAACTCTTCCAATCGTGAGATCGAGATCTATGGTAATTATTGGATCAACATCATCAATGTGTTGAGCATTGAATTGGAAAGAGATCCTCAGTTTATCAACCAGTATCTCTCTGGAGATTCCGACCAGTTCTTCTTTGTATTGTTCAGCCAGTGTATTGAATCCTTGATCAAGAATAAAAACGTGCTTGAGATCTTGACTTCATTGAATCGACTTTTGAAAAACACTCAGTTGGTTGAATTGATTTTTGAAGATGAAATTTTCGGAGAATTGATCGATTTGTTCGACCGATTGATGTTGATCGATGATGATATGGACATTCAATGTCTGCTTGTGACGATCATTGGAACCGTGTTTGGTACATACTTTGACTCTCATGATATTGAGCTGGGCTTTGATAAGTTGTTTGAACTTATTCGGGTTGAAATGCTCCCATTATTTAGGATTCTTCCGTTCTTGAGAAACGACTATGATTCAACCAATCAGGGCCAACAATTGGTGTTGAAATATGTCGATACTCCTTCGAGTCTTGCCGTGTTGAAAACAACGTTTGACCAGCTTGTAAACATGGTCAAGAGGTTCCCCGATGTCGTCAAGGCCGATTTGTACTCATGTCTATTGTTCATCTTGTCCAAAGTGTACGAGTTTAAGAATGAGTCTGTGATCTCGGTTTTCTTGCCCAATTTGAAGAAGATCCTTGTAGAATCCAATAGGATCGACAAGCAGTTGGTGACGACGTTCTACGATGTGATCCGGCCGGGGGATGTCATGACCACCATGGTGTTGATCACAAGCGGCGACGTTGAATTGAACAAGAAGGATTCACAGGTTTTTGCGGCCAAATTGATTGAGTTGTTGGCGACGGAGGAATCCGCAAGTATTGCCGTCCAGTGTATCCGATCATTGGTTCAGCATGAGAAATCCCGCGAGGTGATCAAGTGCTTGGTGAGCAATTTGATTGTGGGGTTGAATGGAGATTCAAAAATCGAACCGAAGCTTGCTTTTGAAATCTTGTTTTTATTTGTTCAGTCGGTGGAAGAGAAAAAGATTGTTGTGTTCTATTCGGTGTTGATTCCGTTGTTGATTGAGTATAATGAGAGTGACGAGATATCAAAGGAGTATTTGCATCAGCGGCTTTTACTTTTGGTCAAGCAGAATGCGCAGAGTTTCAAGGTTGTGGTGGGGATGTTGAGTGGGGGACAGAGGAAGGTGGCGGAGGAGTTGGTGAAGTTTGAAAGGGAGAGTGTGGAGGAGATTCAGTTGAGAAGTTTTTCCACGTCGAGCTCACGAACGACGAGCTCACGAACGAGTGAAACGAGTGAGTGAGTGAGTGAGTGAGTGAGTGAGGAGTGAGGAGTACGTGATTGACAAGTGAGGAGTGAGGAGTACGTGATTGACAAGTGAGGAGTGAGGAGTACGTGATTGACAAGTGAGGAGTGAGGAGTACGTGAGAAGTAAACAGTGTATAGTATATAGCTTATAAAGTATATCATCCAGTGTAATGTAATTACTAGCTCTGGTAAATGTCTTGTGCCACGCTCGCTAAACCACCGCGACTCTCGCTAATTGCAAAAATTACTGAGATTTTTAACGAGCGAACGAGCGAACGAGCACAGCGAATGAACAAGCACAGCGAGTGAGTGAGTGGGTGAGAAGAAAGTATGAAGAAAGTGTGAAGAAAGTGTGAAGAAGAAGTATGAAGAGGAGTGAGGAGGAGTAAGAAGCAATTGAGAAGCGATTTGTGACTGAGAAGTACTGTAGCGTGAGTGAGTGAATGCGCGAGCATTCACTCACTACTCTCGAGTGAAAAATAAAAAAACGCGACGCGTCTTTCAACACACCAATGACCGCCAACGACGATTTAGGCACGTCGTTCTTGTTCGATAAACAAGACGATGCTGACGTTACTGAAAAGTTGGATTTCGAAGAGTCGATTTTCTTCAACCCGGCAAGAGAGTCGCCTATAGACGAACTAGACTCGGAACCAAGCTCCGGCAAACACGTCAAATTGTTTGACGGATCAACCATCGTGTTGAAACCCAAAACAAGCCGTCCCCCCACCACCCTCGAAACGAGCTACATGGACATGGACTCACTCTTCAGTCAAGTGGAACTAACAAACACTATCAAACAAAACCAACCCGCGCTCAGTTCCTCCAATTCCGATACCCAGATTTGGCTGGAAAAGTATCGGCCCAAAAGATTCATTGAATTGTGTTCTGCAGGCAATGATCGACAGTATCGAATGATCTTACACTGGTTGAAGAAGTGGTCACATCAAGTCTTCAAAGAAGAAGTAGTAGACTCGGACTTGGATCCAACAGGACGGCCATATTATAAAATCCTACTTGTTCATGGACCTTGTGGGATCGGAAAGACATCCTCGGTCCATCTTTTGGCAAAGCAACTTGGATATAATGTTGAAGAGTTGAATGCTGCAAATAGTATGGATATGTTACCCGGATCTCAACAGCTGAATCTTAAATTAAAAATCATCAATGCATTAACTTCAAATACAATCACTTCTAAAGGTAAACCCACGTGTTTAGTTATTGATGAACTTGATTCATTAGTTAATTCAAGCGAATTAATCCGGACGTTGATTGAATTAATCCGGAGCAAAAAGAAACGGTTGAACCGGCCCATAATTTGTATTGCAAATGACATTTATAATGGACTTGAAAAATTGAAACCATATTGTCAGATTGTCCAATTTAAGAGGCCCACCAATAATTCGACTAGATTTGTTAAGGATCATCTTATGATGATCAACTCTAAAGAGAAGGTGGGGTTTGATTATCAACGAATCACACAGATTGTAGAAGCATGTGAAGGAGATATCCGCGCATGTTTAAACCAGCTTCAGTTTGGCGGCTCCAGTATGCTTAAAGATGTCCAGATTTCATGGTTCATTCTTGTAGAGATGTTATTTAAACGAGATGGAACCGTATCAAAAGAGAAGAATTTCATGCATTTATTAGACTTATTTATGAACAAACTACGAGTCAATTCTTTTGATAAAATTATAAAAGGATGTTTCGACAAATATTTGGATGTTGTTCACGTTCAAGATGATAATTTGGTCAAACCTTGTGAGCTTTCTGATTGGTTGAACTATTATGATTGTATCAAAAAATCTCCAAATAATGATCTCGAGAGCTATCAAAAAATAGTGGGGTTAAAAGTTTGGTCAATGTTCTCCGAGATTAATAAACCTAAAAGCATTCAACTTGTTGAAAATATGAAAAATCTTGATTTTGACACATTTGAAAAGAAACGTCAAAATAATATTATTTTAAAGAATTTATCCGAGATTTTTCCGGTTAATGTACAATTATCAAATTTCGAATTTTCAACATTTTTTTTACCATATTTAAATAAAATGTTTGAAATTGAATTAAATTCAAAGAGTAAATCAAATTTATCGAGTTTTCAAAAAATAAATTTAGAAAAATTGACAAATTTAGTTAAAGAAATGAATTTAAAATTAGAAAATGAACGAGATTTTGAAACTGGAAATGTCACATTACAAATCAGTCCGAATTGGGACGGAATAACTCAATTTGATAATATTTATACGAATATTTCGTATATAAATAAAGTAAAGGAAGTACAGGCAAAGAGAGAGGTTTTGTTTCCATTGATAACATCTGAATTACAAAGAGGAGTCAAGAAGAGAGATTTGGTTGTTAAGGAAGAGGTGAAGGTGAAGAGGATAAAGGTGAGTAGTGTAGAGTTTTTTAAGAAGAAAGAGGTTGTGGACAGTGTAAAAGAGGTGAATAAGATTTGGGTGAAGTATCATGAGGGGTTTTCGAATGCGGTGAGGAAGAATATTGGATGGGATGATATATGGGCGCGCGACGAATGAACGAGCGACGAACTCACGAACGAGCGACGAACTCACGAACGAGCGACGAACTCACGAACGAGCGACGAACTCACGAACGAGCGAAGCGAGTGAGTGAGTGAGTGAGTGAGGAGTGAGTGAGGAGTGAGTGAGTGAGTGAGTGAGTGAGTGAGGAGTGAGAGAGTAGTGAGGAGTGAGTGAGCAGTGAGGAGTGAGTGAGGAGTGAGTGAGTGAGGAGTGAGTGAGGAGTGAGTGAGGAGTGAGTGAGTGAGTGAGGAGTGAGAGAGTAGTGAGGAGTGAGTGAGCAGTGAGGAGTGAGTGAGGAGTGAGGAGTGAGTGAGCAGTGAGGAGTGAGTGAGGAGTGAGATAATAGAGAGGAGTGAACCTACCAGACTGCCCCACTGCCTCACTGCCTCACTTCCTCGCGGTCTCACTGCCCCACTTCCCACTTCCACTTCCACTTCCACTTCCACTTCCACTTCCACTTCCACTTCCACTTCCACTTCCACTCTGCTCCACCTCCTAGTACCAAATTAAACCACACTTCTACGAAGTCTATAAGTAGATGAAAGCACGCTCATTAAATAAGCTCAACTCGCTACGCTCGTTGCTGAGCCACTCGCATATCCCCTCGCTAACTCCGAAGTCATGTCACGCTAAGCCTCGGTACGCGTAATGCGCGCGCCCATTGGTAGTTACTCAATAGTCGTTCCTGTATATCGTTCCCTAGATCAAAAGTGCGACAGAAAAACTCGTTGTAATAGCAAAAAATTAGCGAGACAGCGCGAGCGAGATTATGGCGTGAGTATGGCGGTCAGTACAATGCTGTGTCTGCTGTGTCTGTCTGCTGTCTGTATCTGTATCTATACTATACTCTATACTCTAGTTGCGCGTACTTTTGATCCACTCAGTGTTCTACTTCGTAGATCACTGAGTGAATGAATGCACCGAGACCCTGTACGAAATTTTCGTATAAAATCTCAAATCTCACCATTGAAAAATTTACACACCAGCCATGTCCACACAAAAGAACTCGACCGTTGCCGTCATCACCGGCACCACGTCCAACCTAGGACTCAACATCGCATACCGTCTCCTCGAACAACTGCCGCCCTCACAAGACCTCGTGCTCGTCGTCACTTCGCGTACTCTTCCCAAAGTTCAAGATGCGATCCAATTGATCAAAAAATTCATCTTAAAAAACATTCCAAACAGAATTGGTAAAGTCGAATTCGACTACCTCCTTATTGACTTCACAGATATGGTGTCTGTGTTATCGGGATATTACGACTTAACAAAAAACTACAAGAAAATCGATTATTTCTTTTCCAATGCCGCTCAAAATACATACACTGGAATTGATTGGACACACGCGGCAATCCTGATGATTAAAAGTCCATACCATACGGTTCTTAGACCCGACTATAAGATCCAAAAGCCGGGGGTCATCACCAAAGATGGCATGGGTCTCGTCTTCCAAGCTAATGTGTTTGGACCGTACTATTTACTCCATAAAATCAGGCCCTTATTAGAGGCTGGCAACGGTAAAATCATTTGGATTTCGTCGCTCTTGACGGGTCCAGAATTTTTATCGTTTGACGATATGCAGTCTTTAAAAACCCACGAACCATACGAAGGATCAAAGAGATTTGTGGACTTGTTGCACGTCGGGACTTACAAGAAATGGAAGGCGATTGGAGTCGATCAGTACAATTGTCACCCGGGGATTTTCGTCTCGTATTCGATCGTTGAGATTTTGAATGTATTTGCTGCTTCAGGAATGGTTGTTTTGTTTTATATCATTCGTTTCTTCAGTCCTTTCATTAATATCAAGGGGTATACCGCGGCCAATGCTCCGGTGAAGTGTGCATTGGGAGGATTGGAGACCGTGATAGATGGTGTTAGTGTTGTGTATGAAGAGCAGCCACAGGACAAGAGAATTGGGTCTGCAAACACATGGAGGGGCAAGGAGTTTTTGATTCATGAGGATGTAGATGGCACGGGGGTTGAAGATGCTGTTCGGTATGTGGATGATTTGGTGAAGGAATGGGATGAGAAGTTGAAGGATCAGATTGTGAATTCGAGGCAGTAGACAGGTCTACTGTACGTCTACTGTACGAAGTACAGTGGACGTACTGTGGGCGAGTAGCGGTATCAGTACACTACAGTGGACGAGTATTCACTATAGTGGAAGAATACAGAGTATCAGTGCACTAAATAGTGGCACATCTACCGCGAAAACTGTCGCTAATAGTTAGAGCTTAATGTACTAGACAGTGTATCAGTATTTGTAGACGAGCGCGCGAGTGAGAAGAAGTACGGAGTGAGAAGAAGTACGGAGTGAGAAAGTACGGAGTGAGAAGAAGTACGGAGTGAGAAAGTACGGAGTGAGAAGAAGTACGGAGTGGATGGAGATTACATTGCGTGAGAGTAGAGTGCTTGAGAGTGCTTGAGAGTGCAGCGCGTAGAGTGCTTGAGAGTGCAGCGCGTAGAGTGCGGCGCGTAGTACGAAGACACCCTCGCCAAAGCCCGCTATGTCCCTTAATACCGTACTCAGACGTACACATAAAATGCTCGTTTACACCGCGTCTTCACTTTGTACTCACGTACTCAGGCACCACTGCAACTACCGATGACACATTCTACTCCGATGATATGCACAAGTTAAACTGTGCGTCTACTGTGGTTGACGTATACTCGGTACTTATGCAGTCTTAAACGCACTGATAGCGAATTACGTAGTTGCGGGTACGCACCGTGCAATCTGCACACTGTCTCTGCCGGTGAGCCCATCGGTGAGTCTCTCGTCTCGTCCCTCGTCTCTTGTTGTTTTCCGCTCGTCTGTTCCACTTGTTTTCCTCGTCTCTTCTTGTTTTCCGCTCGTTTCACTGTTCGTTCGTGGATCATCGATTACATAATCAGAATAGCCGACCGTTTCACATCCAAATGTGCTTATTGTATTATATAACAATCACGATCTGCCCTTCCGTCTCTCTTCTTCTCTCTAAGTATGACCGACACCTTTTCAATGACCACTCGAGCAGAATCAAAAGTAGTATTGGTGACCGGGGCGCACTCCGAGTTGGGGCTCGGCATGTGCTATCGACTCCTCGACAAGTCATCGGTCGATATCACCTTCATTCTCACTTCAACCAGTTTGAAACAAACTCAAGAAGCGATTGCAAAAGTCGAGCGGTACTCATTGAAGTACAGAAAAGGCCGTGTCGAGTTCGATTATCTCGTTCTTGACTTGACCGATATGGACTCGGTTCACCAGGGATACACCGAGTTGGTCAGGAATTACCGACGTATTGACCACGTGTTTCTATGTGATTCGTACAATCCAAATGACTGGCGCCAGCTAATCTCAGACACGCCGTCATCAGTTGGCCAAGTATCTAAGAACGGCCTTGGACTTGTTTTCCAAGCAAACGTTTTTGGTCCGTATTTCTTTCTACTTAAGATTTCCCAACTCTTACGTGACGGCGGGGTCGTAATCTGGTTCTCAACAACACTTTGCGACCACGACGTGATCTCGTTCGATGATTTACAGTTGAAACAAGAACCACACGCGTATTTGAAGAGTCAACGTTTGGTTGATTTGGTGCATTTTGCAACTTGTGACGATATGAAACTGATGGGGATCGATCAATATTTGGTTCAACCGGGCGTGGCGATCGAGTATACTCGCGAAAAAAACGGTGTATATTTGTTGGTTATGTTGTGGTGTTGGATACAGAGGATGCTTGGATCGGTGTATCATTCGATGGACGGGTATACGGCTGCAAATGCGGCGGTTCATTGTGCGGTGGACGGAGACCAGCAGGATTTCAAGGTTGTTTCTGGGGTGACAAGGATGGGGGGCGAGCGGATTGTTTACGACGAGGTGAGCACGATTGGGGGGGAAGAGGTGGTTGCGTATTTGAATGGTTTGGCGGGGAAGTGGACGGCGAGGTTGAAGGGACGAACGAACGACGAACGAACGAACGACGAACGAACGAACGAACGAACGAACGAACGAACGAGCGAACGAACGAACGAGCGAACGAACGAACGAGCGAACGAACGAACGAGCGAAGCGAGTGAGGAGTGAGGAGTGAGGAGTGAGGAGTGAGGAGTGAGGAGTGCGTGAGTGAGTGAGAGAGTGCGTGAGTGCCAGTGAGGAGTGCCAGTGAGTGACCAGTGAGTGAGTAAGGAGTGAGTGCGTGAGTGAGGAGTGCCAGTGACTGACCAGTGACTGACCAGTGACTGACCAGTGACTGACCAGTGACGAGGGACAAAACCCACCGACTAGTAGACCTACAATACCGAACAAAACCACAAACAAGAGACGAACGCTACGACTACGACGGGACTGAATTTCATTAATCATTGCATGCTATCCAACGATAAGGAAGGGTTTGCGAAGGCGCTGTGGAAGAAAAATGCGCTAGCGAGAGTATGAAAATACCGAGAAAATATCGAGTCGCAATTGTTGCAACTTTCCTTTTCGAGCCGATTCCTTGTCTCACTCGTTCTCTTCACACAACTCGCTATCGCTCGTTGTGCTCGTTAAGACAACTACACCCACACCCGCTCGGACACTCCTCGCCATCCCCCCACCAGTCACCCGCACAATCCACATGCAACACATGCTCGCAGGTCGTGCATACCACCATGTTCTTCGACACAACCAAATTACAAAGCACACAATACAACTCGTGCCGCTTCGAAGTGTTCCATGCGTTATTTTTCGCCGTACTCACCAGACTCACCGCGTTGATGAACAACTGCTGGTGGCTCTGCTTCTTCTTGCTCCGCATCCCAAACTTAACACTATGAACCCTGAAATTGGTTTGATTTTGACTCAAATTCGGATAATTGAATTTAAGAATCTTGACCCGGTTGATCGGAAGCCCCCAAGTGTAAAGCATGTTTGCATATTGTTCACGATATGATCTGATTTTGCTCAGATCTTGCAGCTGAAGAAGTGACAGAGAATGGATGTCTTGATACAAGTCAAGTTCATCTGTGTTTTGCATGTCGATCGTAACCACGGGTGGAGGAAGCAACCGATTCTTGCCTGGCGTTTTGGAAGGTTTTGTCAATGGTTTCTTCTTTTTTTCTGGTTTCCTTGAAAGTGTTTTAAGTGAAGTACTAGTAAATCCGGCGCTGTTAATTCCGGCGCTGTTAATTCCGGCGCTGCTAACTCCGGCGCTAACTCCGGCGCTAACTCCGCCACCTATCGAATTTGTACCCATACTATTAAATGAAAATGGTATCAAATAATCACTACTTGTAGTATACCCCTTTCTAATGTAGCTATGTTTCTCCGGTGATCCTGTCAAACTTCCACCCGAAGACGCAATCGACGGTGTATATCTCGGAATATCTCTTTTAAATATCGATGAATTCCGATGAGTAAATGAATCAAATGATTCTTTAACAGAAGAATCAGAATAAAATTCAACACCAGATTTATGTTCATTAAATCTTTTTACAGTAGTTACTGGAGGTGGCGGAGGTAATACCAAATACGGCGTGTGGATAGGAACCTTGGTCTCGGATAAATTGGCTGCATTTTCATATAAAATACATGACATCATTGCCAACATTTGTAAATTCCCCTTTTGTTCAAAATAATTGAAGATTTCACGGATCAACCATGAATGACCCATAGGATGTGTTCCCCAATAGAACCTACCAGAAGCTTGAGAAGTGGTTAAGATCATTTCAAGAATCTTCCATACTTCGCTGATATCCTTTAATCCGAGCCGCGCAGCCACTTGACCATTTGAACGAGCTAATTCAGCAGGTTCATCTCCCAATACTCGATATTCACATGCCAACTCGTATTTATCCGGCATCAAATGACTAAAGTCAAATATCCCAACAATGTTCCGGTTTTTATTTCTTTTTTTCTGTCGACCTGTCATAATTTCTCCGGGGCCCGAATAATTCGACATTGATCCTTGAAGTTTATTAATCGTTGATTTATCATTATTGTTGCGAATAAACCGATTACCCAATCCAACAGATGTCTTGAATAATCCGGGCAACCGACATGCAGCATCTTCTTGTAATAATTGGTCCCAATCATTAGAAAAACTATCTTCAGAAGAAGTCGAATTTGTAAAACTCAGATCGGAATAATTCTCATCTGCCCTCGGATCTGAGCCTTCCGAGGGTGCATCGTCCCAAATATCTTGATTATAAAACCCTCCATTACTAAACTTAAAGATATTGAATTTTTGTAGCGACTTGTTCTCTTCCTCGGGAGTGGACTTGGGGATGAAGAAGCATACCAATTGACCGGTTGGAGCCCAAACTGCTCCACAACCTTTTGGAACCGGGGTTGAGTCAAAGTATCGGTCGGGATGCGCACTTCCGAGGGCAGGCGTATCTTGTGATTGCTCCACTTTATCTTTAACTGGACCTCGAATTAAGTCGGAATATTCACCATCAACTTCATCTTCTTCTTCTGCCAGTGAAATATCATTCATTTGCTCGGTGAAATCCGGTTGTTGGTTGATCAAATCATCTGCCCATCCTTCATTTCCGACCTCGATATCTCCGTCATACGTATCGTCGTTGCCCTCGGAATTGCGCTCGGCCATCAAATCATCATTAAGCTCGATCTTATCTCCGGTCAAGTATCTCAAGCATGGTTCCAAACAAAACCGTTGATACTTGTTTGTATAAAATTGGGCGATTTGATCTAAATTGGTCAACATAACCTCGCGAATTCCGGGGGTGAGCACGTGAGTTTCCTCAATATCAAATAAAATTAAATTCTGTTTTTGGAATTTCGACCATTTTTTACCGGATTTGGTCGGAATGTCGGTTTCTAAATATGGATATGCCTTCGGAAATGTAATGACAAGTCGGATAAAGAGAAGTGGCTGTTCAAGAGTAGCCAGTGTTGAGTCTGTATTGGATATGGAAGTTCCGGTGGTGGTGGTCCCTGAACCGGAGCCGGCGCCGGCGCCATTCTCATCGGTCGGATCTCCTGCACTAGTGATACTCACGTGCTTGCCGTCTTTTGAAACAGAATCTCCTCGTTCAGTTGGTCCGTCGGTTGAGTCTACCTCGGAATCCAATACCGGTCGTGGACCTCGTAATCCAATCACCAATTCTCCGGTCGAAACTGAAATCTTTTCAAACCGGATCTTGGGGAATTTATGTCCAACAATACTGACTTCTTCACCAAGATTGGTCGGATCTTCGTTTTCACCAAAACCGGCCGAGTCCTTGCGCGTCACGTGCCCCATCCGGACTCCCGAAATCCAATCCAAATGATTCAACTGGTCGGTATTGGTGGTATGGCTCTTCTTTTCTGAGATCCGGTACAGCGTCATGGATGAGAGCACGTCACCGTTGTTCTTTTTGGTGAGGTCTTCTAGGATTAGCGGAGGCTCTATACAGTAGGTCTGGTACGTCACGTGCGCGCGACTTCCGGGCGTTCCGGGTGTTCCGGGTGTTCCTGGAGTGGCTCCCACGACCGGTGTAATCGGCGCCGCCATTTCCGGTGGGGTCGCCGTCCCCGGTTCACTATCCAGTTCATACAACGCCTCAAACAGCCGGTCGTACGACGGGTTATATCCGACCTTCTTGTAGAGCTCCTCATCGTGACTCCAGAGCTTAAGGTCGTAATCCTGGGACGACCACGTGACCAACTGGTAGTCTTTCCACTTATGTTTCGATTCAAATCCGGTGTATGTCTCGTGACGCGTCCGCCAAAGAAAATCCTTCATGGGGCCCTTGTGACCCTTGAGCACGTGACTCGAGTCGGATGTGATATATTGAGTTTGATTTGTAAGGCGTGATTCTTGATATGCATGGTCGTAATTGACAATATGAATTGCATCCTGACCGGATCTTAACGGCATTATACCACATGACTTGTCATTTCCAAATGGAAGCGCACGTGCACGCGCGACCGGAAATCGAGTATTTATAACAACTGATGGTTTTATCCGATTTGGAGAGGTTTCAAAATAATTAAAATTTTTGATGGTATCACGTGCCTCTTGTTTTGTTAAATCCCAAAATTTAACTGTCCCATCATTGGAGCACGTGATGATGTTAGACAGTCCATTGCTAAAGTCTAGACCATTGATTTTACGAGAATGGGCTTCGGCTACTTTAAGCACGGGTAATGAACCCTTTCTAGTATCCCAAATATAAAAGCAATTGTCATGTGCCAGCGCGATCTCGTGCGGGTTCACGTGATTCCACTTTACTTGAATTGTACCTGCACGCCAATCTGCCCATTGAGCAACTGGTTTACGAGGGGTTCTCATATCCCAACTGAAAACAAAGGTGTCAACCAGACAAGTTGCCAAGACTTCTGGATTTGAAGGGTGAAAATTAATATCAGTTATAGCACGGGTGTGCTTATGTAAGACATTAGTAATTGCGCTCAGTGAAGGTCTTGCCAAATCCCAAAGTAAGGCCTTTTGATTCGAAGTCAGGATACACCACAGCGGCTTTATCAGGTGATGTGGCGACCATTGTACGTCTGCCACCTCCCACGACGTCACATGATGGAGCCAGCGCGGTGTTGTGAATGGATCGTCCAAGTCGATGATAAATAGGCCTCTTCGTCCGGCTAGCACGGCGTCACGGCCGTTCGGCGAAAGCGACATCGCGCCAATGGCCCCGTCCACTCTTAACAGGAGAGAATTGCCGAAAGTGGGCGATTCATTAGGGTCCTGTTTAGAAGGCATTTTAAAATTATTTTTTGGATGTAATTTAATGGTGTATTTTAAATTGGTGGGGTGTACTTTATAAAAAAATTTAAAAAGGAAAAACTGAAAAACAAAATAAAAAATAATTTCCTTTTCTACGTTATTATGAGTGCAGAAGAACTGATCAAACCAGATGAAATCGATGAAGAGTTTGACGATGAAGAGTCGGTGGTAGCGCCTCCAGCACCAGCTCCCAAGGTGGCTCCACAGAAAAAGGACCCGGTGGGGATGGTGATCATCCCCGAATTACCAGAGCTCACCAGAAAAGATAAAACTTTACAACAAGTTTTGGACTTGATGGATGCAGACTTTTCTCCAATTATTCCGGATGCAGTCACCGATTATTATTTGGCCAAAAATGGGTTTGAAACATCCGACATTAAAATCAAGCGTTTACTTGCATTGGCGACTCAAAAGTTCATTAGTGACATCACACAAGACGCATACGAATACTCACGTATACGTAACTCGTCTGCAGTGTATAACCTGTCGAATCCTCAGGTGCGGGCCAAATTGTTGCTCCAGGGACAGCAGTTTGCTAACCAGCAGCTGATGAGCCAGGGCGCGGCTGCTCCCGATGGCCAGCAAGAACAAGCGCAGCCAACACATTCGAGTAGTAACGCGGGCAACCTGCAGGGTAAGATAGTGTTGACGATGGATGATTTGAGCAGTGCGCTTACGGAGTACGGGATGAACACGGCTAGACCCGATTTCTACAGGTAGTTAAGGGAAGATTTCAAGTTTCGTGGTAAATATCAGACTGTTCAGTAAATTCCATACTATATAATCACTAGGTATAATATGTATCAATTAAGTAGTAAGCAGTGTTGTAGGAGAAATCTGTGTCGGTAGTGTACTGTCTGGTAGTGTGGGTCTGAGTAGTGTGCTGTTGCAGTCTGTCTGGGTAGTGTGCGGTCGCAGTGCTGTCGCAGCGCGCTCTCGCAGTGCGGTCTCTCGGTAGTGCGCTGTCGCAGTGCGCTCTCTCGGTAGTGCGCTGTCGCAGTGCGCTCTCTCGGTAGTGCTCTGTCGCAGTGCGCTCTCTCGGTAGTGCTCTGTCGCAGTGCGCTCTCTCGGTAGTGCGCTGTCGCAGTGCGCTCTGTTTTCGTGGTGTGAGCTCTGTACTGCGCGCTGTCTCCGTGGTGTGCGCTCCGTACTGTGCTACGCTGCTTCCTCGTACATCACTGTATCGCTACTGTGCGCGCGTCGCTTCGCTCACAATGCTCGCTGTAATTGTCTCCTAAAGCGTATATTACTGTACAGATACTACGTGCCATTGCGAGCGAATTACTCGCTTCGCTCGCAATGGCGCGCTCGCTCGTCTTTTAATCGTATATTACTGTACAGATACTACGTGCCATTACTCGCTTCGCTCGCAATGGCTTACATCCCCATTCCCCCAAACTGACCCATCAACTTCTGCATCATCCCCGGGTTCTGCATCATCTGCTGCGCCTGCTGCATCATATCCGGGTTCTGTCTCATCATCTGTTGTGCCTGCTGAATCATATTCGGATTATTCATCATCGAGGCCATATCAGGCATACCTCCAGCTCCAGGAGCCCCTCCAAACATGCTCATTGCCTGCTGCATAAAGTTTGGATTGGATTGTGCTTGCTGCATCATACGAGACATTTGTGGGTTGTTGCCAAATGGACTCCCCCCAGGTGCACCTCCTTGCTGTGCAGCCATTGCCGTCTTAGCCACAGATCCCATGAGTCTATGTTGCTGCAAAAGCATCTCGATTTCACTGGCAGGACATCCAGACCCTTGTGCTATCCGAATGATTCTAGATGGTTCCTCAATCAAGATTCTTCCATCACTTTGTAATTCTTTTTGTGTCATTGAATCCATAATATAAACCATATTTTTCAATTTCTTTGACGTTTCTTCTTCTCCGATCTCGGAGATAACGCTCGAAAATCCGGGGATCATAGATGCAATATTTGTTAATGGTCCCATCTTTAAGAAATTATTAATATGTGTTTGAAAATCTTTCAAAGTGAATTTTCCCTCTTTAATATTTTCCAATGACTGTTTATGATTTTCATCATCTTGTAAATTTAAACTTTGAATATGTTCAATTAAAGAACCGATATCTCCGATGCCTAATAATTTCGATATAAATGTCGTCGGTTTAAAAATTTCAAAATCATTTACATGCTCACCCGTACCAATAAAAATAATCGGAGTTTTAGTTACAGCAACTGCAGAAATTGCACCTCCACCTTTTGCATGACCATCCATTTTAGTCAAAATAATTGATCCGAAATTCGAACTTTCTTTAAATGCTTTTGCTTGAGATTCGGCAGCTTGTCCAATTGATCCGTCCATAACCATGATTGTTTGAGTTGGTTTAACCGCACTTGAAATTTGAATCATTTCATTGAAAAGAGCTTCTTCTTGTCTATGTCTACCAGATGTATCAACTATAATTATATCGAAATTCTCCTTCTTAAAATTCAATACACCTTCGGCTGCAATTTTAACAGGATCTGTATCATAATATGACCCATAATAAGGAATTCCCGCTTTAATTGAATTTTGCTTTAATTGATCAAATGCACCCGCTCTAAAAGTGTCTGCACAAACTAACCCCACTTTATACCCTCTTTTTTTATAATAAACGGCTAATTTTGTACATGAAGTGGTTTTACCTGCACCTTGTAATCCGACAAACATTATAATATGCAGACTTTCGGAAGATTTTTTGGTAATAATTTTTTTTTTACCATCGACAATTTTTGTAATTTTCTTGCTTGTCACATTTGAACCCCTCAGTAATTTTTTGGGTTTAGGAGGGTCTTCATGAGAGTCAACCAATCCAACCAACTCGTCGTAGATGATTTTCTGGAGCTTCTTTCGCTTGTTAAGCGAGTTCTCGTCCTGTTTAAGTTCGAGCTTGACTTTGTTCTTGATGTTGTCTCGTAACGTGACAACCAACTTGACGTTGACGTCCGACTCCAAAAGCGCCGTGCAGATGTCTTTGATCATGGCGTTGATCTCATCTTCAGATGCAGAATCCACAGAAGAGAGGGCTCCACGTAATCGGGATCCTAAATCTGCTAAAACCATTTTGCTTGTTTTGTAAATGACAAAAAAAATTTGGACAACACTTTTAAAGGAAAAAAAATTTAAATTTTTAGGGGTGAGCGATCACATGACCCCCATTTTTTATTGAAAAATTCAAATTGCACCCACAAATTATTTCAAAATTATAATGTCTCCTACAGAATCATATGACATCACCCAGTGGTCCGAGGAGTTCTTCCGCGACCGGTTGCACATGTTCCGATACGACCATAACTTCTTCCGATTTTCGGTCAAATCTCACACACTCACGCTAGTCAATCCCATCATCACTGTGTCGGATGGTAAATTCAAATCAACAGTCACGGGACGACTCAAAGTACACTTTAGAATCACCGTAACGACATATGAAGCTAGCGGGTCTTTTGAATATTCTTTAAATCATAAACTGCAACTGCGGGAAATCTTACAAGTTCTAGAAGCAACTTCACACCCCATTAAACAATCAGAATTGGATATTCCGAAATGGCATATATGGAAAATATGCGAAGAGTATAGACAAAATATATTGATAGATAATATTTACAAACTAAGTAAGAGTGAGCGAGAAATTGCCGGATTATTTACTGCAGCAAATGTTTTTGAATCTGCAGTCTTTTATAAACCCCCATTTCATATATTCTTGATTTTACTCGATTCAAATAAATTGTCTGCATGGACAAATTCTTTGTCGATAATTGCGAAATATCCCCCGCTACAAGGCGGCAAGTTTAAGATCTTGGGCGGGAGAGTAGAAGGAATGTTTGGTAAGTTGGTCACTGGTGAATCGATTAATCAGTTATGGAGACTAAACACGTGGACTAAAGGTCACTATGCAAGCTTAGAAATACAACTAAATGGTGTTGATCAAACCAAAGTTGACTTCAAAATTATAGGAGTGCCCATAGGCGAAGAAGAAAATGTCCGGAGAATTCTCAAGCTCGATTACATAACTGCGATCAAAAAGGCATTTGATTGTTGACGGAATTAATTGTCCACACCCTTTCGAAACAACATCCAAACCGCAATACATTAAACCTACAAAACTAATCGATGTTCGCGTAGTCAAATTAAATATCAATTAAATAAGAACTAAATCTACCCCTCAATACCCCACTTGTTAAAGATCAACTCTAACAATATGCAGACTAAATATTCACCTACTCTTCCCCACAATCATCTGGTCAATCATTTGTAGCTCGTACTCAAGTTGTCCTCGTCTATAGAAGGACAAATCGTAGTCATCTTCATCGAAAATGTTGAGCTCGGTTTTAACTCGTTGTGACGGTAATATCGGTATGTTAACTTTCGACTCAATAATGGTATTTGCAGGAGGATATACCGCTTGCACTGGGTTGCACTTTTTTATATCTAACGCAAACATCTCTTCGATATCTTTGATGCTCTTGTCGAATATTTCATGCTCGAGCTTTATGCGCTTGAGTGATTTTTCATTATGTGATGTGGCATTTGTAACTTGTGTATGCTGATACAGCGAAGACAGTGAATTGGACTGGTTATAGTCGGACTTGGAATCTAGAAATCTCTTCATGTTATGATGAATAATTTTAAAATATTTTGGATTTTAATGTTAATTTATATCTCAACGAGTGGGGAAAAACTTGTATACTTTTTCAGTAATATCTCCGAAGATTCGTCGTTACACAAAATTGCTTATCAAATATGTGTTGATGCACTATTTTTTGTCTGGTCCCCTAAAAAATTGACGCAATAAAAGTGTGGTGCATAAATTATTTATTTTTTAAGATAATCGCCAAAATTTTTGACATTGTTAATTCTTATCTCAAAGCAATCTTGACTTGTTTCTTTATGGTCTTATCTTTTGGGTGCTCGTAACCGGTCTTATTTTGGCAGAACTCGTCTGTGTTGGGTCTTGTATCCGTACAAAGTATTGTCGCCATACTGTGTCTCTGTATACCATGGTGAGGATTGTTTAAGGAAAACACTGGCTGAGGATTATGTAAGCGAAACAGATACCCATGGGTCAGGATTATGTAAGCGTGGTTCGAGACACAACTGTGTACCCTGGTGGGTCGTCGAACTGCTACTGTGGCACTACAAGGTGTTACTTTACTGTGGTCTATTCACTAATACTCGTGCTACTCTGTGATCCTTGTACTACTCTGGATTCTTTGTATTAACAGTCACTGTGACTCCCTGGGGCACTCATACTGTGACTCCCTGGGGCACTCATACTGTGACTCCCTGGGACACTCTCACTGTGACTCCCTGTGACTCTGACTCTCTCCCTTGACTCTGTCTCCTCAATCCAACCACTCAGTCACACTCCGCTCTCTATCACGAGTAATCAACTCTATTTCTTCCCCCAAATCAGCGTCTTCCGGGTCCCCCTCCTCGTCCGATTCACTCTCATCGTCTTCAATCACATACGTATCATCCTCTTCGTCACTCTCAAACGTATAAATAACATCTCTGTCTGTGTCTCCACCCTCCTCTTCCATTCTTTTCAACTCCACACGATCAACCCACTCATCAAAAGACTCCTCTGCTTCGTCTACAATATAATCCTCATCTTCCTCTTCCTCCTCATCTTCATACTCGCTCTCTTTAAACGATGGAACCAGATTATCCAAGCTCCAAATATCATCCTTCTTCAACTTTGACATAACTAAATTCGACACTAGTAAACTTGGTACAATATATAACAAAGCAGGCTGTCCAACTTTGAAAAAATTCAACACTAAAATCGTCACTACCAATCCGAATCCATATGAAAAAATCGCAGTATAAAAGTACGTCTTTTTAACCGGTCTTTTATGGTGGAATGCTTGTTGGTTTTGGTAGTATTTGTGGTAGTCATAATTAAGACATGTTCTAATAAAAGCTCCAGGTACTACGATATCACCCAATCCAAGCAAACTCATCTGGATTTGTTCTCCAGTGACGGACCGAGGGATCAACAACTTGAATGGGATGTTCAACTGCGTTGCTGCAGTCACCATCAAGTCAGTTTTAAATACAAAGAAAATGTCATACACAAATAATCCAAGTAAAGTCAAGTATGCAATCTCGAATTTGGCAAAATTAAAGCTATTGATTCCAAAAATCGCCAAATTAACCGAGATTAAATCAAGTACAATCCAATTTGTATCTTTTTTCTCGTAAGAAGCTGTTAAAAATGGATTTAACACAACAAATGTATACGTAATCCATGCAGAAATCGGTAAAACTATCAAATATTTGATGTCAAAAATCAAATTAAATGTCTCCTTTTCACTACTATTTTTAAAAATAACTGGAGTCCAAATTTTTAAATATTTTGACAGATATTTTTCAAATTTTTGACTCCATTTTTGTAAATCTTTTGAATCTTTGAAATTTTTGCCAAAAGTTTTGGCGATTGTTTCGTCATTAAGTTGTTGAATTCTACCCAATGGATAGTGCTCAAGATCTTTACCAATACTTAATCTATATCTTCCAGTAGTTATATTGAATTTACGAGAAAAAAATGCAATCAAATTGACCAGATTTGAACCAATTGCAACGGGTGCACAGATCAGAACATATAAATTGATTGCCCAATTCATATCATCGTAGTTCCAGTTGCGAAGTCCATAGTTGAGGGACCAAAGTCCTCCGGCGGCAATGAATGGGATCAATATGGCCTGGCCATACCCCACACTATCCAGTCCATGGTTGATTCCAATCAAGTCGCTGGCATTGGTGATGTACAGACTGACACCATCATTGTCGCTTGGGTGGTAGTATGGCGAGTCGATGTCGTCGTTTGGATGGCCGGCATTTACCGGCTTGACGAGCGAATAAACGGCGCCAAAATACACGCATACAAGTGAGATCGCAACGATGATTGCACCGGTGACCCAGTCTTGATATTCAGGTGGTATACACGAGAGTTTCTGGGGGATTTTGTATGCAAGCACGTCGAGAAAGGGGATTTGCGGGGACGTCGTGTTGGATAACACGGTCACTGCTTCCATAACTGCCTCAGTTGTTGCATTGGCAATTGTCTCACTCATTGTTGATTGTAGTTTTAAATTTGTTGATTGATTTTTAATTTTGTAAATTTACGTCAGCGTTTACGTAAGCCGTGTGTTGTGAAAAATGCAACCTCAAAAAGTATGACCAAGTGAGGAGATTTAAATTTTTTACGTAAGCGTGGAATTCTGTAATGCGGCAAACACGCGAGAATCACCCAACACATGAGGCCACAAATGAGGTCATTCTGAGCCGTACAATTCAAGTTGACACTTAAGCCGATACTCTATACATGGCCAAAGAATTCTAAAAGTGACCGTGACCATAGTATTGAAGTAAGTGGCTGAATTTATACACACCCCCTTATCTACTAATAGAAGAGGAGAGTACTTCTTAAATGCAAAAAAATCCCCCAAAATAGAAATTTTGCCTAATTAGTAATATGTAAGAGAAGCATAAAGCGAACCAATTATTTATGTAATGCACAATTATTTTTATGTACACTTTTGGTCATTACCATCAAAAGTGTGAAATTTTATATATAAGTAAATAATTCACCATAAAAACTTTACTCTACAAGATACTATGACAGAACAACCAGAACATTTACATTTTCATGTAAATAGAGATAAGACAAAATTACATAAATTCATTAAAAAAACTTTACATAAACTATGTTTACCCGAAAATTCCCCACCCAGGTCAAGACAATCGTCAGATGTTCATGAAATATTATCAAATAATAGTAATCAAAGTATTTTTGAAAGATCGATAGAAGGAGATCTGTCAAGAACTTTATTATCAAATCCTGAAACCCCCTTACATTATACTACCGAAGATTATATATGTCCTATTTTAGATAGTACAGCAGAGATGATCCGAAATCCCAATGTTGATTTGAGTTGTGTTAAACTCAATTGTTTGGGAGAATCAGATGAAGAAGGTGAGACCGATACTGACATTGGACTTAGTGATACAGATGAACGGGTTAAACAATATTTCAATGATTATTGTGGATGTGAAGCTTATAAACCACGGTCTCGTCTGAGATCAATCATTAGTAATTCTTTGATGTCTTCGTTTGATCATGGAGAAGAAACTGAGTGTAAAAAGCATCACCGGAAATCGACCGGAAATTCGAGTCCAGTAACTAGAAGATTAAGTAGAAGAACAACCAATATGTCGATTGATGAGCCGGATTCAAATGATCATACGATTGAGTTTTATTCGTTTGCTGATATGGTTAATAAGGAGGATGAGGTGGTGTCGCCAAAGCATAGAAAGGGAAGTTGTTATACGATAAGCGCGAAGGATTATATTGATGTGTTGTGACGACGAACGAACGAGCGAAGCGAGTGAGGAGGAGAAACAAGAGTTTACGTATGTGTACGTATATTTACGGATGTGTACATGTGTATATCTGTGTACGGTATGTGTATGTGTACATGTACAAATACATCTCTGTGTACATATTCATCTCTGTGTACATACATCTCTACACATCTCTGGGTGTACATCCCTGGTGTACATCCCTGGTGTACTCTCTCGGACAGTTCTATACATATTCTTGCATAATAATAATTATGCATCTCCACGTGCATATCTCGATTGCTTCGAAAAATCAACATTTGTTTACAAAAATACTCGTACTAAAAATTAACACCTCATCCAATGACTGAATCTTTATTCGATACAAAGTTCACATCTGAACCAATCAAAGATGAATCTACCACTGTCATCAGTTCTGATTCAGATTCTGCAATCCCCTCTTTACATGATAATTCCAATTCATCTGCATTGATCAATTATCGTGTATTAGTCTCTGCAAAAGAAGCTGGATGTCTTATTGGACAAAATGGTTCAGTTATTGATTCAATTAGAGCTGAAACAAATACTAAAGCAGGGATTTCTAAATTACAATCTGGATCTCATGAACGTATTCTTACAGTATCTGGAATTTTAGATGATTGTTCAAAAGCTCTTTCATATTTTGCTCAAGCACTTTGTGAATCAACTATTGAAACTTATAATTTCTTCCCATTAAGACAATTATCTTCAACTCCTTGTATTCAAAGTGAAACTACTATTTTAAGACTTTTAATACCCAATAGTCAAATGGGTACATTAATTGGTTCAAAAGGTGCAAGAATTCAACAAATTCAAAATCAATTTAATATCTCAATGATTGCTTCAAAATCTTTCTTACCAGGTTCAAATGAACGTTTAGTCGAATTACAAGGTACTGTAGATAATTTATATGATGCTTTAAGAATTATTTCAAGATGTTTAATTGAAGATTTTTCAAATATTGTTAATACAAATTATTATATTCCAAGAAGTGGACATATAAAGGGGAGAGTTTTACCAAATTTAAAGAAAAATTTGATTTCTGAAGATGTTTCATTTCCAAATGATATTGTTGGAGCGTTAATTGGGAAGAATGGGTCGAGAATTCAGGGTGTTAGAAGGGTGAGTGGTGCGACTATTGCAATTACTGAGGAGGTTGAGGGGAAGGACGAGAGGGTTTTTACGATTCTGGGGAGTTTGGCGACGGTGGAAAAGGCGAAGGAGTTGTTGTATTATAATTTGGAAAGGGAGGAAAAGAGGAGATAGGAGTAGATCCAGTGAGTAGACCCAGCAAGCGAAGCTTGGTGGGTCGTCTCGCACTGAGTAGCTAGACCCACCGAGTGAAGCTCGGTGGGTCGTGTCGTCGTTTCCCTATGCTTTCCACCGAGCGAAGCTCGCTTGTCGTTTGTCTGGGTTCTCCGACCTATTCTCCAGCACTGGCTCTACCACGGCACTACTCTCTCGGTCTTACTCTCGCCCGGCAGCTCCGCTCGCCGTGGTCCTCTCCCGCCACGGCAGCCGCCGTGGCTCTGTATTTTTTATATTATATGTATCACTTACACGACCATCCCTCTGCCCTCTAGTACTCCTCTGTATAACGAACACAGTGAGCGATGAACACAACGAGCGATGAACACAACGAGCGATGAACACAACGCGCGATAGCGAGTTGTGTAGTGCTCACTAGAGTACAGGCATACACACTATTACTGACAAGCTCTTCTAGAGTACAAGCATACACACCTCTTCTAGAGACACAACACAACTCGCTGAACAACTCACTGCACATGAGTCCTCAAGAGACACAACCCAACTCGCTATCGCTCGTTGTTACACTGGATGACAGGTACACTTTATAGGCTACACTATACACTGTATGCTACTCTGTATGTACTCCTACTCCTCTCTCAGTCCTCTCACTAACTCATCACTCCTCACTAACCCCTAACACACCCACTCGCTTCGCGAGTGAGTGAGAAGTTAGTTCGTCCACTTACATCCCCTCGCAATCAACCCCACAAGTCTCTCCAAATACCTCTGATCAATCTCGTCAAACCCATTCAAATCCAAACAATCCAAATCAAGCACCCCCCTAACAATCCCCTTCTCATCAACAATCGGAACTACAATCTCACTATTTGTCTCACCATCACATGCAATATGACCTTTAAATTTACTTGTATCTGGTACTAATTGAGTTTGTTTTGTCAGTGCAGCAGTTCCACAAACTCCTTTCCCAAATTTGATTTGTTGACAAGCAACTTTACCTTGAAAAGGACCTAAAATTAATTCCTCTTCAACTTGTTGATTTAATACATAAAATCCAGTCCAATTTGTACGAATTCCAATCGAATGATAAGCATGCCAAAGCAATGACAGACAATTGGCAAGGTTTGCAACCCAGTTGTCGATGCCAGCAGAAACGGCCTCGTACGATTCGATCATACTCTCAAGAGTCTCCTCTTTAGAACCGGCATTGTAGTTACTATAATCAGCGTGATTAACCATTTTGGTGATAATTTATTCAAATTGATATCGAGTTTTTTTTGCCATTACACGAACAATATGGAGGTTTATGATATACTGGTTTCATTGGAGGAACGGTTCACATGGTTTCTCGGGTATAGAGGGGTGAAGCAAGTGGATGTGAACACTCAGGGAGGAATTCAGGAAATCCAGGGGTCTGAGAGGTCTCAGAGAGCACTTCAGATTCCTTCAGGGTGGGCGGTACAAAGTGGTAGTGGCAGTGAAAATGATGAGAGCGACAGTGAGATAGAGATTGTTATGGAAGGTGAAAGTGAGAGTGAGGAAGAGGTTAACGGAGATACGCCAGACTGGACAGACCCAATGGGTCTACACCGTGAGAACCCCGATGCAGACGTCTTTTACAACTCACAAAGCTTTGGAGCGGCCTCAGGAGACCTTGGGGTATTTCCGCCAGGACCGTCCCCACCATCGGTCGATACAAACGTCGAGTACATCACCGTTGTCAAGAATGGAGATCGTCGATATTCAAACAACACCAACCGTGCTTCTTTAACCAACCATCCCATAACCTCAAAGTATGCTTGTGATAGTCAGGTGGCGTATACACATTGGGATCACCATCCTACAGCCAGCCTACACGACTCATCCAACGATATCTCCGACGAGTTGACCTTTTTGGTGACACCACAACCAGCTGCAAAATATACAAACTCTCTCCGCTTAAACCCGGTCGGCATTGGGAAACTTGAATTGGGTGCTGTACGCCAATATAAAAACAACATCAGTAATATCATCACAGATTCAACAACCGCATACTTGGTCACATGTATCAACTCCGAGCTTGTCTTATTTGAGATCGATAACATCACACAAATGCCCGGAGAAGTCGTATTTAGATTCGATACAAGACCAACGTTCACCACAACAACAGATAGACTCGTCTCTACATGGCCACACTTCCCCCATACAATCAACCACTTGAAAACGGGACTCTTTGTAGGACTTCAAACACTCGGGGTATGTCTGGATGATGGCACACTTCTTTTATATCACTTCAGTACATTGTGCAGTCATAACAAAAAACCGGACTTTACAATCAAAACTGAGGCATCACTTTGGGGATTAGATTTCCTAAGTTATACCGAGGATAATATTCGTCATCAATTGGTTGTAACTGCCGATAACTCACAAAGCATAGTGTTGTTCTATTACCATGAATCGGACCGATGCTTCTACCATGTCAAGTCGTGTCAGTTGCTCCATAACATCCCCGAAGTCTCCTTCATCGGTCATGAAGTCGAAGGCAATACACATATCATCAAGATCTCATGCTGTTCAATCTCGGGAGAAGTGGTTATATTTTGCATCCGATTCCGGCTTCATCAAGGAGCTTTAAACAACAAAATCGCCGAGCCCATATACTACGTAGACAATACTATGAGTGAACCCAACACTCCAACCGAGCCTCGGTTCCAAAGGGTTCTGTTTCTGGCTCCTCAAATCGTGAGTAGAACCCTTTTAAATCAAGATTGTTGGACCGTAAAACCATTGAATTCAAAGTATTTTCTTCATGTGAATTCTTTAGCACTGATTTTTGGAGATACTTCACTTGATCAAGAGAAAGAAATCAAACATATCATAGATGAACTGACGATTCTAGACTTGTCGTATGATCCTGTTGAAACTAGTCACATGGGACACGCTACAAACTATCAATTCTTCGAGTGTAAAGTAGTTTCATCATTCGAAGGAAGTGCAAAACTCACTCAAATCGATGATGAGTATCGAAGAATTCATAAAGATTTGATAAAAATCAACCAAAAATTACCAAAAAATCGAATACTTTCTAAAAATGGTGAAACTTATAGACTTGATACACGAAATCAACAACCAATTGATTTCTTACTAGTTTCAACTTCTAAAAAAATCGGATTATTTAATTCAAATCTGTTGATTTGTAATTGTTCAACTCGAAATCTTTTCAATATTGAAATGCCATTTAAAGAAGAGACAAAATATTCAAATCGAATATCAATTAGTCATGTGATTGAAGAGTTACTGTGTATAGTTTGTGTTACTCAACAAGGTGTAGCGTCGATCTTACGGATGTGTGAACATCGTGGGGTTTATGGGTTTAGACAGGAGTATTTATTTCCAAATGGTCCAAGGTTGGCATTGGGAAATGAGGGGGTTAGAACTATTACGGGATTGGCTGTGAGAAATGTTTCAATTGGTGAGAGGATTTCGCGGTTTTTTATTTATGTTACGTATACGGATGGGGTGGTGATTGGGTATGAGGTGGGTGGGGGTTACGATGGGATGACGATGGAATGACGAACGAGCGAACGAACGAGCGAGCGAAGCGAGTGAGTGAGTGAGTGAGTGAGTGAGTGAGAAGTGAGAAGTGAGTGAGTGAGTGAGGAGTGAGTGAGTGAGTGAGGAGTGAGAAGTGAGTGAGTGAGAGGTGAGTGAGGAGTGAGGAGTGAGGACTGAGGACTGAGGACTGAGAGGTGAGTGAGGACTGAGGACTGAGGAGTGAGAGGTGACTGAGGACTGACGACTGACGACTGACGACTGACGACTGAGAGTTCTTGCGAGACCTACTGACTGGATGGAGTGACTGAGGCTGAGAGAAGAGAGCACTGACTGAGAGAGATCTGAGCACTGACTGAGCACTGACTGAGCACTGACTGCTAAGTGGAATGCTTCATTCGTTTGTGAGTGCGTGAGTATATATACAGTATAGCTTGTGCACTGCACTCTCAAGTGAGCACTACACAACGAGCGATAGCGAGTTGTGTTGTGCTTGTGCTAAGTCGTTCCTCGCCCAACTCGCTACGCTCGCTGCGTTCGTTATTAAGTATTGTTCTCACACAACTCGCTACGCTCGCTGTGTTCGTTATTAAGTATTGTTCTGACACAACTCGCTACGCTCGCTGTGTTCGTTATTAAGTATTGTTCTCACACAACTCGCTATCGCTCGCTGTGTTCGTTATTAAGTATCGCTCGTTGTGTTCGTTAATTTTCTTTTTCGCACACAAACTTCCCCAATAGGCAATCAACAGTCGCGCTATCGCGTTATAAACAAACAAGGAGACAAAAAACAAACACACTTCACTCCACTCATCACTACTCATCATGGACTTACTAAACTTGGGGTCACAATCTCGTAAAACCGGTCTAAAACCTCGGTCCAACCTAACCAAAGACAAATATGATATGGAAGATATCGATGAATTCTTTACAGATGAAGAAGATACAACAATCAAATCAAAGAAAACAACTCCAAAAGATAATTTTGATAATGTAGCAAGAAAGATAAATTTTACAGATGTTAATACCGAGTCTTTTAATTTATCACCAATTTCAATTTCTTCAAAATATTCAAAGACAAAGAATAAGAAATCTCCGTTGAGATCTCCACTTCCAGAGCATAAAGATATTAAATTATTTGTACCGAGTGATGAAGATGAGATTAATCATGATATAAATGATCAAAGTTTTGACGATGATGATTATGAAGTTCGGGCCAGTTTATCTCCGGTGAGTTTATCTCCAATAGGGGGGGCTTCATTGACGAAGAATATGGCGTTGGGAAAGACGCGGCCGAAGAAAGGTACCGAGAGTAGAAAGAACCTCGGACAACAAAATAGACAGCAGAATAGACAAAGAAATCCTACCTCACGACAACAAAACCCTATGTTCAAACACACAATCCGAGAATCTCCTTTACCTTCACCTCCTCCAGATGGTCTTCGTAGATCTAAACGTACCAAAATCGCCCCACTTGCCTTTTGGAGAAATGAACGTATTGTATATACTCGAGCTTTTGAAAATGATGCAGATACAACTTTAATCAATGATATTAAGAAAATACCACTACAAGAAATAAAAGAAGTTGTTCATATTCCAGAACAAAATTCACTGATTCGAAAGAGAATAACCAAAAAACCAGGTTTAACTCCCAAAATAACCGAATCAAATCTCAAAATAACAGGAACTGAATGGTTTAAAAATATGAAATTACCTTTAAAAATACTTGAAAATGATAAAATTACTAAAAAAATCATTGCATATTCTTCACAAGGTGGAGATTTTAAAATTCCAAATGATATTGAACCTGATTTTGATAATTTTAAAGTTGCTGCATTATTTGATAATAATGATTTTACAGCAACTGGAATTTTAATGTTTCCAGTGGAAGGTGTAAAAATGTTGAAAGATTCAGGTGATATGATTTATAATTTTCATGTTATAACGGGGGTTATTGAAGTGAATTTGAATGATAGTAAGTTTGTAGTTTCAAGAGGTTGTTCATTTCAAATTCCAAGTAGAAATACTTATGGGTTTAGGAATATTGGAGAGGAAGAGTCAAAATTGTTTTTTGTACAGGTTAGGGTGCCGATAGAGGAGGAAGAAGACTGGTAATACAACGAGAACGAGCGCACACAACGAGCGATAGCGAGTTGTGTGCTGCGAGTTGTGTTGTGTCTCCTGAAGAACTCGCTAGAGCCTCACAAAACAGCGATAGCACGGTAGCAATATTGAGCTGTGTTGCGCGGTTGGGTTGTATTTTGAGAAGAACTCGCTAGAGTCTCGCACAACAACGATAGCGAGTTGTGTGCAGCGATTTGGGCTTCATGGTTGCGTTGTGTCGCTAGAAGAGCGCGTTAGAGTCTCACATACTAGCGATAACGAGTGTATAGTCATGTCTTTCTTGAAGGACCCAGAGGCCAGAGCCGCACACAACCGGGAAAACGGTGTAAGCTACCCACCTCCTCAAACGAGCGATACACAACGAGCGATAGCGAGTTGTGTGTCGCTCGTTGTGTGTCGCTCGTTGTGTGTCGCTCGTTGTGTGCTATTACTCCACCTCACACAACTCGCTATCGCTCGTTGTGTATCGCTCGTTGTGTTTGTATACTGAACTAATTTATTACCCTAAATAATACACACTACTCTTCAAACTTTGTAATTTCCGAAGTCTCACTATCATAATAAGAAATCAATTTAACTTTAAATTCAGAAGCTGCAACACCAAATTGTTTCAAAATTAAAGCTTGTCTAACATCTAAAATATCATCTTTATTACAAACAACATAAGGTTCAGAAAGTGTAATTTTACCAGCTTTCATTTTAGTTGGCATTTTTAATTTATTTCTTAAAGATTCTTCAACTGAATGAGACATTGGAACATCTTCTTCAATTGGAATTTGACCACCTCTTGAATAAACAATACCTTCTGGAATAACAAAATTAATTGGAGATTTTGATTTTGCTCTACAATAATCTTGTTTTGAATAAGCTGAAAAATAAGCAGAAACTGTTTCAGAATTTTCATTAGTAAATAATAATCCTGGAAGTCCAGTACAAGTTTTAGATAATCTATGTAAATTATCTTTATATTCTTCTTCTGGAGTATCACCAAGAGCTTTTTCTAAAACTCTTCTTTTCCCCATAATCAATTTTGACCCAATCCAGTCGGATCTAATGTCTTGTAAAACTGGTGTACGAACATCATCTAATTGTAATACCCAACAATATTTATATTCATCTAATGCAGTTCTAACTTCATCGAAAATACGAGTCTTGTTTTCTTTACCTTTTTTATCAGTTTGAGCTAATGTAACTAATTTTGAACGTTTAGATCTAGGCATTTTGAATGGATTGGAAAGGAATAGTGAATAATTTTTTAGATCTCATCTGAAAAAAATGAAATGTTATGGGATGCGATGAGGTAATGTGCAGGAAAATATAGCACAACGAGCGATAGCGAGTTGTGTGAGAATACTTAACAACAAACACAGCGAGCGATAGCGAGTTGTGTGAAAAGAATACTTAGCACGAAACAGTACAACTCGCTTGCGCTCAATGTGTTGAGAGCAGAATAAGCGCAAAAATAGCAAGAGAAAATAAGACCACTCTATCTTAGAAGACCACTCTACCTTTTTCTTACTCAACTCGCTATCGCTCGTTGTCTTCGTTAAATCGCTCGCTGTGTATCTCTTGTTTAATCTGCTCTTCTCACACAACTCGCTCGTCGTGTTCGTTGTGTTCGTGTATTTTCTCTAAAAATTGACTAAAAACTTTCAAAAACTATCTCTCCACTTATCACTAAGTATAAAGAACTATAAATACAAAGGACATATAAGCAATCTACAGTGAGAGCACATTGAGCGATATTCTGGTCTTCTCATGATAAGAAATTTAGCCAGTGCGGCTTGGGTACATGGTGAGAATTTAGTGAGTGGAGAGTTCTACTGGGTACGGTGCTCGCTGTGTATCGCAAGCTGTATCGGAAACTGTTTCTACGTTATTTACAAGTCGCTGTGTTATGCTTCCCGCAACTCGCTACCATTCGCTGTGGATCACACTCTGTGTTTTCTACGTTTTTCACAACTCGCTATCGCGCATTGTATCGCTCGCTATTTCTGCGTATTCGCACAGCGCTGTGTTTACTATTCTACCCTCACACAACGAGCGATACAATCTCAATCTTTTCTTCTCACACAACGAGCGATACAATCTCAATCTTTTCTTCTCACACAACTCGCTATCGCTCGCGGTGTAGCACAGTCTGTGTTTTCTACGTTTTTCACAACTCGCTATCGCTCATTGTGCTTAATCTACTCTCACACAACTCGCTATCGCTTATTGTGTTCGTTGAATACCTTTTCTTTATTAACTATGAGTCCTATACAATCAATCATATATAGACGTTTATGAGATTTCTCACTATGACGAAATGAAGTTCTTTACCAATCACCAGGAACAAGAGGAGTTCTTGCAACCGGAATGTTTCTTTGGTATTTGGTCCCACCTGGTCTACCTGGTGGAATATATGGATCAGGATGTTCGTAATATGCTAACTTAACCTTTGCATCAGCAATGACTTTTTCCAATTCGGCAGGTGTATCAATATGTTTGTTTGCTTCGAATTGTTGTCTAATTCTTAAAGTTTCAGCTCTGTAAACATCAAACTTCAAACTGGTGTCGAACGCCGTTCTCAACGCTTGTCTGAATAACGAAGCAACCCTTTGGCTGTTGGCTTCGGTGAATGGTAATATTGGAGACATGTTGGGGAGAGTCTATTGAGTGACTTTGAAAAATTTCAAATTGGGGGACTTTTTTTTTATTTCAATTTTTATTGGTGGGACTATATGCAGTACCTATAAACTACTTTCAATTGCCATTAAACTACCAACAAATGATAAAACCAATCTACTTCTAACTTCATTAATATCTTCAGGAACCAACCAAATCAAAGCTCCTAATTTTCTTGCAATTGAGATTGCCAATTTTGCGTTTGCGTATTTCTCTTCGTCTGTTAAATTACCTTGATAAACCAAATCATAATCAACGTACCCTGGTTTAAGACCATTTAAAACATCTAAAAGAAAAACTCCCGAAGTTATTGAACCATCTTTAAAAGATCTAATTGAAGAAGTTTTACCACCTTTAACAACTTTTGAATTGGCCCATTTTAATATATCTGAATCGGTCAAATTAGTGTCACTTAATTGACTTAAAGTATTGGAAATATTTCTTCTCATTAATTGCCAAACTAATCCAAGTGTTAATAATTTATTCCCATCAACAATATCCGAACCTTCAATACCAACAAGAGAAAATTTATTTGCTTTACCAATTTCGACCGCATAATTTGTATTTTCCAAAGCTTTAAACCTTGAAATTTCAGAACTTGCAGGTTTCTTATTAACATGTTTAAATACAACACTTCCAGGCATAACTTTTTCAAATGCTTGTAAAAGTACCAATCCATCTTTTAAGTCTTCAAAAAGTGAAACAATTGAAGGGTCAACTTCCAAAGAATTTAACCATAATGTGAACACTCTTGCTTCTCGTTCACCTTCTGCATCAAATTCTTCAATCTCAATATGTTCACTAATCTCAATTGGTTCTAAACCAGGATAATTATTGAATAAATTCGCAACAAAAGCTAAATTCAATTTTGGATTACCCGAGATTAAAGATGAAGGAGTCAAATATTTTCTACACCCAATTTTATCAGAATTAGATAAAATTTGTTCGGCACGTTGTTCAAGATTTTGAATTTTCAACGGATTTAAATCACAAATTTCAGGCTTTAATTGGTTGAGTAAAATTGTATAATTTTCACCATCCATAATATCTTTTGAAAAATTCGAGACTCTTCTATTTGAACCCGAGTTTTTTAAATGATAATTGAACCAACGTAACAAGATTTGTTCAGGAGGTAATCTTAAGAATTGCTCCAAAGTTTCATCATCTTCTAAGAGTCTATATAATTCTGGATGATATTTGATATCAACCTTCAGTAACAACCCTCTTCTAATGATTTGCCAAATCAATCCCAAAATCAAATGTTCTTTCCCATCAATAATATCTTCTGAATGAACATTAACAACAACACATCCAATAGCCTTTGCAGAATTGATGACAATATTTGCATTCTCACTCATTTGGAAATTATTCAATACTTTTTTAGATTTTGGAAGGTTTAAAACACGTGTATCGATAGTATTTGGAACTGAATCATTAATTAATTTAGATAAAACCAATCCATCACGACATTCATCGAAGATTTGAAAAGTTTCAGTATCAAAAGGTAATCTAGATCCAATATCTACATCATCATTTAAGACTGAATTAATATGTCTTGTGAATTCAGTTCTTTCTTCATCATTAATTGTATGAGTTGTGCCTTCAGTTTTACCCGAAATAAATGTTTTATGAGCAGAATTTGCGGTTGGAACTGGAGGTGCTCTCTTTTTGATGAGTCTACCTGGACTTGAAACTTCAGAAGGACTCGAAGATTCCTTCAATTTGGCAATCAATTCGACATAATCATCCAATTCAACATGTCCAGATGCATCAACTTCAACTGATTTTAAAGCTTCTCTTGCTTGATCATAAGAATATGACCCTTTTTGAGAAACTGATGAAATAACATCTTTTTTTTCAATCCATCCCTTATCATCAAGATCAAGAACACGAAACTCTTCAATAAGTGAAAAGATTTCAGGTTGATCCAATACTGGATACTTTTTTTGGTACTTTAGAACGTTCATTGTGGTGTTTATTTATAATTAGGGGCGGTCAATTCGCATTTTAATTGCTGAAAGGTGTGCATATAATGATTGTTATTTTAGCCAATCAATCGAACTACCACTAGTACTGCAACTACAGTACTGTTACAGTAAGCAATGCCACTCGATCTCGGTGTCGCCAATGGCGACCCCTCAAGTAACTCCTCAATCGAGCTCGTCAAACCCACCTTCCACATAGAACAGGTCCAATTACAATTCCAACTTACCTCGCTTCAACACCTCCTAGTTCAAGCAGATAAAATGTACCTTATCTCCAATACCATCTATAAAATCGACTTGTCAAACCCTTCATATGTCAAGCAGTATCAACCCCCCACCCCCGTCACAAACTGCTGGCTACACCCAAACGGTCTTCACCTCATTCTTCAAGTCAATCATACCTCGTATTACTACCTACACGACACATACTCCAACTTCAAACTATTGAACCGTTTCAAAAACTTGGATATAAACCATATTGCATTTGTTTCAACCGTAAATGACAACTCGTCAGGTGACTTTCTCTTCATCACTACTGATGGGAATGTGTACATTGCATTGATCAATTGTCATGAACAAGAAAATAAAAGAGATGATAAATACGTCAAACAAGTATATAAAGTCGATTCCCCCATTGGGATCACCTTTACTAATGATTCACAAATCAACATTGTGACTCAAAAGTCCATCTATACTTGGGATTGTTTCGATACAACGTATGGAGAGTTGATCAATGTGTTCAAATCAACCCCAAAAATCATCTCCATCAACTCGAAAAATGAACAAAACAATCACCTCTTTGAATCAAACAATGACGTGTACATCTACCTTCAAAAAAACCAAATATATACGAACGACCCCGAAATTGAAGCGGAAAAACTCGTATACGATCCAGCCTATGGACACTTACAAAGTGCGCTCATCACTCGCCATCATTTGATCACTGTAAACCAACCTCGCGACTCTTTACTTATATTCAACAAATTGGTACCCACCCAGCCAATCATAATCAACCTAAAGAACCATTTAAATCAAGAATTGATGGGGTTGATTGCAGACTATAAATCAAACACTTATTGGTTGTTCACATCGAATTCGATCTACGAATTGGTCATAAAAAATGAAGCGATTTCGGTGTGGCACAACTATTACAAAATGGGCAAATACGACGAGGCATTAAAGGCGTTGGGTCCAAAACAGACCGTATATAAAGACATGGTGCTTATAAAGCAAGGGTATCATTTGTTACAGAGTGGAGGTTTTGGAGATGAGTCTACCGACATTTCACTTCAAATCAACGGACTTAAAGTGTTGGCACGACTGTCTGAACCTTTTGAAAAGGTGTGTTTGATGTTAATGAACACGAGAACCCAAATCTCGCAAAAACTACTTGTCGAATACTTGCTAGCCAAATATGAGATTGCTAAAACCGAAAAAAATAGAATTAGAATCTCCATCTTATCGAGTTGGATAATCGAATTGTTACTCAAAATTGAAGATGTTCAGTTTGAAGTATTTGTGTCGAAGAACTATACGCATTTTGATAAGAAAACAGTGTATCAAATAATGACGGATTTGAATTCTCTGAGTAAACTCCTCTTTTACGCTGAGTTGATCAAAGATTTCGAGTTCATGTTGAATTATTACATCAACATTTGTGACTGGAAACAAGCGTTAAAGGCTTTGATCAAATTATACTCTTCAAATGTGGGGTCTAACACCATCTATGAAACATCGACAGTCTTGTTGATCAATAGTCCAAAATCAACCATACAAACTTGGTTGAAATTTGATGATATTAACTATGAAAAGCTCTTACCATCAATATTGACATATCTGAAGAGTGTTTCACACAAGGAGAATTATGCCATTGAATTCTTGCTGAAATTGGTTTACGAAAAATCTGTAAAAAATAAGCAAATAAACAACTACTACTTGTCTTTATTAATCACTCAACAACTGACTACACAAGTGCTCAAGTTTTTAAACCATTCCAAGTTATATGATGCACATTTCATCCTTAGACTCTGTTTAACATACAAACAATTTGAACCAGCGGTGTTGATTTTGGTTTCAGATATGAAATTATTCGATCAAGCATTGAAGTTGGCATTGGATAATGATTTGACCGAATTGGGAGAGTTTGTATTAAGAAAGTATGATGATTTCTGTAAGAGTGATGAGAGGGTTGACTTTGAAAGAGATGCAAGTGTGGTTAGGATCAGGTTGGAAGAGGAGAACTTTGGTACAAAGAAGAAGTTGTGGATCATGTTTTCGAGGTATTTGGTAGATGTTGTATGCAGTGGAAGAGAGATTGACTGGTTGGAGAGTGAGGTGGAGAGTGGGTCAGAGAGTGGGTCAGAGAGTGAGTCTCCAGGAGAGAATCAAGAGGGCGGGCCTGTAGTAGTGTTACCAGAGAATGGGACTCTAGGAGAGAGGCAAGAGAGGGAGTCAGAGAGTCAAGAGACCCACACTGAACAGACCACTGAACAGACCATTGAGCAAACTCAAAATGGAAAAACTCAAAATGGACACACCTTCCCCGACCAAAACTCTTTGATTCTGCAAAAACTAAACAAGATTCTAAAATACCTAATCAAGTTATCCAATTCAACCGGTAATTCAGGTATCATTAATCTTAAAGATTTGCTACCGTTATTTCCCGAGTCCATCCTCATCAACAACTTCAAAAACCAAATTATCAATTCTCTTAATCAATACAATAACAAAATCGACCAGCTCCAATTAGAAATGAAAGAATCCTTACAAATTTCCAATAAATTAAAGCAACAAATTAAAGACTCAAAGAAATCTGAGTCCAAAATTCATTCAACGATTGAGCCTGGTGAACCTTGTCGAATTTGTAAAAAATTATTGCTTACAAAAAGTTTTATTATATTTCCAAATTGTAAGCATGGATTTCATAAAGATTGTCTTATAAGGTATAATTTTAGATTGAAAGGGAATTATAAGTTTAAGAAGATTTTCCAGAATTTCAAGAAGAATCAGTCTGCGATTAATAAGAAAGAATTGGATGATATATTGGTTGAGGAGTGTTGTTTGTGTAACGAGGGGAATATTGCGTTGATTGATGGGAATTTGATTGATTTGGAATGGGACAAGAGGGAGATAGGTGAGTGGGAGTTGTGAACGAACGACGAACGGACCAGCGAACGAACCAGCGAAGCGAGTGAGGAGTAAGAGAGGAGAAAGGAGTAAGAGAGGAGAAAGGAGTAAGAGAGGAGTAATAGTAAGAGAGGAGTAAGGAGTAAGAGAGGAGTAAGGAGTAAGAGAGGAGTAAGGAGTAAGAGAGGAGTAATGAGTAAGAGAGGAGTAAGGAGTAAGAGAGGAGCGAGGAGTAAGAAAAAAGAGAGCAGTGAGGAGTGAGTGTACTTAGAGTATATAGTCAGAGTAATGAATGAGAGTAGTGAGAGTAGTTAGTGAGAATACTGAGTAGTGAGGGTAGTGCGAGTGGTGAAATTAGTAATTGAGTCAGAGATGAATAGGCGAGTATACACATCAAAGACTACACACGGAGAGTACACAGTGGTGAGTATACATTGAAGACTACACTACATATCACCTCTCTCATTGCTGAGTCACTATCACTCACCCTTTCGTTTGAACACAAGAACACAACGAGCGCTCGTTGTGTTATGTGCAAAGGTGCGACTGTACTCACACAACTCGCTATCGCTCGTTGTATTCGGTCGTTGCGTTATGTGCACTCCCACCCACCTCATCTCATCTTAAAACAAAAAAAAAATATATAACTTTCTCTACAACAATCAAGATGGGTAAAACACAGAAAAAGAATAGTAAGGGTCGTTTAGATAGATACTATTTCTTAGCCAAAGAAAAAGGGTATAGAGCTCGTTCATCATTTAAAATCATTCAAATTAATGAAAAATATGGACACTTTTTAGAAAAATCTAGAGTTGTGATTGATTTATGTGCAGCACCAGGTTCTTGGTGTCAAGTTGCTTCACAATTATGTCCCGTAAATTCTTTAATTATTGGTGTTGATATTGTTCCTATTAAACCTATGCCAAATTGTACCACTTTCCAATCTGATATTACCACTGAAGATTGTAGATCCAAATTAAGAGGGTATATGAAAACTTGGAAAGCTGATACAGTATTACATGATGGTGCACCTAATGTTGGTTTAAGTTGGGTTCAAGATGCTTTTACACAATCCCAATTAACTTTACAAGCTTTGAAATTGGCAGTTGAAAATCTTAATGCAGGTGGGACATTTGTTACCAAGATTTTTAGATCAAGAGATTATAATAATTTGATGTGGGTTTTCCAACAATTATTCGATAAAGTTGAAGCAACTAAACCTCCTGCATCTCGTAATGTTTCTGCAGAAATCTTTGTTGTTTGTAAAGGTTTTAAAGCTCCAAAGAAATTGGATCCAAGATTATTAGATCCAAAAGAAGTTTTTGAAGAATTAGCACCTGAAACTGTTAATAATGAAGCAAAAGTTTTTAACCCTGAAAAGAAAAGTAGACAAAGATCTGGTTATGAAGAAGGTGATTATTTATTATATCATACCATTCCATTAATGGATTTTATTAAAGGTGAAGATCCAATCAATCAATTAGGTGGTTTAAATAAATTAGATTTACCTGAAAATGAAGATCATGAATGGAAAATTTTAAAAAAATTAAAATCTTGTACACCTGAATTTTTAGAATGTATTAAAGATTTAAAAGTTTTAGGTAAAAAAGATTTTAAATTAATTTTAAAATTTAGAAAACATAGTCGTGATATTTTAGGATTAGATGAAAAAGATGATGAAAAAGAAAAGATTGAAATTGAACCATTAACTGAAGATCAACAAATTGAATTAGAATTACAAAAAATGTCTGAAAAACAAAAGCAAAAGGCAAAAAGAAATAAAAAGAATTCAAATGAAATTAAACAAAAAGAAATCGTTAGAAGTCAAATGAATATGTTAACTGATATGAATATTGGTTTAGAAGCTGCTCAAAGTGGATCTGAACATTTATTTAATCTTAAAACTGCTGAAAAAACTGGTTTATTAGATCAATTAGTTAAGGGTAAAAAGAGAATGGTTTTTAATGAAGATTTAACTTTAAAAAATAATGATATTGTTATTGATGAAGAAGATATTGAAAAAGAATCTGAAAATGAATTAGATGAATTAGAAGCTCAATTGGATGATATGTATAGTCAATATCAAGATAGAAAAGCAGAAGCAGATGCAAATTATCGTGCCAAAAAGGCAAGAGAAGGTGATGATGAAGAATGGGATGGGATCAAAGAAGAAGAAGATCAAAGTTCGAGTGATGAAAGAATCAAAGATTATGAAATGGATGAAGATTCAGAAAGTGATTCGGATGATGATGAACATATCGAGAGATTAATTGCTGACAAGAAGGGTAAAGATGGGTTATCAAAGAATGCAAAGGTATTTTTTGCATCCGATTCAATTTTCGGAGAATTGGGTGATGACTCCTTATTGGAAGGTTTTGCAAAGAAAGAACAACCAAAGGAACAACAAATTTCAAAACCAAAATTGCAAGAAATTGAATCTGATTCTGACTCTGATTCCGAAATGGCAGATTCTGATAGTGATTTTGAAATCGTTCCAGCAGAAAATGAAATCGAACCTGAATCTGAAAGTGACTCCGAAAATGAAAGTGAATTATCTCGTAAATACAACAAAGCATCTCAAAAGGATAAGGTTGATATTGCCACCGTTGAAGCCATGACTTTGGCTCATAAGGTTGCATTGGGTCAAATGAACAAACATGATTTGGTCAATGAAGGTATAAATAGATATTCTTTTAGAGATAAAGATGAATTACCTGATTGGTTTGTTGATGATGAAAAGAGACATTCTAAACTTGTTAAACCAATTACAAAGGAAGCAGCACTTGCAATTAAAGAAAAGCAAAAACAATTGAATGCAAGACCAATCAAAAAAGTGTTGGAAGCTCAAGGTCGTAAGAAATTAAGAGCTTTAAGAAGATTAGAAAAATTAAAGAAGAAATCTGATTTAATTAATGATGATAGTGGGAAATCTGAAGGTGATAAAGCTTCTGAAATTTCTAAATTAATGAAGAAATTTACAAAGAAGCAACAACAAAAACCAAAAGCAACTTTGGTTGTTGCACGTGGTTCGAATAGAGGGTTGAGTGGTAGACCAAAGGGTGTTAAGGGTAAGTATAAGATGGTGGATGGTGTCATGAAGAATGAACAACGTGCATTGAGAAGAATAAGTAAGAAGAATAAGAAGTAGTGTATAGTAATAAAGGATCCACAAACGACGAATGAACGAGCGAAGTGAGTGAGTGAGTGAGCAGTGGGTGAGCACTGACTGAGCACTGACTGAGCACTGACTGAGCACTGACTGAGCACTGACTAAGCACTGACTGAACACTCACTGAGCACTCACTGAGCACTGACTGAACACTCACTGAGCACTCACTGAGCACTGATCAGCAAGCAGCGATCACTAAGTACTCTATTCAAATTTTGTAAAAGCGTCTGCATACACTGTATACTACAAGGCTAGAATACACGACTAGTCCAAGCTAGCCTCATGCACATCGCACACGCAATAACGCTCGTCGTACTACACAACTAGTCAAGTAGGCGCTAACCTAATTGAGTTCCTGTATATAACACCCCCAAAATAGATGAGAAAAATGTGTTTTGAAATTACTCAACAACCACTATCAACATCGGAGGTCAAGTAGACGGCGTCAATCATCCTCCAGCTGTCTATCCACTCACTGTCTGACCACTGTCCCACTATACAACCACAGTCTCTTTGACCTATCTTACTACCTATCTATCTGTCTGTCTGTCTGTCAGACACTAGTCTACGTGTCATCCTGCTAATATTAGCGTCCACTCGTTTCGTCATTCGTTGCATCATTGTACTATATTCATTTCTTCCATTGCATTATCATGACTTCATTACCCAATCAATTATCGGTTGCTACACCAACCTCACAAAGACGAGCGCATAAACACAAAAGATCGGCCGCCATATCTGGAGATTTCGATGTGATGGGTTTGGGACTTTTTTCAAATCAACCAATGTCAAAAAGCTTCAGTTTTGGTCAAGATACTCCTGATGACTCAGAAAATATCGATAGAAATTATCACTTCAATAATTCAGAAGATTTCACAAATAAACCAATCAATGATGAATTTGCATTCCCCATAAAAACTCCAGAACTTTCAAAACCATCAAGTTCATCTCCAAAATTTAATTTCCCAATGTCACCAGGTCGAAAAAATTACAGTTTAAATTCTCCAATCAAAATTAATCATAAAAGAGCTGCAACTATTGCAGCTCCAAAATCAAGATTCTTTACTGAAGATTCAAATGATTCACCAGATCCAATGATTGATTTGGATGAAATATTGAATGCAAATTTACATATTGGAGAATATAATCAGTTCATTGAAGATGATTTTTTGGCTTCTCCATTTACAAAGACTTTAGCATCTTCACCTTTTATTTCATCTCCTAATCATCCAGTTAGTCATCATCCAATTAATTCACCTCATTCAGTCAATTTCTCCAATCATAGTTCATCTCCAAATCACCTAACTTCTTCAAGCGCACCTTCCAACTTTTTATTCAACCAACCAATTCATGAAAAAAGTGACTTAATTGAAGAAGAAGAAGATGATGAAAATTTGAAATTAAATTACTTACAAAATCTTGAATTAAATGCGCCAAATCATATTTTAATTAATGGTTTATATTCAAATTTACTGGCAAATTCTTCATGTTCAAGTATTCGTAGTTCAAATAAAATTCCATTAATTGAAAAAACATTTTCAAATTCTTCAAGAGATTCTTCAACTTCAATTCAACAACCAACTAGACTGAATACTCCAAATATTTCAACTCCAACTGGTAAAAGATCAGGTGCAAAAGCAAATAGATATCAAAGTTTTTATGATCAATCAAATCGAATTTCAAATGCAATGAAAATTTCTTCAACTGAAAGTGTTAATTTAATTCGTTCAAATAGTGGAGGTACAAATTTACCTCCAATTGTTAAAGATCGTTCATTAGGTCATTCTTCAAGTTTACCAAGTTTAAAATCAAATCTGCAAAAAAGAATCATTTCATTACGTCAAAATCAAAGAATTGGTGAAATTAAACCAACAAGAATTTCTTCACCTCCATCAAAAGAAAAATTACAAGATGATGTTAAAAAGGAGTTACAAGATGATGTAAAAGATTTACAAGATGATGTTAAAAAGGATAAAACTGCAAGTCCTTCAAGTCTTCATTCAGATACTTCATCTACTGTTCTTTCAAGTAATGAAACTTCTCAATCAACAGATCATTCTTCTTTGGCTTCTCAACACGACTCTAAATCAAAATCTCGCCAAATTAATGGTTTGGTTAAACCTCATGATTTCGAAAGAATTGGAAGTAATAGTACATTGAATGATTTGATTTCAAGTCATATAAGTTCAAGTTCAACACCGGGTGGTGAGTCATCTCCATCAACAGACTCCCCCTCAACAAGCTCGACGGTTCAACAAGAAGATGAATCACGAGTGACCGACGACATACTATCGGTAACACCACGTCATATAAAAACTACAAACATTTTATCACCTGTAATAAAATCTTCAATATCTTCACCAAAGAAATCTCCACGAAGAAAGATGTCTCCAGCAGAGGAAAAGATTTTAAAGTTGACACGGATTCCAACCTTTAAGACTTCACAACAAATAAAACAAGATATCTTTGCTCCTCCAGTACCTTCACCTACTTCTTCAACTTCTGCTGTATCTCTTGGTACTTCGAATGAAAGAAAATTTTCATCTCCTTCATTTTTCGGCAAGATTCCTCCGAATGAGAATGATTTCTCGAATCCATTTACGGATTATATACCCACAAATAAAACTGGTAGAAGATCTTCTGCATTCACATTGGTTACAAAAGAAGCCGAAACTATGAATCAACAAAGAAGAGGTTCATCATTTTCGGTTGTATCTGTTCCTGTTCAAAATTCAGCTCGTCCAACTCGCCATTCAAAATCAAAATCTTTTACTTTATCAATGCATGATTTGGCACCAAGATTTTCAAGAAGTGTGGAAGGAGAGAAGTTGGGAGATAAGAAGAGGAAGAGTTCGAAGTTTATAAGTTGGTTTAGAAAGAAGTAGCGAGCACCGTGAACGAACGAGCAAAGCGAACGAACGAACGAGAGTGAGTTAGTGGGCGGGTGCGTAGATCCTGTGGATGCTAGGTACAGCTCACTGGATAAGCTAGGAGCTAACCGCGGAAGCTAGCTCACCCAGCGGACGCCCCACTGAGTTTTTCGTATTTCTCCTATGTAACATTAATACAGTTGTAATATTTATATTTGTACTATTTTTTCGTAAAATTTCAACTCAAAATTCAACGGCCAACCATGTTTTACCAACTCCCATCCAACTTCCATCAACAGTTATCTGAAAAGTATGAAGACGCATACAAGAAAGGAAACGTAAAGTTCAATGGAAATGAATCTCAAACTGAAGTCATCCATAAAGAAGTTGGCGGTAGTATTGTTGATTTTCAATTAACTTTATTGAAATCATTAGCACATAGACCTGAAAAAGGTACTAAAGAACAAAACCCATTTGCTAAACCCGAACCTGAATTGACCATTGCTGAATCTTTTGGTATCAATGATGAGTTTAGAATTGTTTTAAACAAATATCCAGTTGTTTCAAATCATTTTATGATTGTTACTAAAGAATTCAAATCTCAAAATACTCCATTATCTTCGACCGAATTATTGGCATCATATTCAATTTTAAACACTTTAAAAGATTCAAATGATGAATGGTTTGCATTTTATAATTGTGGACCAGAAAGTGGAGCATCTCAACCACATAAACATATTCAATTTATGAAATTACCTTCAAAAGATTTCGTTTCTTATGCAGATAAATTGGCTTCAAAATCTGATCCATTTATTCCAAGTGTTAAATTAGAACCTTTACAAAATCAAGATTTACCATTTGCTCATTTTGTTGCAAGATTTCCAAATCCAAAAGATTTAGAACAAGATGATTTAACCATGTACTTTGCATCATTATTACAAAGAGCATTGACAGTTTCTCGTCAAAATGATGCAAATCATATTTCGTATAATTTCATTATGACTACAAAGTATATGATGGTTGTTCCTCGGTCTGTTGGTAAATATAAAGAAATGGGGATTAATTCTTGTGGTATTATGGGTCTTTTATTATGTAAAGATTTGGAATTGTACGAGATGGTTAAGAATGATGGTGCTGAGAATATCTTGAAAGCAGTTGGATTTCCGAGTACTGCGGGAGAAGTGTCTGATGAATATGATTATTGATGTAGATATTGTTGTATAGGTAAAATACGTACGTAGAGTACGATAATTAAAGAACTATACTTAGTATACTTAGATAACTATACGTAGAGTACTATACTTAAAGAGACGAGACTTGAGACGAGACTGCACTAGACTGGTCTACACTGCACTAACAGGGCTGAGCTGGACTGACTACACGGGAGTGCCCTTGGCTGGGCTGGGCTGGGCTGGAGACAAGACTGGAAAAAGGACGAGACTGCACTGTGACTCCACTGAACCAATCTTTCAAAACAAGCGCGCGCACTTCCCAATCGGGCAATCAAAGGCAGCCAATAAAAATTCTCATTTATGGGAATTTTCAAAGAAAAAAAAATTTAAACTAGTGATTCAACATTATCAACATGGCTTCTATTACTTCTATTGTTAAGGTTGCAGACTTCATCTTGACTAGACCAACCTTGTCAAAGATTGTTGTTCCAGCTGCCAAAGTCTTCACTTCATATGCTGGTTACAGAGAAATGGGTTTAAAGTAAGTACAAATATCAATCCTTTACAAATTCAATTACTAACATTATAGATTTAACGATTTAGTTATTGAAGAAAGTCCAGTTATGCAAAAGGCTATTTCCAGATTATCTGAAGAAGAATCTTACGCAAGAAACTTTAGAATCATTACTGCTCATCAATTATCATTATCTCATCAATTGTTACCAGAAAACAAGGCACTTAAACCAGAAGAAGATAATCATTATTTAATTCCATACATTTTGGAAGCTGAAAAGGAAGCTTTCGAAAAAGCTGAATTAGATAATATTCAAGTTTAAATAATTAAATAAAATTACAAAAGATCCGTACCGATAATGTATATAAAAACTCTATAATTATAATTTACATTCCAATCTTATACTTTCTTAATTGTTCTAATGCAAGGAAAGTAACGATTGTATGAGGACCCAATCTAATAAATGAAGGTAACCAACCTCTAAACATAAATTTAATACCTTCATTTTTAACTGCATTTGTTAAAATCGATATTGCGCTACCATTCAGAGATTTTGAATTCATAATTCTTGTTTTAACAACATCTGCTGGTGAACAAACAGTTGTTGCAACAAGTCCTGCTAATAATGAAGCACTAAAATGAGTTGATTTCTTTGAAGGATCTAATTGAATTGTATCTACCAATAAATTCTTTGCAAGATCATAAGTAACAACTTGAGATGCAGTCATTAACACCCCACGTACCAAATTAGGTGTTAATCCTCTAAATAAAGTTGAAATCCCTTCATTCTTAACAATTTTATAAATCCCATCAAATGCATTTCTATAATTTCTACGTTGTTCAATTGGTAATGAAGAATCATTTTGCATTCTAATATTCACAACATCAGAGGGATTCCCAACCAATCCTCCTAATGCACCTGCAACCATCGACATTGGAAGTAAAATTGCAGTTGAAGGTTTGGAATTATTTGTTGATTCAACATAACTATCTTTTAAAAATTCGTAAATTCCAAATCTAGCAGTTGAATAAGTTGCTTGTCTTAAAAGTGAAGCAGTTAAACCAGAATAGATTTTGAAAGGTCCTTCTTTAGTAATGATTTGATAAACCATTGATGCAAGTCCTTGTCCTGGAGTTTTTGCAGTTTGTAAACGAACTTTTGCTAAATCTAATGGATGAGTTACAAGACATGCAATCATACTGGCAGCTCCACCATACCAGAATCTAGAAATTGTTAGTATTCAATTAGTTATACTTCAGTTTAATCATACTTACGGGTACGTCACTTTATTATTGGTAGACATTGTTAGTTATCTTTAAAATTGAAATAAAGGAATCGATGGATCTTATATACAGATGATTTTTTTTTCTTTTTTTTTTTTCTCCGATCTTTCTTTTTATCATCAATAAACGGCTTGAGCGTTCACGGGTTCACAAGTTAGAGTCACAAGATGTTACAAGATGGAGTCACAAGGTAGAGTCACAAGGTGGAGTCACAAGGTGGAGTCACAAGATAGAGAAGATATATATACAACTTGTGTACAGTTGTTATGAACAGATTGAATTACTTGGTCAATTAACACCTCAACTATGTATTAATTCTGGCCGTTCCCGGGTTTTTTTCGGAAGAAATTGGAATGAGGCTGATTTGATCCGTAAACTTCCATATTCCCCTCAATATGTATACCAACAAAACGACTAACGAGTGAAATGAAGAGTGAGGAGAAGTCTAGGAGTAAACAAGCGAACAACCAAAAACACGTGAACTACAAAACCACATACTCTCGATCTACCATGACTAATCTGAAAATCAATTGATAGAATCTGAGTTTCACAAATCCGTTATTTAAGGAACGAACTAAATGAATGCTATTCAGGTTATGAGAATCCGTCAACATGTCAAGATACCAAAAGTTTTTTAAATTTGTTATGACACTACATAAAAGCCGTATCACCGGAGATAAGATTGATCATCTGAATGATTAGATTAAAGCACTTCTTTTCAGTTCTTGTTCACCGTGCCTTCCACAAGACTATCGCAGAGACATTATATACGCATTCTGTGATGATGCCGAACCAGGATATACGTCATCCTTCTAATTAGGGTCTAACTCGTATAAAGAGACTATAAATACTGTTGAATCCCTCTTGACACAGGCTCGTATATAGGACGTATTCTCGCTATGTATTACTAGTATACGTCTGGGACACACTTTCGAAGGCGCGATTATTCCTTTTCCTGCCACGTAAATAGAGTTGGTTCGTTTAGTTGAAAACTACGCCAGCTAAGGATGTTTCACCCGACGGAGAAGCTTCTTAAACACAACATTAAGGAATTTAGTGAAGGTTATTACAGAGTTATCAATATACTATACTTTCACTGTTAATGGTTCATAGGGTTTATGATTACAAAAGGCTCTAATGTTTATCATTTCCGTTGCTTTTTCATACTTAGCACGCAAATATCATCATGAGTTTTCTATTCAATTCTGTACTGCTTAAATCTGGGCCTAACACCTTCGAGACTTGAACTTATTCTAGTCTTTTCAGAATGTACTATATTAATTCAAATCTGGATGGAATACAATTTAGATCAATTTACTGGTAATAAAAAGTCACATAAATTATTGAATATATATAGAGGGTGTCTTCAGATCCAGAGTTTGCGGGAACTGCAGAAATATATCGCTAAATCTTGACCTGGTTGACCTGGTTAGACCACAAGTATTGGTATTTTGAAAATTCAGTGTTTCGTATAAAGAAGTAGGAATATCATTAGGATTTAAGTGGAAATCAAAATTTGCAAAATTATGCTCAACCGGATTGTTAAATAAATTGGTGGTATAGGGTGTTGCATATGGTCCTTCGGTATACTTCTGTATTGGATTTGGATTTTCAAACTGGGAAAACCAATTCAGAACAAACTGACTAATTCGTGGGATTTCTTCACACAGAGTGGTGTGTTGAGTATATGTTTGAAAGCCCATAATATTACCTTCAGTTTGTAATGGTCTCTGGTAAGAAGCAGTGTAGAATGGGGCAGGATCAGAACTAGAATTTTCTTCCGACGAATCATTTAATGATGAAAGAATATCATCGAGGAATGATGTTCGCATATATCTAATAGGCTTAGGCTCATACAATTGAGCACAAGGCTTGGTTATTTTGATGATTGGTCTGTCTTCTACCGAAGTCAAATATGTTTTTATTTGTGTGATTGGTACCGATTCCAAATCTCTGTTAATTTGAGTGATTGTAAATTCAGCCATAGGTATTACTTTGGGTGCTGCAGGGTCCAAAGCAACAGTATCAACCTTCTTTTCAGGTTGATCCATACAAATCGTTTGTAAAGATGAAATCGATATCTCTTCATCATTTTCTTGATCAAGAGTGAAGGAAGACGAGGAATCAATATTGAATGAAGATGAAGTTTCGAGTGGTGAATTAACAACAGTTGAGGATGTGTTTGCCAAAAGGGAATATTTGACGGTTTGGCATTTTCCTTTTCTAATCTTGGACATTTTCAATTTAATCTTGGCCATTATATCACTAATACTAACCCTGGAAGTTTCAAATTCAGTACACTCAAGAGGGTTAAGTTGTGAAGCCCTCAAAAGGGGTAAGGTTGTTAGCAAAGAATTTGAGATCTCATCCCCGTAAGAAGAACCACTTATCGAGTAAGAATAGTCAATGGGAGGATTATCTTCTCGCGGGATGTTGAAGTTTAGTGAAGATTGGATACTCAATCCTAAATTGAAGGTTGGTGACGATGGGATATTCAAAGCTGAAGTGACAATGGGCCCACGATGGTTCTTTTTGAACTTTGAAATAAATAATTTAGCCTTGTTCTTGAAAGCAATTTTTTTGGTGCGATTGAACTTAGCTTGAGTTGAGTTAGTTTTTGTCTCAAAGAGATTCTTCATCTTTGAAACGAACTTGCTTGACTTGTTGAATTGCATTTTGAAATTGAATTGATGAGTCTTTATAATCGTTGAACGAATAGTTACTTTCGGAGTCTGTGATACTATTATCTGATCGGAAAGTAAAGAACAAAGATATGAAAGTACAAATAAAACAATTTGGATAATTTTTCCTACTTATTTTCTTTGAATTATAGGATTCTCGTGGTTTACAAACGCAAATGAAATATGGAAGTTGCAGCAATTGGAACTTTTTTCGCAGCCAAATATGATTTTTGCGTCAATTTTCGCATTCATTGGCGAAAATTTAGGAGAGAGTAAGGAGTGATGAGTTAGGATTACACTTCTATAATTTGATTCATAATCAATCTGCATGCTAATAGGTATTATTATCTTATCTACTTCATAGGAAATGAAAAGAACGATAATATAAAGTATTTTGAAAAGTATACGCAATAACTTTAACCAAATTTGAATTTTATGTTGGAACTACACTAAATAATTGGTCACCAATATGTGGGATTAGTATACACTAGTTTACTTACAAGTTCTTAGTTGGGTTGGGATGATATTACTTCAAGTGTCCACTGTAACATATCTTCCTAGAAAGATGACTTCAGGAGTTGGTTCGGACCTAGAAGAAATAGTTGTCCTTGCAGGACTAGCACTTAGGCCGATTGTAGAAAACCACAACAGAAAATTCGCTTTTGAGCTCCTGTATGCTGGGTGAAGAATGAAGTGTTAAACAGCTTTCACAACCGTGCCACTGAGAGGTTTCGTAAGAAAGCTCAACCTCGTCAGATAGATCACTAGCGTATTGGCACACAATCACATTTACAATAGAGCCAATTAACTCGGTGCAATTGCTCCCCGAAGGAATACCTCTGTGCTTTGTAATTACTTCGTCGTAAAATATTATAGGTGTCGTAATGAAATAGGACTCTAACTGTTTTAGCATATCATCTTCGTCGGGTAATAAAGACATGCAGCTGCGAACGACTTCGAACGCCTCGTGAATGAGAGGAGCTGGGACATTTGCATCAAATGAAGAGAAATCTAAATTTATCCAAACTGAACCTTTCGAGATCCTATTCATGAATTTGTCATGACTACGACCGTCGTCAAACCAATTGTAGGACCAATCAAGAAAATATGGTTTCGAGTCGAGGAATGGTGTTTTAAACTGGGCTTCTAAAACATTAATATGCCCTGGATATTCCCAAATGAGCCGAGGTTTATCTGAGCCTTTCAGAGCAGCAGCTAAACATGGGGAAACAATAATTGTTTCGTTCTTGTCGATTCTCCGCCAACACCCGAAGGCTGACCTCTTAAGTTGGTTTCGAACATCACCTCTTTGAACTCCTCGCCTAAAAGGAAGTCCTGCATTAGTAGAAGTTGGAAGAATATCCAAACTTTGGTCTAAATCCACGGGCCGTAATTCGGTACCATAGTGGGACTGGAAATGTGATTATGGAAGAAGTAGAAGAGACTTCTGTCCACAAGGATGCATTGGCCACAACAATTGCCATAATAATTTTATTAATTTAACTTTTTCAACTGCGTTATTCAATGTGATTTCGTTCACATTTAAATCTCTCTGTTGAAAATAAGCAGAAAGCAGAAAGTCTGTCTGTTATTGCTGAACGGCTATTGACATCAGGCCAATAATCATCATCCGTAATCTCATCGAATGGAGATGGATCCGATTTAAGTATTGATAACCCGTGATTTACGTGTAAGTCAGAAAACTCTGAGCCCAAGGGTCTTAACAATTCTTTTTTGTCAGAGCGGAATTGTGAATTAGATATTACTCGGTCGTAACGTTCATTGGGCATTATGTAACAAATTTGTTGCGCAGAAAATATTTCTGTTTGAACTTGAATAAATAATATCACCAATATGCAGGAGTGTTATGTACTAGTTCTTAGTAAGGTTGGATTGATATATACTATATAAACGAATGTTCCTTAATCTGCTATGCGATCCAAGTTTCTGCTTAGACAGAACTGAGTTATTATTTGCTCAGCTTGAGCTACAGGTTCACCTTCGAATCAAATGAACCGGCTTTTGCCGTTTTTGTGTCTTGTTCTTTTTCTAGTAAAACTTAAACAAAAACTCAATCCTACTGGCCAATGGCCTTCTTAGGTGTCCCCAATACCTTCGCTTTTGCCATAGTACTATCGGCTGTCGCCCAAGTGTTTTTTTCGGTCATCGGGTTTGCTTGTTTATCGCCTCAACCTATTCAGTAGTGTCTTTACCAATAGCGTATTTGTGTACTTGAAAAAAATTCAAACATTTTAACAACAGTCCACCACTATCACCCCAAATGTACGTTAACGGCGTTGTCCTAATCGTCGCTGACCTCGTTAGCTTCATCTAACTCTTCCTGTTGCAAGGCTATCTTTGCAATCTCTTCGAATCTTTGTACGCTTATCGAATCCTTTGCATTTGTTTCAAAGCAGGTTGAGTCCTCCTAATTAGATATTAAATACAACCAATTTTGACCAAAGGGGTCTTCTTGAAATTATCACCATCAGTTTCTTACCGATGATAATGAATGGGAAATACTGGGGATTTGAGACATTCAACTGGATGAGCAATTCATACTCAAACTGTTAAGTGACTTTCCATTGGTCACATCGTAACATCAACAATCAGCACCACGGTAGAATGCAACCCCCAAACATTGGAATTCTTGACCTGCAGTCTCCCATATTTGTAATGCCATCTTTATGGGTATTCAAATGCAGTATTTAGATAGCTGGGTTGTGGTCTCCGCGATGTTTACTCCCGGTAACTTAAACAGCTTGATGAGCTAGCTGATGAAGGCATCAAAGAAAATGGTTCTGCAAACAAGGTGATCCTTTTTTAGGATTCCTAGCCCATCTCTTATCTTGCAATCAAGACATCCTCGATTCTTCAAGAATCTTTAAAAGATTAGACCAGTTACAATGGACAGAACAAGTCGATATTTCTTTGCCGACTAGAGCAATGTTTAGGTGCCGTTTAAAGATTCTGAGTATAGTCACTAGCTAGAATTTACCGAAGGTGTCGACCTTCCCAAAACTAAATAAGTTTCCTGCATTATACGGGTGGTCCTTCTATGCAAGTAGACTAGTTTTTCTTGTTGTCACAGATTGATGAAAGAGATACCTTATAACATGTACCTGAATGGTAAATCTCAGGCCATCTTTTGAAAAAAGATTGTGTTCTTAATCCGTAGTATGAAGTATTGGCTAGTAGAGAATTCAATTTGACTTTTCTTTACAATTTTCAATTATACGCTGCTTCGAAAATTTCAAAATTGTCATTCTTGCACTGAAAACTCACTTTTCATGTAGATGCCGGCATTTGATCCGAACGTGTTGAGATAATTTACAATTCAGCTACTCACCATTACAATAAGACGTTAGAATTACAATAAGACGTTAGAATTTCAATTGAAGGTTATGACGGATTCTCAAAAACGTGGATTTGATTTGATTATTCGTGAAACCTACTGTGTGAGGAATATAGTACATACACTCACAGTTCTTTTAGTTGTGTCTTTCGCTATACAGAGTAATCACCAGGCAATTTGGCTCTTATAAATTAATGGTTGACTAAATCTTTTATGTTACAATACTAAATTTCTACAGACTTCTAATTATTACTAATGGAGAATCTTTTTGAAAAGAGTTATTGGTTAAGTATATAGAATTTAACCTATAGCTCTTTGTATGTGAAACACCGGACAACTAATTTTCAAGAATTGGCCTGGTTAGCTCAATCGGTAGAGCGTTTGACTCTTATTGAAGGATATCAAAAGGCTGCGGGTTCGACCCCCGCATCGGGCTAGTTTTATGATATTTTTTTGAATGTTCAGCCATGACATACACCTACACAACTGAAGCCTAAAGGTTGTTTTATACAGTGAGACAGAGAAGCTCTACCAGTTTATGTCCATTGCACTTTAATACTGAAAATTAGTTTTCAAACGTAATTCTTTAAAGTACTTTTTCATATTTTTTTTAAAAAAAAGAACAAAGTATATATTTTCTGATTTTTAAACCAAAAGTATCTAAAATATATAAAAAATACTCAAACATTCAGTCTCAGAAGTGCTTGATTAGAACATTGAAAGTTTTGCTTAAAATCAAGTATTGTAAAAAAAATCTGGCTCTCTTTCAAAATTCATGGTACGTGAAAGCAATTCAAAAAAAAAAAATTTATGCACACTTGAAGCATTTTTATAATTATGGCCAAAAATAGTTCTGGTTGACATTTATTGAACAAAGAAAATAAAAAACCCAAATATCAAACGCTACTTGAACACATTCCTTTTTTTCCTTTCTTTCGTCGGGCTCTCTGGGATATTTCCTAGAGACAAAGCAAATGGCACTATCTCAATGAAATCAAACACAACGGGAAAATAAAAAATTCAAAACGAGATTTTAGTGGGTAGACTATACGTTAGTCCCACATTACCCGAAACCCGCGGGTGTGCATAAATACGTATTTCCGTCCTTCATTAACAAACAAATCAATTCTCTATAGAATAGAATACAATACAATATGTAAAAAAAAAAAAAAAAGAGTTGTATATTCTTGATTGTGTTCTTTATAGTCTTCTCTATATATTGAATTTCAATAAAGCATATTCTGCTTAAATAAACTAAAAATGGTTCCATATGGGAGATTTCTGGTGTATGTTTCAGCCTTCACCACCTTTCCAATTTTTATGTAATTCTTTGCTATCAAGTGGAATTGAAATAATTACTTGTATGTGTAAGTAAATCTTAATATTTATTTAGACATCGACTAATGTAGTGCTAATACCCGGGAATTTTATTTATTCAACCTGGTGGTTTCCTCTGAATGAATGAACGTATCAATCTTACCTTTAAAAGGTTAGTTGAAAGTACCCTCGAATAATGAATCATGAACTCAATTTTTTTGATGAAATACTTTATATTAAGTTCCGAATTAGTTAGTCTTTATGGGAGGATAAAATTGCAAATTGTATAAAACAATAATTTTGAGCGCTGCATCTCCCAATACTAGCAAATTGTTTGAAGAAGGTTTTGTTTTATGCAACAAGATACACATTAAGAGGCATGCGAGAAATGTCTTTTTTGCAATTCACAAAACTTTTTTTAAATTATAAGTTGTTTGTTGGATGAAAAAAATGTGAACTGGTCTTGAATGCTTCTCTGATGCTCGTAATCTGCTTAGTAATCCTAAGACGAATGCTATTACGATTATTTTCAAGGATTTTTCTTCGTAAGCCGAAATGTTGGATAATGTATCGAGGT
>JAJMGT010000022.1:378939-467699 GCA_030582715.1 Kodamaea sp. yHQL449 | reverse complement strand
TTGATGTAAGGTTCCATTTTCTCAGAGGCCACATTGAATCCAATCATATTGCTGTCATTCCTATTGACACCAACCACCAAGTTGCTGATCAGTGGTATGAGATAATTTTGATTACGGGGGAGTGTTATGATGGCTGGTTCTTAAGATAGCTGGCTCTTGGTATGGCTGGCTGCTAACATGGCTGGCTGTTAAGATCAGCAGATACTCTCCTAAATTATCAGTCTATATAATGGGCTGAATTCCCTCTAGTTTATAAGTTTTGTTTAGTTAAATAAGTTAAAGATATAAGAACATTATATAAATTATGAATAGTGTAATTGATCAACTTCAACACATAGCTTGTAAATTAGCTTGTGGACTGTTATCAGAATCGAATAATACAACAATATCAGCCGAAGGTAAATTAATACCTAAACCACCAGCTGTTTTTTTTAACAGAAATACGAATTTCTTACTTCCAGGTTTATTATGTTCATCAATAGCGTTGATTCTATCGGCATGTTCGGTTTGACTATCGATTCGACAATATTGATATTCTCTAAAGAGAAAATATCTCCCAAAATATCAAACATTCCACTCATTTGTGAGAAAATCAAAAAACAGAACCTTCACGTTGGAATTTTTTTAAAAACTTGTTCAAGATGATCATTTTTGTAAATTATAAACTAAATGTTTATCTGTAGTATATGAAGGACCAGGTTCAGCACCTTCGAAAATATATGAATGGTTATAACATTTACATGATTGCATAACAGTGTTTAATAGTCTTGTTTTGGATTCTCTCTTACCAGTTGTTGTAACCTTAAGGTTTGTTCAATTTATTTTTTTCATCGACGACTTCGTTCGTGAACAGGGCCCATAACCTGTTAAGGTCCACTAATTATCGTGTTCATAGTATTATATAATGGATAATATACATTTAACTTCACTAATGTAGACTTCTAAACTAATGAGAGATTCGTTCAGTAAGTAGACTTATGATTTCGAGAATCATTACAATCACAAATCGTTCCAACACTACAATCACAGCAATCATTACATTGCATCAACTATATAAATTCAAAACTTGTTCTGTGCCCATTCGCCTTATAATATCTCACTTCTATACATTTGCGGAACAAGTAGCCAAGCTTTGAGCTTACAAGCTGAGCAAAAGCACCCATGAAAATGATTGGTATGGATGTGAACGCCAAATTTTAGGGTCTTAAAAAGGCGAATTCATTAAAAATAATCATCATTTAATGCATTATAAACACCATACCCGAATAACACAAAGGCGAAAATGACGTTCTCCTAAAAGAAACAAGGAATTATCGAAATAGAATTGGAAATTAAGTAATCATGGGGTACGAAGGTTAGGCAGTGATACAAGGATCATGTTCCATCATGAATCACGTTGAAGTCTACCAGATGTTCGTATTAAAATATAATGGATCTTATATATTCATAAACTTATAAATTTATGGGAGATTCAGTTTTCAAGTAGATCTATGATCCTGAGAATAATTCTAATTTTACATGTTTATAACCATTCATAATGTTTGTATGAACACATAATCATAACAATCACAAGAATCATAGCAGACCAAAATTATTGATCTAAAATAAGAATGTATTTCGGAAAGCTAGTCTGGAAAAAAGCATTCAACCTTGAACATGTTACAGCAAAAGTTAACATCGAAGAAATATTCATGAAAAGCTCATAAGAAAATAGTCCCAGCGTTTAAGGAATAAGATCTCGAGACCGCGATGGGACTGAAACTAGACCTCGCCTTAGCTAATTACAAATATCAGATAGAGGCGAATTGAAAAAGCTAGTCATTGTTTTTCAAGCCTGCCAACAGAGAATTGTTTATGCAGAAAAATGTGCCAGCACTTATTAGGGAGCTTATCATTGCCACCCTTCGAGCTTTTAGAGTCTATTGATACTGTACCAGCACTTATGTACAATTAACTTAAATTTTTGATTATCAAACACTGCTGCACGTTTAATGGTGACTTAGAGTAATAGAAAAGTGCTTCAATACAGCGTATAGGTCATCTATCACCATAAGAGTTTAGGATCAAACCGATGTAAAAAAATCTCTGCATATTAGTGGCCGATAACTTGTCAGAGTTCGAACAGTTCCTTCCGCAGCAACTCAGTTTTCTTTTGCTCGTAGGAGCCTATGGAATTTTATCACTGTTGTTTTGACTAGTACATTTTGATGCATCTAGTACAACAATTCCTGTCAGTTCATCCGATAGTTCTTTTTTTCAGCTCCAAAGTCAGACTTGGCGGTTTTCTATAATCAACTTCCGAAGGATAATTTTTTTAAATAAAATGCGTTGTTTCTTGCTCAAAATCAGGGAAAGTTTAATTACGAGATAAAGTTTTTGTAGGAATAACTTTATCAAAATGAAAATTATTTTGAACTCACTTGGTTCATTAGTTAAGGTATGAGTGAATTTTATAGAACCAACACTCCCTACAGCCGTTGAAATCTTAAAAAAGAAGCTTATCGAAAACCCGCCATCAAGCAACTTGTTGATCTTCGAATAGAAAATTCTTATCTTTTTGCTCGCTTTCGGGGGCATTTAGAGGCATAGTGACCATAACCTTGGCAGCAGAAACACATAAGATTCCTTTTTTTTGCTTTCAGTGATGGATGAACTTTCAGTGAAAAATGATCTTTCAGTAAAGAATGAACTTTCAGTGAAGAATGATATTTCAGTGAAAAAAGATCTTGCAGCGACAAAAGTCTCAGTGAAGAATTATATTTCAGTGAAAAAAGATCTTGCAGTGAAAAATGGCTTTTCAGTGAAGAATCGTCTTTCAGTAACAAAAGATCTTTCAGTGAAGAATCGTCTTTCAGTAACAAAAGATCTTTCAGTGAAGAATGACCTTCCAGTGAAGAATGACCTTCCATTGAAGAATGATCTTTCTGTAACAAAAGATCTTTCTGTGAAGAATGACCTTCCAGTGAAGAATGATCTTTCTGTGAAGAATGACCTTCCAGTGAAGAATGATCTTTCTGTGAAGAATGACCTTCCAGTGAAGAATGATCTTTCATTAACAAAAGATCTTGCAGTGAAGAATGACGTTCCAGAGAAGAATGATCTTGCAGTGAAGAATGACGTTCCAGAGAAGAATGATCTTTCAGTGAAGAATGAACTTCCAGTGAAGAATGATCTTTCAGTGAAAAATGGCTTTTCAGTGAAGAATCGTCTTTCAGTAACAAAAGATCTTTCAGTGAAGAATGACCTTCCAGTGAAGAATGATCTTTCAGTGAAAAATGGCTTTTCAGTGAAGAATCGTCTTTCAGTAACAAAAGATCTTTCAGTGAAGAATGACCTTCCAGTGAAGAATGATCTTTCAGTAACAAAAGATCTTTCAGTGAAGAATGACCTTCCAGTGAAGAATGATCTTTCAGTGAAGAATTACCTTCTAGTGAAGAATGATCTTTCAGTGAAGAATTACCTTCCAGTGAAAAATTACCTTCCAGTTGAGAGCGGGCTCTTTTGCTGGGGACGGGAGTCAAGTCTTCTGTGTTTGAAGAGCTTCGCTTCATGCCTTTGTAGTACGAACGAAGCTCTCTTGTCACTTCAGACCATTTCATCTCTAAATAATTGACTCCGCACGCGTGAAACGATTGAGTAACTGGAGTAGCATCAGGACAACAAAGGAGTAGCAAGGCGCATTTAAAATGCTCGCCTATTTTGAACAAGTCTGTATCCAATAACTCAAAACCGAGCAACTTTTCGTCGAACGTTAATTCTTTTTGATTTAATATTGCATTAATCCAATTTCGAGCAACGCTATGAAACTGGCTAAAGTTAAGGGTATAATCTTCTCTCAACACATTCCATAGAGCAAGCCCCGTATATCCCTTGTCAATAACATACAATTCGTAGATACTAGCACCGAGCCTTGGGATAATCAATTCATTGGCCGATATTTCAAGTTCCCTCACAAAAGCAGCCTTATCGGTACCTTCGAAAGAAAATTCTAATCTTTCCAAAAGATAGTCTTTAAGATGAGTTGCTTGCTCCAGATCTGCCAACGTCCATTTTTGCCATTTGTTGTAGTCCTCGGCAGTTTCTAATTTATCCCTTTCATCGAAGGCCACGTTTGAGAAATGCGCTCTAGCAAGTCGATGATCATCTTCTAACTTCAGGTTCATTTTTTTAATACAAAATTCATTATTATTTTCCTCATTAACTCAGGAAAGATGTGGGATGTTTATATAGTTGCGAAACTTTGATCAGTTAATTTTTCGAATTTTTGGGGCATTATATGCAGGCTTGAATCGCGACATTTAATGAATACGCGTCTCGGTATAAAAACAACAAAATCACTTTCTTTCCTTGGCACCCAGAACAAATTGTTTATTTAAACATTGCAATGCATTTTATCGTATTTGATTACAAGTATACATCACCGATAAATTGTATGGAGAAGAAATTATCATCACTATTGAGGTAGTTGAGCAAGATGTATTCTCAGTCTTATTATGAATTTTATACCAGCTTATAAATTTATATTGTGAGCAGAAATTCACAAGGATATTATGTCTTTTATTATGATTAGAATAATATCTCAAAAGATAAATACCGCAGCAGATAGTCGGATACTTTCCTCTCACCATGTATATTGTTAGAAGTTGTATTGATATGACTGTTAGTATAACAATAGCATAGCAGTTAAGGTGACTGCCACTCAGAGATTGTCCGTTAAGAATAATAGATTACATCTGAAATATAGATAGATAAGTCAAATATGAAAAAAACTGTAACATGATAGTTGGTGGACTCAGCAATGTGATTAAGTCGAACTAAACAATTGACCTGTACCAAATGACTGAAAATATACTAGAGCATTGAAAATGTTTACCAAATTTACAAATCAAGTTTTTTTTCGCGTTTTTCAAAAAATGAAAAATAAAGAAATTGACACGGACAGGAATTGAACCTGCAACCCTTCGATCTGGAGTCGAAAGCTCTACCATTGAGCCACCGCATCACCCTTGATAAATTATGAGTTGAACATTAATATCTAAATACTACTAGGTAAAATCACTCACAAAATTACCATATTCTATTTGAGAAGTTAACCTATTAAATTATTTAGACATACAAATACAAGATATAATTTTAAAAAAAAAATTCAAATCGAGGAACTTCAGATTTTTTCAAAAAAGAATCTCTTCAAAGAAAGTTTAGGTACATAGTATTTATGTTAGTCTCGTACTTCTTGCTACCCAAGTGTGTGTATGCACGCACTTGCTTCCTGCAATGGTTCTACCAGAAATTTTTTTCTGCAAAATAATTGCCCAGTAGTGAGAAGTATACTGAGAATCAATAAACATCTATACTGTGAAAAAACATTGTATTACTTTGAAGTAAACAGAGTATTCATATTTCAGGGAGGCGTTGCTATAGTTTTTTGTAGTCCGCAACTATCTAAAAAAAATTGTATGTGTGCATCCGTGATACTTCTAACGATTAGTTTGCTTTACCACATATTCTACTATTTTGCCCAAAAAACAAAAATAATATTTACCCAATAATTAAATAACAAAAATTGATTCGACAAGCAAACCAAACTACTTCAGTGACATTGAGCTCACCTTAATCATGAATGAAAAACCGTTCAACTCTTACTTATTTTATTTCTGCGATAAAAACAAGTTCATAGGTTATGTGTTGGCTGCAAACCTCAATCTCAAGAAATTCTTTTGGTAGCGAAGAAAAGTGCTTCTTCAGCACGTAACTAATAGTCAACACCTTTATTGTGTCGTCTGACTTCATGAGCTACAGAGGATAATCCCACGAAAGAACGATTAGTTCTAGCGCCAAAAACAATTTTTTTTCCGTCCATACATATATTCCCTGAAGTTCCTAATTGTTAAGCTGATGAAAATTGCTGCTCATATACACGCTACTTTTATTTACTCTATCACTTCCACACAATTTTAGTAGATGGGACCACTTGTAAGCCTTGGTATGAACTTTTCGAATCCTTTTTGCTTTCGAAAGTGTCCATGTAACCATACCTGATAGAAAGCCTAGTTACGCGCAACAACACATTTGTAATTTGGAAAGAAAAGGTTTGAAGTTTATGCTGCTACGACAAGTTTACTAAATTTAAGCAAATGCAATTGATAGGTAAGATCTGACTCTTGATTTTGTTACCCATATTTTCTCACAAAAGCCATCTCCAGGAATCAATCCCTGAGAATTTCATTCTCCCATACTCAGCGTAGCATAGACAATAGTGTTCAAATAGAAGCTTGATCTCTTCGACTTCGTCAATTAGCTCCAACCGGTTAATTCTTTGAACCTCTTCAGCAGTTAACCAAGTATTGTTATTTCCTGTATAACCACCAACATTACTCATATCTGTAAGTCTGATGCCATCCAATGTGCATTTTTCTTTTAAAAATTCATATCTCGATTTCAAATCGGGCAATTCATCGAATAATTGTAAATTAAGTCCTCTACTCAACAAATTTTTCATCATAGTACTTCCAAAAGCGTCATTTAGCGACATTGGTTCATAGATTAAGAACGAAACTAGTTCATCAAAAGAGTTTCTCCAGAATGTGATAATGTCCTTGTTTTCCTGTGGAGACAAATAGCAAAGAACACATTCACTGAGAACTAAGGTGGGCAATTTCGGGTCCATATACTTTAATAACTGGTGTGATTCTCGTTCAGGAGGGGTTTCTTTCAATAAACGCAAGTCATAACCATGTATGTGATATCTTGCAGTATGCAATTCTGGTGATAATTCGTTAAAATCATCTCGCGATTGAATACCGAATTTTTCATCGTCAACGTAATTAATTACCGTTTGCAATTCACCACTATTTAAAATAGCTAATTTCTTAATCTTCATTGACTCAGGAAAATCAATTTCATGATATACTACATTGGGGTTCTGATTTATTATGTCAAAGCAACGAGTATCTGAGCCGCCACCCAATGATATGATTTGACAATGATCAAACTCACGGAGAAATTCTTGTATAACCGAGTCGATCAGTTTAGTTCTTAAGTAGGTACCCCTGTTGATTAATGGTAGCTTTCTCTGACTCATTACCGAACGAAACGTCCTTCCAGCCGTCAAATTCGAATACCCCAGACAATACTGCAAGTTTATTTCATATGATCTAAGTAACAAATCAATGTAAGAATCCTGAGGTTTAAAGTAAGATTTCCTGTTGGCACTAAAGCGACAGCTCAATGCATCGAGATCGGTTGCCCTTATAAGCTTGTCTTGTCTTTCTTGTGGGGAAATCATTCTTTATGAATGTAAAAATAACCTCTTTTATTTGATTATTTTAATGTATATTTGGTACAGGCACGCAAATACAATAAGCCGCACAGTTATTGAATGTGCAAAATTAACCAAATAATTAGAAGAGGAGATTCACTTCTATTAACTATAATACATTTTTACATCTATAACTTTCTTCCCACAACCCACCAGTTGTCACGTTCATATCCTTCTTCAACGATGGTACAAGCATTTGTCTTGAGAGCATTTGCTGCAAGTTCTCCCTTTTTGTACAAATGATAGTATCTATATTTAGTAAGTTTGGGTTCTTCCACCACCTCCACTTTTGATATTTCTTTAGCTTCTTCTTCTTGATTTTGTTTTTTCCGTCTTGGTGCTTTTGGTTTCTTCTCTTGTTTTTGTTGTAAAACCCATGGAATAAGAATATCTTGATCATCACCTTCTTTATACCCTCTTCTTGAACTCTCTTGTTCCAAAGCCCAACAGTAAATCAAAAATTCACCACCTTTTCTAAGTTTCGATAAAATATGACTAATAGCTTGAACTCTACGTTCTTCGGTGGTGAAATGGTGAATCACTGCAATTGAGATTGCAAAATCAAATTCACCATCAGCATGAGGTAAATTCAAACCGTCAGCAACTCCCAAATTGTACTTGTTGTTAGAAATGTCCTTCCCACAACTAATTAAGCCGTCGGATCTGTCAGTTCCAATCATGAATAACTTTTCATTAACGCCTAAATATTTACCGTTACCACAACCAACGTCTATACCTAACGCATAATCTGGTCTTGACCTAAGGAACTTTTCAACAATTGGCCATGGCTTGTAACGAGTTTGGGAGAAGTGTGAGGCAATTTCATTGTAAATAGAATGAACGTGTTCTTCTTCCTGTTCTTTGGGGTTTGCACCCATCTCTATGGACACAGATGGAACAGACATTTTGTTACGGTAATGTAAATTCAAGAGTCATCTTGAGATTACTTTTGTTTGCAGCGGTTCTATCTAGTGCGAATTCTCGCATAAAAAATGTCGTATTCGAGATGTCTTTTTCAACATCAAGAAACCAAATGAGAATCACACAACATGATCATACTAGAATGGTCTAGCTTTTTTCAAGTCATCACCATACTAGGGATTATAATTTTTCCATGGATTTTCCCAGTATCAACCAAATATTATGAAAGTGAAGATTTAAGATTAACCATACCTGTCCACTTGGTTCATGGTGATGAAGGCTTCAAATTTCCAGATTTAGCATTGGCCACACAACTCCAATTAGATTATGAAGTGGCCCGTTTATATCCTGATTTACCTATCAAATTTGAAATTGTTTCACCGACAAATGGTTTCATAGAGTCGGAAAATGATTATATAATACAAATGCATCAATATTATGAAAATGGAATAGCTATTCATCCAATTGACTTTAAAGCTATCTTGTATTATACTTTGGAGTCTGTTCAATCAAACGACTTGCCATTTTTATTGGTTCAATCTATTTTATATCACTTGTTCGTTGCCGAATTTGATGTTTTGCAGAATGGTATTGCTGAAAATTTCTTATCAAAAGATCAACTACTGGTTCAATACGTGTATGGAGATATAAAAAATGCCGATTACAACTTCACAAAGGAGTATGAAGCCTCTATGGATCAATATTTCACTGAATTATCACAATATTTCAATGTGAGACACATTTTCGTTGATCAATTAATGCAAAATGATTCATTATTAACATTCGGTTTGAATTGCACATTGTGTGAAAATAACGTCGAGCTTCTAAACAACAAAACTAGTGATGAATTGATCTCGCTCTTGCATAGTACTATCAATCCCCAAATCGAAAAAGCTTTAAAGTTGCCTGTCCAGCCTTCAAATAACCTTAAAATCAAACTTGCCTCTGTTAAGAGATACCAGGAATTGAATTTGTTGAAGTAATGAAGTAAATATGAATAGGCACATTAATTCCCCGAATTATACATGAATCAACTACGAAGAAATGCTTAAGACACTAAATAGATCAATACACAAGACAGTAGCCTCTCAATTGCGTTCGTAATCAATATTTCATAAGCTCATGTGCAATATATTTTCAAGCGAGAAGGTACACCCTAACCTAGTGCCTCTTCCTAATCCCATGATAGGCGTTGATATCATCCACTTACTTTGCATTCTTTAAAATATTGTACCTTCGCACGACCCATTATGGTTGAAGGAGAAAAATAAATTCTAATCAAATAGCCCTAGCCTTTCGGTACGATAACTAACAGTAATGAATCAAGATAGGTCGGGCTATAGAAGCGATTCAGAATCTGAGGATCACTATCCCAGTGATGTCAGCCTTGATGAAGAAGATGAAGAACTAATATGGCGTGTGTTCTATAGCGCATTTGAAAAGAGGGGTGGTAACGAAATTTCAGATAATGAGTACGATGATGATGACGATGATGATGACGAAGATGACGAAGACGATTACGATGATCTGGAAGATGAATTCAGTAGCCTTTCAGATATCGACGACCCTGAATTAGTGAGGAAATATCGAGATTTAAAAAGTAGGAAAGTTGACAAAAACATGAACTTTGAAGACAAAAAGAGATTGCTTATTTCGAATTTTACAGATGATCAAATGCAGAGGTTTGAATCGTATAGAAGAATGAGGGTCAATAAGCCTGGAATAAAAAAAATATGTAATAGTGTGTTGGGCCATTCAATTGCTCAGAATATTGCGCTTGTTTTGGCGGGTATCTCCAAACTGTTTTTAGGCGAGGTTGTAACGAAAGCATTTGAGGTTCAAGAAAGAGAGTATAAAGCTAAACTTCTTAATGATATTGAACAAAAGAAAAAACAAAAGCGCAAAATTTTGAAGAGTTTGGAAGATGGTACCGAAATTGAAGTGGAAGACAGACCATTAGAATACAAGGGTGACGAATTATCTCCTTTAGAACCACATCATATTAGGGAAGCATGGAGATTGTTCCAATTGGAAAGCAGTGGCACTTCTGCAGCTCAATGGAGAAGAGAAGGTGAGGCTGATGGAAAGATGTTCCGTTAGTAATTCATTTTATTTTGTTTTTCAGCTACATAGTATAAACTTAAAAATCTTTAGTGATGCCATCTTAGGGCAGAAACGTATTTGAATCATAGAGAAATTGGCAGACCGGGTAAAAAATTAAGACTATTCTCCACACGGCAGTTTCCAGGTCGGTTGATATATTCTTATGAAGTGCTTTTAAGAGCCATCTTCCCTTTGCTTATATAATTTTAGTGTATAGGGACATTTGGGATTTTGCAATACAATATATACTCTGCTGTTTCAGTTTTGAAGAAGCATAAAGATTTGTTTGAACCTTGATAAAAATTGTACCGTTATATTTTACAGTTCATTGAGAAGTAAGTTATTAAAAATATTTCAACCATATTTATCCTACCTGGGCTCGAGCCCACGCAATTCTAAATTTTATGTTTATTTTTGTGTCTACGCCTCATGGCACTTGACGTGGCACGTGAGTTACCTTCTATTTTTTCGCAAAAAGAGTCCGACAAACCACGCTTAAATACGTTTATCGCCGATCATACTTGAATTCTTTATTCAAACCATAACATAGGTGAAATGAATGAAGAACAACGCAAAAAAAGATCCAGAATAGCTTTGAGTTGTGATAATTGTCGGAAAAGAAAGACTAAATGTGATCGTCAACTTCCATGTTCACAATGTCTGAAGTTAAGCACACCGCATTTATGTAAATTTAGTTCACCATGGCATTTTAATAATCAACTGCAATTGGAAACCTCAATTGCACCTAACGGTATACTTCAAAACGAATTAAACAACTTAAAACTTCAATTAAAGAAGTTAGAACATTCTATGAGTGTTCCCGATAATGCTGTCGAAGAGAAGCCTCAGCTATCAGTATCCGAGATAGACGAAAACTTGATGAAAGCAAATCACGATCTTTGGCTTGGAATTAACCCACACAATGGGATTGATTTGTTTTATAACTTTTTCTTTAAACCTATGAAACTGGATATAAAACAACCTTTCCTGCCACCATTACCATTTAATACCTTGATGAAACGAGAGCCAGGAGCAAAATTAATCTATTGGTTCAATCATCTTAGCAAAAAGTTAGGATATAGTTTCCAGAATGTTTTCTACAATTATAGTATAAATGCTGCCAACGAAAACTTGGCGTTAATAAGTAAAAGAGCAAATGATAAATACGGCTCAAAATATATTAGGCAAGAATATGATGGAACTACAATAGATGAAGTACGAGATTCTATGAATAACCTCGGTGCAGAATTGGGTTATTTTATATCCAAGGAAGATTTGAGCAACTCACACATCCCATTACTCCTGAAACTTGCTACATTGCTACCTGATCAGATATTGATGGACTGTTATTTGAAGTATTTCTTTAAAGTATTGTATCCTTATTTTCCGATATTAGATGAAGAACTGTTTAGAAATGATGTGTCGAGAATTTTGAGGTATTTTAAGACACTCCATGCCCCTATTAATATTGAAAAGCAACAAGATTATGCAACCATAGCGATCATCTTTTACGTTATCAGATTTAGTTACACTTCACTATTCAGTAATTTTGCACCGGAAAATCAACAATTATTCAATGATGAAGAAATTCAACCCATTTTAAATAATCCTGTACCAATTGATGTTAAGAATATATCTCAAGAGTGTATAAATCAATTTGATTTCCTTAAAAAGCAAGATTTGGTTGTGATACAGGCTCTCATATTTTCAAAGTTTTACAATTTTTATGCCCCAGAAATTGGTGGGTTCTTTGCTGAAAATAGGTTACAAATGTCTAATGGTTTATTGATTCAATTAGCAACGGTACTAAATTTACATAGAGATCCAGATTATGTATCAGATATTCCTATGAATGGGAAAATGAAAAATTTACGGAGAAAAATATGGCATACCATTGTATTTTTGGATATTACAAATTCCATATTTTTGGGTACCCAATTATCAGTTAATACCATTCATTTCGATACCGCCCTTCCTAAAGAAGGAAATTCCAATATATTCGATTTAAAGTTGGAGAGTGAAGTAATTAAATCTTTTTCAATTTTCCAACCATTAATTGAAACTATGATAAGATTCATCAACGTTGTCACTAATGTCTCCGAAAAGATTAATTTAAACTCATTTCTTTTGTTGGTGAAAAATTTAGAATTAACAATTGCTCAAATGTTTGGAAGATTCAGTGACTTTCTCAAACCAAATATTATCGAAAGTGATTCTTTTGTTGCAAAGAAGTTCATTTTATACTTACATTGCAAAATAGTCTTGGGTGGAATTTATTTATTTTTTAATATGTATCATCATGAATTGGAACAGCTTGACTTAGAATTCTTTTACTATAGAAAAATGTTTTCATTATTCTTTGTGGAATTGGTTGATGTTCCTCAAATATGCATATCTAAAAATTTGTTTGGAAAAGGTTTTAGTTTTATGGTGACACCTTATTTTAATATTTGCAATGCTGTGTGTTGTCTGTTAAGTAGTACTTTTTCGGTGAGATTGGCTTGTACCATGCGTAAAATGAGTATGGATACAGTTACAAAAGAATTATTTTCAAGAGTTTTCAAAATTGGGTTGAATTGCTCTAATGAGACATTAAATGTCCTTCGCGAATGCGGTAAAAGATATAACTACTGTTGGACGACAAGAAAGTCTTATATGTACGGTTTCACTCTCGCATTTTCGAAATTGGAAGAAGAAGAGCACTTCCCACAGACGAATGGAGCTCTGTTGAATTTCACCAATGCTCAAATACATGAAATAAGTACTATACTTAACTTCTATTTTCAAAGTCAAAACCCAACGCTGAAAAGAATATGTACAGCGAGAGAGATAGTCGACGGCTTCAAAAGATTGAGCGAGGGAGAATCGGTTGAAACAAAATTCTTTATAGAAGATGATTTAATCCAGGAAATACAATTGGATAATTTCTGGTGTCAACACTATTATTTTCAAAATGATGCATCTCCAGAATTCAAGAAATATTTGGATCGTACTAGAAAACAACAACCAATGAAAAGAAACAGATCCAATGAATCATTGGCAACTGATTACTCGCCATTTAGTAATTTTGGTGAATTCTTTGGGACAACTTCGTTCAATGATTTTTTTGAAGATCCGGCGTTCCCATTCATGTTTAATTAATAGAAATTATCATGCATATTTTAATACTTGTAAATTAGTCAATCTCATTCTTCAAAGTGCATGTAAAAGTTTGAAAAATTCTCTTTTATCGATCCTTTAGGGTTTTTTTTTTTTCATTTGATTAGCATTGGAATTTTACTGAAATTGAATAATGTCTGCTATATCTGCCGTCAGAATATCTGCTAGCGTGAAGCCAGCTAAATCTGCCATAATCTTTGTACACGGTTTAGGAGATAGTGGTGAAGGTTGGTCATGGTTCCCTAGACTCGCTCAACAATCAAATATTATCAAGAATCATGAATCAATAAACTACGTTTTCCCCAATGCTCCAGAAATTCCTATCTCAGTAAACCGTGGGTTTCGTATGCCTGGTTGGTTTGACATCTTTGAATTCAATAGTCCTAATTCGAAACAAGACGTTACAGGTTTCTTAAAAAGTTGTGATACCTTGAAAGAGTTGATTAAAGAGCAAATCGAAGTAAACAAAATTCCAGCAGAAAAAATCATACTAGGTGGGTTTTCACAAGGTGCTGCTATTACCTTAGCCACTATGTCGTTCTTAGATATCAAAATTGGTGGAGTTATTGCTTTGTCTGGTTTCTGTCCAATTAGAAAGGACATTGCCAAACTTACGAATGATACAAACTTCCAAACCCCTGTTTTCCAAGGTCATGGTGATATTGACCCCGTCATTGCTTACTCATTCGGCAAAGAAACTAGTGAATTTTATCAAAGCTTGGGATTTGCTAACTACACTTTCAAAACTTACTCAGGTGTGGGTCATAGTGCTGATGATCAAGAGTTGGTTGACGTCATGAATTTCGTTAACAAGGTGTTGAACTAGTTTTAAAATAGATTAAATACAGTTTTATATGAACCACAAATAGAATTTTACAAAATTTTGCAAAAAACCTTGATAAATCTCCGAAAAGGGATTACAAATTGAATATTTGTCCAACAAAGCAGATATCAATATTAAAATTAAATAGAATTAGTTTCTTGATTTTAGTAAGCCTGCTACATAAATTGAAGTTCTCTTGAGTACTGTAAGTCAATCTGAATTGAGTAAAAAATATTCATGTAACCAACATTATTAGTGGAGTTTTTTTTACAAAAAAAATGCTCCACGGCAGGTTCGAACTGTCGACCTTCAGATGACACAACCATATAGCTATGAGACTGACGCTCTGCCAACTGAGCTAGTGAAGCAATTAATTGTTTAAATTTGATCATCTGTATTACATTAGATCTTCTATAAATTCACTTTATTTATACTCTCTGTGGTAACTTCTAAACTGTTTTTTTTGAATAGAGAGTATAATTTTGCTTGTTTCAAGATTCAGAGTTTAACTATGTACTGTCTCTTTTGAAGGTTAATCATGATTCTGACGAAAAATTCTATGCTAATCAAATTTCATGTATAGTTTTTGATGATTCACCAATTATCAAATTCTCAAATTAATTTCAGTTTACAATTGAATCAAGCATTTGCTCAATTAGATTCGGTTGATTATGGAACGATATTAACAAAGCCATTATCTAATAATGAGGAAGCAGATGGTACTACCCATCTCGACAGGTCGCTCAAAAAGGTGCCTATCGCATCTATCTTCCAAGATACCTTGACACTTCTAAAACTGGCTCAACCACATCAAATCAAAAGATTACGACTTGAGTGACTGTTTTGAGTGACCTGTATTCTCCCAGTATCAAAAATAGTTTTGGTCTTCATGGAATCATCTCCTGACTTGTATTTTTGGTGGGTTACATTTGCTTAACAACAAGAAACAAATTGTTCATTCATATTACAAACGCTTCTGACGGACTTACCGATGACCCAATTAAAGATTTAAAACATTTTCTTGATATTGATTAAACCCTCTAGTAATGTGTCACTTATCAATCATGATTCGATTGTTGATTTGCACACTATGGATTAATAATGAAATTTGTGAATAGCTAATAGTTCATCTTTATTATTATCCATTTCATTGTGCTTTAGAAGATTCGATTATTAAACTCGATATACATATTTTAGGTGACTAATTGAGTTCCTAAAAGAATATGGAAACTGCTATACTTGACAGTATTCAAGATGCCTTTATCGTCTAGTTGGTCCATGGTATTGCACAAATCACAGAAGAAGAAAATCCCCAACACTTTCATCATATTAACTTCATTTTTCTTGACAACTTTAATTGCAAATAAATTTGTTCTTGATAAAGAACAATCTTTGGTTTGTAAATTTATTTATTTCAGTTATTTTTAAACCTGAATATCAAGGATTTTTTAATCGTAAAATTCAAGATAAAATCCATTTCATTTATTCATCTTCATCTTTCAATGTTTTGGTTTCAGTATTATTTTTCTTTTATTACCTTGTCACTTCACTTGCAAAATTATGGGTTTTTTGATGTTGCTGAAAGTTTGAAACGTATTGGAAGTGTTCATCGAATGATTGATATCAATTATCTTTATTTACTAAAGTTTTTTGAATTGGCTTTGGTATTGTCTATTTGGCTTAATATCGGCTTAAACCAAGATTAAGAATCACAAGAGTCTAAAGTCAATGAGAAGACGGTAAAAGAAACTCAAAAGACTGGTTGAGTAGTCAACTTCAGTGTATTCTTGAAGATCTACAGTTGTAAAGAACAATATAATATTAAAAAAACTATATAGTACAGTGGTAGATAAGTCACATCCTGCAACCGGTGCAATAGGTAAGTTGAGTACTTTTTGTCAATTTGTAAAGATGTAACCAGATACAATGCTTCGAATGTACGAGATTAATATCTTCATATCTATCGTCTTGATAGTAGGGAAATGGCTTGAATCCTTTTGGTTGATGTCTCTTGGTATGTCTCTTGATGTGTCCTGATGTGTGTCCTGATGTGTGTCCTGATGTGTGTCCTGATGTGTGTCCTGATGTGTGTCCTGGTATGTGTCCTGATGTGTGTCCTGGTATGTCCTTGTCTGTGTCCTGGTATGTCTCTTGATATGTCCTGGTACTGGATGAAATCTCGTCCGGTTCTTACATAATAGTCAGTAAAGATCCTCCTGATAGATCTCGTGGTTCACCTGGTTAGACACCCCGACTGGTGCTCTAAGCTTGTGGGAACTGCTTAAATACATCACTAAATTTAGACCTGGTTGACCTGTTTAAACCAGAAGTATTGGTGTTTTGAAAATTCAGTTTTTCGTATAAGGAAGTAGGAACATCTTTCAGATTTAAATGAGAATCAATATTTGCAAAATATTGATCGACTGGATTGTTAGATGAAGTGGTGGTGTTGAAATTCGTGTTGAAATTAGTGGTGTTGCAATCAGTGGAGTTGAAATTGTTAGTGTTCCAATTGGTGGTGTTCCAATTGGTGGTATTGAAATTGGGGTAAGTTGGCTCGTACGGTCCTTCGCTATAGTTCTGTATTGGATTTGGATTTTCAAATTTATCAGACTGACTAATTTCTGGAACTTTTTCAAACCGAGGTATGCGTTGGCCATTCTCTGTCTCAAAAACATTAGCTTCAGTTGGAAATGATCCAGTGTATAATGGTTCAGAATCAAAAGTATAATTTCCTTCGGATATATCTTCCAATAATGAAAGCATGTGGTCGATGATTGATGCTTGCATATATGTGACAGGATTAATTGGTTCTTTATCATAACACCTGATTAGTTCGATGGTTGGTATGTCTACTACCGAATCCAAATCTGTGTCAAGTTGAGCCTTTGGTACTGATTCCACATCTCTGTTAATTGGAGTGATCTTAAATTCAGTCATTGGTATTACTCTGGGTACTGCAGGTTCCAAAGCAATATCATCAACTTTCTTTTCAGATTGTCCCATACTAATTGTATGTAAAGATGAAATCGATATTTCTTCGTCATTTTCTTGATGAAGAGTGAAGGAAGATGAAGATTCGATAAAATTGTCAAAGGATGAAGTTTTGAGTGGAGAATTAACAATAGTTGAGGATGTGTTTGCCAAAAGAGTTTGTTTCACGGTTTGAAATTTTCCTTTTGTAACCTTGGAAAGAATCAATTTGATTTTGGTCATTATACCACCAATGCTAACTTTGGAAGATTCAAGTTCAGCATCCTTTTGAGGGTTGAGTGGTGAATTCCTCAAATGGGTTAAGGGTTTTGGTGAGATCCTATCATCGTAAGAAGAGCTACTGATTGAGTAAGCATTATCAGTGAAGGGTGAAGGGTAATCTTCCGGCAGGATATTAAAGGTTGGAAACGGTTGGATATCCAAAGATAAAGCGAAGGTTGGTGACCGTGGGATATCCAAAGGAAAAAGGAAGTTTGGTGAAGGTTGGTGAAAAGGTAAATCGAAGCTTGGTGACGATTGGTCATCCAAAGCTAAAGTGCCAATGGGCCCACAGTTGTTCTTTTTGAACTTTGAAATAAATGATTTAGCCTTGTTTTTAAACGCAACTTTTTTGCTGCGATTGAGCTTAGCTTGAGTTGAGTTGGCTTTTGATTCAAAGAGAATCTTCATCTTTGAAACAAACCTGATTGAATTGTTGAATTGCATTTTGAAATTGATGAGTTTTTATAATCGTTGGACGAAGAGTTACTTTCGGAGTTTGTGATATTGTTATCTGATCGGAAAGTAAAGAAGATATAAAAGTACAAATAAACAATCTGGATAATTTCTCTCATTTTATACTATATATTTTGCAAGTTTACAAATGCATTTGTGGATAGATGAAAGAAGAAAGTTGCAACAGTTGCCTATATTTTTTTTCGCAGCCAATATTGAATTTTGCGTCAATTTTCGCATTCTACGAACTGTATAAACAACCGATCAGATCAAGCATATTTCTTGGATGCAACTATGTAAATGCAGTGCAGAAGTCTCTAATGCTAAGATGATAGTTAAGGAAAAGAATCCATTTGTAGTATGAGCTATCCTGGAAGTTGTTACTGCGGCATATCTGCTGCTACAAAGAGCGGGATACTCGTAATGCATTTTTCCCCTACAAGGACATCACCAACGGTGTCTCTAATAGTTAGATTTTTTTTATTTCATCTTTTCGGCCATTGGAAAGTAGTGCTATCATTAATATTACCATTTGCTGGCATTGTGTATTACAAAAATGCTGGTATAGTCGTTATCATAATTGCGAAACTCATCGTGGTTTGAAAGTCAAAGTGAGGGTAAATTACATATCTTATATGGTCCCGTACCACTTAAAAAGCCACGTAAACATAACCGCACGATTCGTCTTTCAATGATACTTTCTCCACAGCATTCTCTGTGGAGAGCATTTACTTGGGCTATGTAATATTGTGTAGAGACTAAAGAAAAATCAAAAAAAAAACGCGACATTAATGATGTCGTTTCTTATAATCAAAGTTACGTGTTTTGATTTAGGTTTGACCGGCCTTTAAAAGTACTAATTAGTTTCAAAATTAGATTTGGACAACAATTGATAAAATGGAGAGTGGAAAAAACCCCAATACTCTATTGAAGGCGTTACCAAATGGTTTAAAAGACTCTCAAGCTCCAGTGTTATCTTCCAAAGACAAGAGATATATTCAACAAGTTGAGAAAGTCCTTTTATCATTTGATTCACTTGAGGAATGGGCAGATTATATTTCGTTTTTGTCGAGATTACAGAAGGCTTTACAATTGGGTGATGAGAATATCAGCAAGAACTCTGTGTCATGGATCCCTTATTCAACAAAAGTTGCCAACAAATTATCGCTCTGTTTATCGTCAAGTTTACCTAATGGAGTTCATCAAAAAGCCCTCAGCATTTATGAATTGATTTTCAGTTCTTTGACAAAAGATACATTTAATCAACAGTTGGCGACTTGGTTGTCAGGTCTTTTCCCTTTACTATCTTATTGTTCAATTCAAGTTAAACCACAATTAATTAAAATCTTAAAACAAAACTTAACCAAGATTCATCCTCAAAATTTAAAGTTAATATCAAGACCTCTTATTTTAAGTTTATTACCTGGGCTTGATGATGAAACCTCTGAAGTTTTCAACGATATTTTCAATTTAATGGACTTGGTTAAGTTAAAACTACAAGATGACTCCAATTTTTGGCAGAACTTCTTCCTTTGCATCATACGTAACCCTGAAAGAAGATTGGGTGCATTATATTGGTGTAACAAAAGACTCCCTGTTTTCAAGAGCATCAGAAAACCTAAGAACCCAGAAAATTCCAACAATAGCAAAGAGACGGAATCATCAGAAACGTATTCGAAAGAAGTGGAAGCTTGTCTTTATCCTGAACCAGGATTGATAGTGAGAGCCTTTGCAAGCTCAATCTCAAACTCTAATGATATAATAATAGTGAGAGGGTTTTTTGATTTGCTCTTATCGCATTTGCCTTTGGATAGCAAAATTTTTGAAAGTATTATATCTTCAAAGGACAAAGAGTTATTGATAATGTCTTGTTGTAAGGTGACTTTAAAAAAGGACATGAGTTTGAATAGAAGACTATGGAATTTTTTTTTGGGCCCAGACAATATAGATGTAGAGGCTCCTTCACATCGTTCGGATTATTTTGCAGCTTTTGCATTAGATACTTTATCCCAAGGCTTATTAAAAATGATTCATGACCCGGATGTTCAAATTAAAGTAAAGGCATTTAGAATCTCGTTAGCAATAATCATGGACAAATGGGAAATTAGCGATTTAATTACACCAAGACTATTTTCCCCATTTTTGCAAATATGCCACAGAAATAAAGATCATCCTGAATTATTGGGAACAGCTCAATTATTTTTTGACGGAGTTGAATCAACATATATCTGGAATGATATCATAGGCATTCTTTTGGAACCTACTGATGGTACTCAATTAGACTTTCTTGAGTTTATATTGAAGAGTTTTAATTTTAATGAGGAAGAAATGGCCATGACACATGCACCTTTGGCTGTATTATGTTTACTTGCAAGAAGATCTATCAATATTAAGAAGATGGAAATTCTCGAGATATTATTGAGTTTGATCCCACAAACTGCATTTGCACCGCTTCATGACTCCACAAGCTCCTACGAAGATACAAAGGTAATTGCAGATATTGTGGAATATTATAAAAAATCGTTATCTAATGAACCGTCGACAGTTCCAATCACGAAAGAGGATTTATCAGGTTTAATAATTGGTTTTCTCAAGGATATCTATATTGAGAGTTTGGATGACAATGAAAAATCGTATAAAATTTGTTCAATACTTTGTAACATGCTTGATACGATCCCGAAATCACAGGATTATATTTGGCCATGCAATGATTTGACATCAGCCATTTTAAATCTTCCTTCCAGAACACCAGGCGGTCAAACGACTCCTCTCATAGCCTTGGGAATAACCAAGATTTTCAACTATATATCAAAATCATTGTCTGAAATTGAGAAAGCCAAATTATTAAAACTAATTCTCACAAATCTTTGGCCTTCAATTCATTCCTCGGATACCTTAAATTATCAGGTGGAAGCAGTTAAGGCCATTTACAATTTAGAGAGCAGTTGCTCAGTCCATAGCATTGAGGCAGGAATCTTGGAGTTGATGATGAAATTACCTAGAAACAAAAGGGTTAGAGCGATGTCTACTTTATGGATCCATTCTGCGTCTTTTAATGACGGTTACTCCATATTGGCAAGACCTTTGCAAGTATTGCTTGATGATCTTTTTGAGAACGATAGTCAAGACTCTATTGGAATTATCGATTTTATTCACAGTGTTCTTAAAAATGGCTCGATCAATAGATTCTTGAAATTGATCACTAATCCAATGTTAGACTTCAGATTTATGAGTGGCGAAGTTAATGAATTGACGGCTGAAGACGATTTGGGACAATTTTCTCACTTTCTAAAAACTGTTTACAATGTTATTAATACAAACTTGAAGCCATTGAAGGAATCATTTAATAATGAATTAGCAGTAATGGATTCAAGTATGAAGATAAATCTTATCAAGACAAATAATTGGGATATATCTACTTATAAATCTTTAATTAACTCGATTGTTTTTAGGTTTTTTAACTTAAAATTATCTGAAGATATCTTGTCTCATTCAAACGCTATGGATGATTACTTTGATTGTGTCAACTTTGGCTTAAAATTGGTATCTGTCCTCGTGAACGGAAATGAGCTGGATTTTATCGATAAATTTCACACATTGCTTCATACTTGCTCATATTACGTTAATCTAAATACTCAGATGTACACGATTGAACTTATTCAGTCAAAGTTTTTGAAATGTATCTTTCATTTCTTAGAGATTGCAGAAAATTTAAAGATCAATTTAAATTTATTGCACGTTGAAGATGATAGCAAGGACTCATTGATGGTCAGCTTCATTGTTCAAGGTATCTCGAAAGCTCAAACAGCATTATTATTAGAAAGTTGGCTTTCATTATTAACGAGATCCTTGTACCTATTCAATGAATCAGTTTTTAGCGTTCTATTGATTTTGAATGACTGCATTATTAAAAAGATTGACCAGGTTTTCCAAAAAATTTCCAATCATGATGACTTTAATCATTTGGAACATATCGAGTCTTCCATAAATGCTTTGATCGCTGGTCTTGAAGATTTACTATCCATTAGCCACAGCTACTTGCTTACGTCCAATATTAAATATACCAATGAAAGGGCAAAGGAAAACAATGAATCCGGATTTTTTGGGAATGTAATTCAAGGAGTTTTCCAAATTGAGTCGCCAGCAATTAGAACAACCGAACAAAATAAGCTTTATTCTATTTTGATTTCTTTTCAAGATGCAGTTGATATCTGTTTTAGAATTTGGGATTGGGCCGATTCTAAACCTACCAGTCCCGATGCCAGATTTGTTGGAGAGCACTCACTCACCTATTTAGCGCATAAGTTGAAATTCAAAGCTCGTAAGATGTTAGAATCCTTAATGGACTTGGAAAAGCAAGAAGTTATTGAAACTTTGGTGCATTTGGATGTGTCTATGAATTCAAGTATTAAGTTGTTGAATATTTTAGATGGTGGGAGATCTCAGGTTACATTGCCGCATATTTTTGACTCAATAAGGACTAGATGTTATCCTCTGATTGTCGAAGAATCTAAGAAATCTTCTTTGAATATTCCAATAACTGAAAAAGATTTATCTCGCTTTATGGTAAATTATTTCGAATCTATTGATACTGATACAATTTCAGATGTGTGGAATATAACTATTACGTTTTTCAGAGATGTTATGGGTCATACTAATCTGTTTAAATCTATCTTACCTGATTGTCTCAAATTACTCAAGATTTTGTCTTTTAAGCTTAATTCTTCCAAGATGAGAGATTTCAAGAAAAGCAAGAAAGAGATTTCTGATATATTTGTTAAAGTATTAAGTAGTACTTGTTCCGGTAAACAGGACGACATTGATACGATTGATAACAATGAAAAAGAGGCCGATTCAGAAAGTCATGATGAAGTTGTTACCGAACTTGAGAGTTCGTTTGTGGTTCAGGATCACGTTTTAGACGCACTTGCTGCCGTTCTTGAACATCTCGATAACATCATCCAAGACTCAGATAAAGTTTTAGCATCTTTGAACGTTATAATTTCTAATTTGGTTATGCCACAAATTAAGGCTAAAAATATCAATGAAATTCCTATCAAAACATTAGTTATCATTGATTTAATAGGTAAGAATAGTCCTAACAAAACATGGAAAAATTTAGTTTTTGATTCATTCATGGATTCTAGTTTTTTCAATGTCAATGTTAACAAATTACAATTATGGCGTTCAATTATTAGTACTTGGATTTCACTTGAGAGGGAGAAATTATCAGAGTTAGTTTCCAGGATCACACCTTCCATGCTGACTACTCCAGGAAATATCTTCGCGTGGAATGAAGGTTCAGAAATTGACAACAAAATCCAGGTTTTAAAGAGGATCTCGTACCTTATTTTGATTCAACCTCAAAATTACTTCTTACCTCAATTGGATGATATTTTCGCTAGGATAGATGACGCGCTTACTTCATCTTGTCCACCATTATACAGAAGCGAGTTATTTATTTTATTGAGAACATTGACTTTCAAATTTAGTGAGTTGCATCTTATACAGCACTGGACTCTTATCAGTCACGAATTACTTGAAATCTTCGAATCAGTTTGCCAAAAGAACTTAAAGGATGTTCAATGTTTCAGTCCTGATGAACTAAAATTGGTTCTTAATGCTTGTAAGTTATTAGATCAGTTATTGATTTTTAGTTACGACGAATTCAATTTAAGCGAGTGGCTTTTTGTTTCCAGTAACCCTGAAAATATAAATGGTTCACTGAAAAACTCGGTCATAGCAATTATTGATAGAATATCGAATGAACATGACTTGACATTTTTGAAAGATACACCAATCAAACTAGAACAGCCTCAAGATGCTTTGGTTCCTCTTTTAAACGATGTTAAGACCATTCATAATATTGCTCAATTGAGACTATTCTTTGATCATCTCAGCTTGATCAATTATGAAAGAACATTCAATTTGTTGAGAATAGATTACGATGCTTGCGAAGGGGATATATTGAATGTTTTAATCTCATGAAGACGCGTATATATTTAATAAATTTTGCAATTGCGCGTAAAAAAGTTTTTACACAAAATAAAACAAAAATAAAACGAGTTTGAAATATTTAGTAAAAAGTAATTCACAGTTAATGCTATGGATTAAATCTATCAGCTACATCATTTTTTTGAACACTTAAAGCGCTTAACTCTTAAGCTTGCGATTTTTGAATAAAACATAATAGAATGCAATTCGGTACATCTGGTTTCTCTGAGTTTCATGGAAACGGTGCTGCTAACAATGCAATCGACCAAAATGAGTTTGAAAGCGATGAAGAATTCGATGATACACGCATGGAGACTCCAAGAGCAGTCAGGAACGAGCTAACTTCGAGAGTCTCTAATTTTTCGGCCAATCAAAGTAGAGAGGAAAGAAACAGCCTTAACCACATTAGCAACAATTGGAGTGTTGGCGGTAACAATAATACCAGCCGGACCATCAACGATAACGCCAACAGTAATCGCTATTACATCAAGGACGTTACGAGTACAATACCTTTGAAGGATCCCGATGACATCATATCAGGGTTTCAGAATGGTCAAAACTATAGACCACGAAACGGGACTCCATTGAATAAAGCACCCATGGCTAAAAATGAATCTATGGAGCCAGCGTATAACCAGCATAGTGAAATACGACTTGAAAAATTGATATCACCGGAGAATAAAATTTCTAGCGATGCAGTTACGCGATCCTTCGAAAGAGAGGGTTTATATAATCACAACTTCAGAAGTCCGGTTAGACGAAACCGTAAGCCAGTGGCAAGTTCACCACCTTCCAATCTTAAGATACGACCTCTCAATTTGGTCGCACAAGAAAGGGGAGATAATAGAAATCAAATCGACGAAGAATTTGAACTCACAGAAGGGGTGAAAACCGATTACAATCAACCAAATTCGAATGTATTAGGAGAACAGGAAATTCAGAAACCATTTTTATCAGCAGAAAATATACTTCGCGAGCACAACGTCACATACCAACCGATTAGCGAGAGCGCTGATATTCCAACTACATCTAGCAGAAGTAACGGTAGTGACATATCAAGAGCTAACTTGTTGGAAAGAGTCAATCAAACCTTGGATTCGATCAAAAAATTTGATTCACCTCAAGTGCAAATGTCATTTCCGAGACGTTCATCGCCTCTCAAAAGTGTTATTACGAGAAGCAATAGTCAAGCAGTCGATGAAAACGAATCTTCAGATAGTGATGTAGGTGAATTTGTCAAAAAATTTAACTTTAATAGGAACTGGAGTCCGATACTCGACAATTCCACCCCTTTACAGTCAGTTGAAAGACCTAGGAATGGGTCGAAGTCTATTTTATCGCTGCTTATAACAGGTCAAGTTTTAGAAGAATCAAAAGAATCTGATGAAATTTTTAATATTACAGAAAAAGAAAGAGAAGAAATATTGATGGGACCTATCAAGCCAACTCCAAAAGAATTCACGAATGAGAGCTGGGTTAAATTAAACAGCATCGTTCAGCTGCCAAATATCAGTCGAAATGAGGCTATTAAAAGTAAGGTATTATTAGAAGAACTTGGCTGTAAAAACGTTCTTGATTTGACACAGAGAATTGATTTTTTGATTTCATTCAATAAGCTTAAGAAATCTTCACAAAACAGACCAAATAAAGCTTACTCTACAAAGCGAAAATTTAAGCATGGGCCTGCAAGGGTTCAAAAACCCACAAGAACAAGGGAAAATTGAAGTCCAATTTGTCTCTTTATAAACTGTATTATTATGTATAAATTAGCTTAGATTGTATAAGTATATAACTCAAAATATTAAAATACTTTTGATAACACGTCGTTAAGTTTTTGATTTGGTTTCGACTTTTCCTTCAATTTATCAGCAGCATCTGCTCTAGTACTAGTGACCATACGTTGTTTAAAACTTCTTCTAATTTCTTCATCCTTTTCGGCAGAAGAGGAGGCATTAGCAGCGCTAGCATCCTTACCACTGTTTTCGTTTCCTTTGGTGTCTTCGGCAGCTCTTTTTCTTTTCCTTTCAATATGCTTCGATTGTTCAACATTATGTATGAAACTTTTGTTCAATTTCAGTTGTTGTGAAATTTCAAGAGCTAACTTAGCTTGTCTTACTTCATTCTCCTTAGCGATTTGTTGTGTAAGGTCGAACCATTTGAATCCCGACAAGTATTTTATATTTATAACGTCATCATGATAATATGAAGTTTTCTTTCCTCCCAAGATATTGGCATTTAAGGTAGATGCACAAATTTTGGCATCCTTTTTATTTACAAATTCAACCCAGCCTTCAGTGTACATCTTCTTTTTGTTACCACCATACTTTTTTCTCTTGTGATATGTGGTCGAATCCTCTGGCTTCAAGAATAATCTATCGATTTTTCCAAATCTAGTCAATACTGAACGCAATTTCGCAGGTTTCATGTATGGAGGTATCCTTGACAAGTAGCATACACCAGTCTTTTTAATTCTCTTTTGTTCCTTTTCTAATTTTTCAGGCGTTAATTTCTTTACTTTAGGAGTCTTCTTAGAAGGTTCATTGATAGTTGAAGCACCAAGTTCTTCTTCGTCGTCATCACCATCGTCATCCTCATTGATAAGATCTTCTTCTATGTCTTCTTCTTCTACGTTGTCTTCTTTGGAGGAATCGTCTTGGTCTTGGAATTCTTTGAATCTATCGTCCGCTATAACTTTCTTTTGTACGAAAACCATTGGGTTGGCTTCATCTTCGGAGTCTGCAAAATCATCGTCATCTTCTTCATTTATAAGGGAAGACAAAGGGTTGACCTGTCTTGTTTCTTCTTCAGAAAAATCATTGCTCTCGCTGTCACTATCCTGTTTGCTCATATTTGTAGATCCCAGTGTGTAGAATTTAGGATATGATTTAAGATGAGCTTCGCATTTTTTTTGCGTCTTCAAATCTGGAGTTAGCACTGTGTATAATTCACAATATTTTGGTATATACACGAACAAAACCAACCAAGTTATAATTTAAGCTATATCATTAGATAAAGCACTAGATAAACTACAAATCGAGGAATATGTAATATTGTGTCTAAACCCCACTGAACTTATAAAACGAACAATCATAAATGACACCTGCATATTGGTTGTAGTATTTTAATAACGCACCCCGATTTTCCGCGTCTTACCAACTGCAAAAAAGTTGCGAAAATTGCTACTGAAACTACACTCTTTTTAGTATGGAATATACTCTTTTATTTAAGCTATATAGTGAAATGAGATCCAGTCTTCATCTAATTTTAAATAATAATTTATTTCTTACCGGTTTCGTGACCAGTCTTAGCACCTTCAGAAGCACCACCAACAACAGAGGAAACGTAGTTGGCTGCGTTAGCGACTTGTTCCTTAGCTGCATCAACGTAAGAAGCAGCGGTTTCAGATAATGTAGCTTGGTTGTCCTTGACTTCAGCCTTAGCATCATCGTGACCTTGCTTAGCATTGTCAGCGACAGTTTGAGAAAAAGACTTTTGGTCGTCTGGGGTAAGTTTTCCAGCAACGTTGTCAATAGAGCTGGTGACGGAATCCTTGGCCAGTTCGAAGGTGGTCTTTTCACTTTCAGGCTTAATAGCTTCAGAGACCTTGTCGGAAAAGTTCTTTCTACCTAAGTCGGACATATTGATAATTGATTTGTTGTAAGTGTATGCGAAGTTCGTTAATGAATAACTATTAATAAATAAAAGTGTAATTGATTATGAGAAAATGTTGACCTATTTATACTTTTTCAATTCTAAACCGAATTCGGTTGACAATTTTTAGATTACTATGAATTACCACCTTGAAGCCAACGCAATAATTAGCTTTCCTGTTCAAATTGCTAGAATCTTCGAAATTCACGGGAATCCCGCTTGTTTACAATACCCTATACTGCAATATACATGCACAAAGCACAAAGAAGTGTACTCCAATTGTCTGGTATTAGGCACAATGCGGTCTTGAAATATGAGCATTGCTCTTGCAGCAGCAAATATAAGGTTATAGCCCACACTATTTTTAATTTAATTAAGAAAATATCGATTTCATAATAGGTAGGCTTATAAAATATCCATGACCAGTGCACTGGAATTACAGTGGATGCATACTTGTACATTTATGTAATCCTTACGTGTTTTTCCTCACTTTGCTTTGCGTATGAATAGTTAAACTATGGTTGCTATCACATTTCCTAATTGAGATTCGCATACTTGTGTCCACAAAACCAGCCACAGATTTTTTTGGAGAAGTCTAAAGATGAGGTATGATTTAGCGACGTGTTAATAAAGTGCTCGTATCTGTGAAATATTGTTGATCAATCGTATAACTTGAAACATTAACAGAGCAATCATCAAAAGATTTAATTTTGAACAAAAATTCGGTGCAGCGAAGATATGCTTTGTGGCGCATTATGACGATATTAGACGTCATTCGAAAAAATCATGTGAAAGCAATCAAATGACCAGTCAGGTGCGGAAAGACATTTTGAGATGTACATCGCGACATTTTCAATGTCGTAAATTACCAATTTTTTCGGAGATGAGCTTATAGACATCATATTCATACCAGATAACCAGCCATGGCTAACAAGAGGACAGTGGCACAGAGCATAGACCAGAAAGTCTATGACCTCATACACGACTTACTTGAGGCACAGAGTGAAGAAAAAAAAGCTTCGGTTGGGGCCAATGGTGAAACTGATATTGAGAATGATGATCCTCTCTCTAAATTAGCATCGGCCAAAAAGTTGACTATTACAGAAGTATTGGAATATGTCCAACTTAAAGACTTTCAAATGAGAAGAATGAAGAAATTACAGTTAGAAAAATGTATTGCTGCAGTTTTAAAGATTGTAGTTGACGAAGAGGATGAATATTTAAAATCAATAGGAGTAGACGATGCTGAAAATGACCAATACGAGAGTGATTTCGAAGGTACAGATGAAAACAATTTGATGGAAGTTAAGGATTCGAATGCATTAAACAAATCGGTCGTTGCATTGTGGAACATCAAGAATGAAGATAAAAGCGACAATAAAGCGGATTTGCAACCAGAGAATGATTCAGGTTCCAAGAAAAGAGCCAGTAAGGAAGACTCAAAGCAAATTGTTAAAAAGCGTAAAAGTAAGATCGATCACACTCCACCTTCGACTACTTTATCTTCCCTCGGTGGGTTGGAAAGTACAACAACCCAATTGATGGAATTGATTGGATTACCTATTTTACATCCAGAAATTTACTTGTCGACCGGTGTCGAACCACCTCGTGGTGTATTGTTGTACGGGCCACCAGGTTGTGGGAAGACAAGCATTGCAAACGCACTTGCCGGCGAATTACAAGTCCCATTCATTAACGTATCTGCACCTTCGGTTGTGTCTGGTATGTCTGGTGAATCAGAAAAGAAGTTGCGTGAAATTTTTGAAGAAGCAAAGTCGTTGGCACCATGTCTTATTTTTGTTGATGAAATCGATGCCATTACACCAAAACGTGATGGCGGTGCCCAAAGAGAAATGGAGAGAAGAATTGTTGCACAATTATTGACATTGATGGATGAGCTCACTTTGGAAAAGACAGAAGGGAAGCCAGTCATTGTAATTGGTGCAACTAATAGACCAGACTCTTTAGACCCTGCCTTAAGAAGAGCAGGTAGATTTGATAGAGAAATATGTCTTAATGTGCCCAATGAAGCTCAAAGATGCTCTATATTGAAGGCTATGACCAAAGATTTGAAGATTGCAGATGGTGAAACGTTCAATTTTAAACAATTATCTAAAATGACTCCAGGTTATGTTGGAGCTGATTTGAAGAGTTTAGTAACTGCTGCAGGTATTGCGGCAATCAAAAGAATCTTTGAAAGCTTAAGTGAACAACAGGAAGAAATGATAAGTAAGGAAGTCAATGGAGATTCGATGGAAATTGATAGCAACACCACAATAATACCCACACCTAATGCTATCAATAATTTCAAGAGTAAATCCGATTTGGAAAAGTTGTCCACCATTCAAAAGTTTCTTATACATCATCCCTCTCCATTGACAGATGAACAATTGGCACCTTTATCTATCAACTTCAATGATTTCATAACTGCATTACCTACAATCCAACCAACTGCAAAGAGAGAAGGGTTTGCTACTGTCCCTGACGTTAGTTGGCAAAATGTTGGTGCCTTAAACCACATCAGAATGGAATTACACATGTGTATAGTTCAGCCTATTAAAAAACCTGAATTGTACTTAAAAGTTGGTATTACTGCCCCAGCAGGTGTTCTTATGTGGGGTCCACCAGGGTGTGGTAAGACATTATTAGCTAAGGCCGTTGCCAACGAATCTAAAGCTAATTTCATCTCCATTAAAGGTCCCGAATTATTGAACAAATATGTCGGTGAATCTGAAAAGGCCGTTAGACAGGTTTTTCAAAGAGCTAGAGCTTCTGTACCTTGTATTATTTTTTTTGATGAATTAGATGCTCTTGTGCCACGCAGAGATGCTTCATTAACCGAATCAAGTTCACGTGTTGTTAACACATTGTTGACTGAGTTGGATGGTTTGAATGATCGTAAGGGTGTTTTTGTAATCGGTGCCACAAACAGACCTGATATGATTGATCCAGCAATGCTTAGACCAGGTAGATTGGATAAGACATTGTACATTGAGTTACCAACTGCTCAAGAAAGATATGATATCTTGCAAACATTGGTTAGAGCTAACAAGACCCCAATTTCACCTGAAGTTGATTTGATGATGATTGCTAATGATGAAAAATGTAAAAATTTCTCAGGTGCCGATTTATCATCTTTGGTTAGAGAAGCTGCCGTTGTGGCATTACAAAAGAAGTTCTTTCATGGCCAACAAATTAAGGAATTGGACGCTTCTGGGTATTATGAAGAAGACGATGAAGCTGCAGCCCTCAACGGAGATTCCGAGAACGAGATTATTGTCACCGGTGATGATTTCAAAAAAGCTCTTCACAGCATTAAACCAAGTGTGAGTGATAGAGACAGAGCAAAATACGAGAAATTAAACAAAAGAATGGGGTGGAGTGTGATTGAGGAAGCAAAACCAGATGGAATTCAAGGTTCTGGTCCGGCCAATGATGCTGCTGACGGCAGTTAATCCTAGACCGGTATTCGCATGTATAGACTGTATAATATTTAATGCATTTCAACTAAAACAAATTCTGAACTGCTACATGTAAACGTGAAACAAGCAAAGAATCAAACTTATCTACTCTATTCATAGTTTTATCGATTTTCAATTCTTTCTTATATTTTGTGGTCTCACAATTTCCTTTGCTGGCCCGATTAGGAAATTTTGCTGCAAAATTTAACATCTACAATAAACATGGCAAACAAATTTGTAAGAATATGTATTCGTAATAGTTTCAATTTTCTATTATCATAACACTATAAGAAGCCGGAAGAATTTCTCACAAATAACGGATATTCAATTATACAAAAACCAATGATTTTCAAGGCATTTATTATGGCTCTTGCCATTTCTTTTGCGGTGGGCAGTACATGTCCTGCCACATATTCAAATAGTTCAAGCGAAGGAGTTATAGTTTTCCAACTACAAGAATCCGAATATTTTGGCCTTTATACTGGGAATATGACAATTGGTACACCACCTCAAAATATCCGCTTCACTTTTGATACTGGGTCTAGTGACACTGCAGTTTCCGATCAACAATACAGCGAGTCCGCATCCTCGAGTTATATACTGAAAGATTCACAGTTCAGTATCATCTATGGAGCGGGTCAAATAAATGGGTCATGGGCAGAAGAGAGCTTTACTGTTGCACCCGGAAAGCCCCTAACAGATGTTCAATTTGCTGTCGGGAAAAGCTATTATATAATTGATCCATCTATTAGTATGATTGGTCTTGGTTTACCTCGCTTCGAAACGACTTACACCTTTGATTATGGAATAACCAAAACAGTCCCGGCTACATTTATTACTAACTTTGAACCCTACTCTTACGACAATTTTCCCGTAAAGCTTCAAAAAGCTGGATACATAGATAAAGTAATGTATTCTGTCTTTTATGATGAAGAAGGGAGTCAATGCACTTATATTTTTGGAGGAGTGGATGAATCAAAATATGAATCCTTAATAACGGTCCCAATTATTCAAAAATCAGAGGGAGACTGGACTGGATATAACGAGCCATCTTTATTGGCAGTTGGGTTGGACAGCATTGAACTAGAACAAAATGGTACATCTAGTATGATCACCCCAAAAAATTACCCTGCTTTAATTGATACAGGGACTTTTTTTATTGTGGGACCAGAAGAAGTTGCACAAAAGTGGACTCAATTATTAGGTGGAACGTATAATACTGAACAAACGGAATCTTTTATCAATGTAATGCGGATATTGATTTTGCTTTTATGTTTGGTGGCGATAAATTATTGATCAACGCGATGGCACTAAGTTTTGTTATACAAGACGATAATTGCTACTTGCCATTTCATATAAATGATGACGAATATATGGTTTTAGGTCTTACTTTCTTGCAAAATCTTTACACAGCATTTGATTTGAGTGATTTAGAGATCTCATTTGGAAATTTTATAGATAGTGATAACAGTCAGGTAGTTGTTATAAAAGACGGCGAAGACATCCCCCGAGCTAAAAGGGTAAGCAAGTATTCCAGTGTATTTGATTATTCGTCTTCGGACTTATACACATGAAACACTATATGAATTTGGCTGGCAAGACTTTATGAAAGCTTATTTCTGTTCTCAAGTCACCAGTCTTTGTCTTTTTTTCTCATTTTTTGCTGCAAATTGCAACAAATAACTGACTTCGGTTAAATTTGTATTACGTAACTACATACATTAAGTAAGTTATTACCTAATACGAAAAAATTTCACATTTTCCACAAAATTAGCGATCATAAATCAATAGATTAGATATATATCGAATATAGATAATTACATTAAATCCGCATAATCATGGTTGAAATAGAATTAGGTATTACTGCCGATATGCATGTCCATCTCCGTGAAGGCAAGATGATGGAATTGATTACCCCTACTGTGAAAGAAGGTGGTATTTCAATAGCTTATGTTATGCCTAATTTGGTTCCTCCTATCACTACCATCAAAAGAGTTGACGAATATAGAGCACAGTTGCAGAAGTTGGCGCCAAAAACAAAGTTCTTGATGAGTTTTTATTTGAGTCGTGAGTTGACTCCAGAGTTGATTTCTGAAGCCGCCAAAGGTGGATACATACACGGTGTTAAATGCTATCCAGCCGGTGTGACCACTAACTCCAAATACGGGGTCGATCCGAACGATTTTGGTGCCTTCTACCCTGTTTTCCAGGCCATGGAAGAAAACGGCTTGATTCTTAACATCCATGGTGAGAAACCTCATGTAAAGACTGAAAATGTCGAAGATGAGATTCACATTCTTAACGCAGAACCAAAATTCTTACCTGCATTAAAGAAATTGCATGCTGATTTCCCTAAATTGAAAATTGTTTTGGAACATTGTACCACCAAAGATGCAGTCGACTTGATTAGAGAAATAAATAAAGATACCAAGGGGAAGGATGAAGTATTTGTTGCAGGCACTATTACCGCACATCACTTAACCTTAACTATTGACAATTGGGCAGGAAATCCTGTTAACTTCTGCAAGCCCGTTGCCAAGTTGCCAACTGATAGAAACGCCTTGGTTGATGCTGCTACAAGCGGGGAGCCATGGTTCTTTTTTGGTAGTGACTCCGCACCTCATCCTATTGAGGATAAAGCAAAACACGTTGGTGTTTGTGCAGGTGTGTATACGCAAAGTCATGCGCTTCCATACCTTGCTCAAGTGTTTGACCAAGCAGGAAAGTTAGATAATCTTAAAAAGTTCGTTACTATCCATGGTCCTGAATTCTACAGGGCTAATTTGGATTTAAATGAAGTTGCTCAATTGGATGAACAAAGAGTTTGGTTAGTTAAGAGGGAAGCAGTTGTTCCTGAAATTATCGGCAACAACGGGTTGGAAGTTGTACCATTCAAGGCCGGCGAAAAGTTAGACTGGAGTGTTGAATGGAGATAGAAAATGTAAAATATTTATACTCATGGTAGTATTATATATATAAACCGATAAAGTCTAGCGGGTAAAAAATAAAGGGTAATCCGTACAAATAGAAAAAATGTTGTTTCAGCTTTTAGCGTGTGATGGAGATAATTTTATTATGTATGTGGTAATACCAGATAATAAATTTGTTCTGTACCTTTTTAATTAAAAGGCTAAATAGCGCCTCCCCCCCACCTCGTGCGTGGGTCCGTATACCGGATTCGGCAACTAGAGATAGAGCTAGCATGCAGGCTTAAATAAAACAATAACGGTTCGATCTCCTTATTTATCTCCAAATTATTATCAGAGTTTTGTTCATTCTTCGAATCGGCTTTATATATTTTTACACTTTCTGCGAAATAGTTGCTTTCTAGAACGGCATTTTTATTAAATTTTTGTTCCGCGCCCGAGATGTAAAAAAATGACTTCAACGAGCAAATCTGATTTATTTCCATTTGTGGGGAATATGCGGCCGTAGGATAATTTTTTTTTCCTTCTGCTCTTAAACCTTCCTAAAAGGGGAAGTTCTGTTGCTCTACACTTTTATATTAGAATAGCGATCATTCATGGTATGTGAAGCCTGCAATAAAATACACCTAAGACATGGTTTATAAGCCAAATATCCTCATAGTAGCTCTTATCTTAAATATATCATTATACCTCCTAACCAAAGATACAACGAAAAAGAAAAAAAATAATGAAAAATCGCTTTTATCTCTATTACGTAAGCAAACCCGGGAAATAAGTAGTGGAAACATAAAAGAACCAACTATAAATATATTCAAAAATTCCATTATCTTCTATTTATTTCTCTTACCTTAGATCTATATTTAAATCTTTAATTCTCTTTATTTTATAACTTTAGAAGATTACTTCATAATATAGTTAGTCATGTCAGGTAGAGATATACCACGTTCCGTCGGAGACGTTTTCCTTGGATGGACTCGTCATTTGCCCGATGAGGTCACAATTTTCAAGAAGAAAGAAGAACTTGTCGAAGATGACTTGCAACCAGAAAAGACTGAAAAAGTGGCCAAAGTTCAAATGAAAAATTTATGGCCGGCTTTTGTTTCCGGAGCTGGGTTATTCTCCGATGGGTACATCAACAATTCGATCTCAACAGTGTCGTATTGTTTGCAAAGGTTATATCCTGAAGCTTACACTTCTTCTCATGCTATTAACAACGTCTCATCTATTGCTTTTGCTGGTACTGTTGTTGGCCAATTATCTTTTGGTTATATCTCTGATCGCATTGCCAGAAAAGGTGGGATGATGGCTGCTAATGTAATGTTGATTGCCTTTACCATTCTCTGTGCAGTCGGAACATGGGGTGCAAATGGTAGCCCTCATGGCTTATTTGCAGCGTTGACCGCCTTTAGATTTTTTTTGGGTATTGCTATTGGAGCTGAATACCCAACCGCTTCGGTTATTGCTTCTGAATTTGCCAATATGTTACCAGCCGGTAAGAGAAACAGATACTTTTCGTGGTTTACAAACGCAATGATCGATACTGGCTTTGTAATTTCAGCATTTGTACCATTGGTTTTACTTTGGATCTTTTCGGAAAAACATTTAACTCCAATTTGGAGATTAACTTTAGCTCTTGGTGCTATCCCACCAATTTCTTTGTTTTTCATGCGTTTAAAACTTAAAGACTCTGAAACTTTCTCCAAAATGAACATGAAGAAAGTTGATAAATTTCCTGTTTGGCTCATGATCAAATTCTATTGGTTCAGGTTGGCAATTATAAGTTTGGTTTGGTTTGTTTATGATTTCTCTACTTATTCCTTCTCTACCTATTCATCTTTTATTATCGGTAGAATCATCCCAGGAGGTGATATTTATAAGACTTTTGGTTGGAACGTGGTTTTCAACTTGTTTTATATTCCTGGTGCCTTTTTGGGTGCATTGGGTGGTGATTATTTTGGACCAAGATTGACGCTTGCAGGTGGTGTCATTTTACAAGGTATCGTTGGTCTTTTTATGGCTGGGTTCTATGGGAAATTAAAGAACCATATTGGAGGGTTTGTTGTTATTTATGGTATTTTTACAACCTTGGGTGAATTTGGTCCTGGTGATAACATTGGTCTTTTAGCATCTAAGACATGTGCCACTCCCATTAGAGGCCAATACTATGGTATTGCCGCTGCGATCGGTAAGATCGGTGCCTTTGTTGGTACATGGGTGTTTCCTGTGATCACCAAAAAATATACAACAACCAAAAATCCGGACAGGGGTGCACAAATGCCATTTTACATTGCATCTGCTATGGCGATCGGTGCTGGTCTTATAACTCTTTTCTTTTGTCCATCTGTTGGACAAGATGCCATTAATAAAGAAGATGAGGACTTTCTTGAGTTCCTTAGACAAAATGGTTATGACGTTGATCAGATGGGTGACCGTGGTGTGGTTACAAGCGAGCATAGTGATATAATCCAAAGCAACGAAAGCGAACTTTCCATTGACAAAAAGACATTAAATGTAGATCAGAAGTCTATTGATTGAAACTTATGGAATCATTTTTTGCAACTCATTAAAAAAAGACTTGACTTTGGGTGCATATTTCAATTCTTGAACGCTTATACATTGATCTATTGTGTATATTGTATGTATTTAATTTTAGTATTCAAAATAAACCAATTTTCAAACTTTCCGTAAATTTAGCGAGCTGCCACTATGAATAAAACGTGTTTTACCCGCTTTCATCTCAATAAAATAAATACATCCGCCTATTATCTAAAATTACATTTATGCATGCCATAGTGGCAGAGAAGTTTCATGTTAGCCTGATTTACCCGCTAATTGTTCTCTATTGTATTACGTAAAACGTTCTACACGTGTGGTGCCGCTAACTTGTTCTCCCGGATTATAAATTAGCATTACCTTAGTTGGAAATTGCCCAATGGTTCACGTGTACTGAATAGCAGATCTTTATGATGGCTGAAAATATTTTTTTTATGTTTGTGACATTTCCAAACTTGAAGTTGAGCGCACGTTTTCAGTTACGAGCACCTACCGAATCTCGAAAATTTCCCGTTATCTAGCAAAATCACATGCACTTTTCTCTCGAACTAGTGGTTATAACTAGTAGAAAACCGTTTTAAATTAACCAACAAAAACGGATTTGAAAGTACAAAGCGTAGATCTATAAAATGCAGCTGGTTTCGTCAAGAAACTGCTAGCTTATTGTTGGGCACTATTCTTTCTGTGTTTTTTATTTAAAGAAGTCAAAAAACGTTGATGCAATAATTTACAAATTTTTGAGAGTATTTCTGAATTAGGCTCAGTAAGGTGAGACAATTTACTTGAAATAGGTAATTAACCGATATATTATTTGATATTGACGACCTGAAACTAACTCTATTCTAGCGGAATATATGAAGGCAAATCAACGCTTTTTTTTTTCCTTTCGAACCCCATATAGATAACCCACGTTCTATATTAATTAAAAATTTATGCACCAAGTGAACGCAAAACCGTTTTGAAAAAAAATTCTCATTGAACACAAAAATAAATCGTAAAAATCCGTACGGCCCATCGACACTTTACTGCAAAATCAATTTTGTGATACTTTGATACAGATTAACAAAATCTGCTGAAATGATTAATATAAATACCCCCAGTGATCCAACTGATTAATGTTTTCAGCTTTTGTTTCTTTAGATTCACTACTCTAAAATATTAAACAATGGCTAGTAGAGATATTCCAAAGTCTTTTAGTGCTTTAACCACTGGCATGGTTCAGTCTATCAAAGATGAATTCACCTTTAATAAGACCAGACAACAATTGTTGGCAGATGATGACCAAGATGAAGACATAGAAAAAACCCACGATACTAAGATGAAAAATTTATGGCCTGCATTTGTTTCAGGTGCTGGTTTATTTTCTGATGGTTATGTGAATAACTCTATTTCTACTGTCTCATATTGTCTTTCAACTTTGTATCCTAAGGAATATAAACAGTCCCACGCCATTTCAAATGTTTCTTCTATTGCCTTTGTTGGTGTCGTTATTGGTCAATTGTGTTTTGGTTATATTTCTGACCATATTGCTAGAAAAGGTGGTATGATGGCTGCTACCGTCATGTTGATTTTTTTCTCATTGCTCACAGCCGTTGGTACTTGGGGTGCTAATGGTTCTCCATTTGGTTTATTTGCAGCTTTAACTGCTTTTAGATTCTTCTTGGGGATTGCAATTGGGTCTGAATACCCAACTTCTTCTGTTATCGCTTCTGAATTTGCCAATATGTTACCAGCTGGTAAGAGAAACAGATACTTCTCTTGGTTTACAAACTCTATGATTGATGTCGGATTCGTCGTATCTGCATTTGTTCCATTGGTTTTGCTTTGGATTTTCTCTCATAGACATTTGAATGCTGTCTGGAGATTAACCTTGGGTCTTGGTGCTATTCCTCCTTTAGCTCTTTTCTTCATGAGATTGAAGATCAACGATTCTGAAACTTTCGGTAAGATGCATATGAAGAGAGTTAAAAAGTATCCTTTATGGCTTATTATTAAATTTTACTGGTTTAGATTGGCAGTGGTCTCAATCTTATGGTTTATCTACGATTTCTCGGTCTATTCCTTTGGTTTATACTCTAACTTTATCATCGGTCAAGTTATTCCAAATGGTGACATTTACAAGACTTTTGGTTGGAATGTTGTATTCAACTTGTTCTATATTCCAGGTACCTTCTTGGGTGCTTTGTCTGCTGATTACATTGGGCCAAGATTGACCTTAACTTTAGGGGTTGGGTTGCAAGGTATTATTGGTTTCATTATGTCTGCTCTTTATCCAACCTTGAAGCATCACATCGGTCCTTTCATTGTTGTTTACGGTATTTTCACTACCTTGGGTGAATTTGGTCCAGGTGATAACATTGGTCTTTTAGCTTCTAAAACTTGTGCCACTTCAGTTAGAGGTCAATACTATGCTATTGCTGCCGCTACCGGTAAGATTGGTGCTTTTGTTGGTACTTGGGTTTTCCCAGTCATTATTAAGAACACTTCAAAGCATAACCCAGACAGAGGTGCTCAAGTTCCATTCTACATCTCCTCCGCATTATGTATCTTTTCTGCCCTTGTCAGTTTATTCCTTTGTCCACAAGTTGATCAAAACGCAATTAACAGAGAAGATGAAGCATTCCTTGCATATTTGAAAGAAAATGGCTTTGATGTTTCCCAACTTGGTGATGTTGCTATTCCTGGTTCTGAAGAGGAAGAATCTTTAGAAAAGAAGACTGATGTTAATGTCGAAACCCATTCTGTCGAGTAAGCATAAAGGTTACGAAGTAGGATCTCGAATCAAATTGTGTGACCTGTGATTACTTTCATTTCTTCCTTAATTTATTAATTTATTTATTTAAATCTTTTCAAATGTTGATTTTGGATTGATTGGGCTATCCATATATATTAATTTAGAATACTGTGTATAAAAATTCTTTAATTTCAAATTAAATATGTAGAGATAGAATAGCGAGTTTAAGAAGCCATGAATCGGCTACCTGATAACTTTTCAAATACCTTAAAGTGTATCGTTTACTTATTTTTATGATTTTTTTCACCTATGTCGAAGGAATTTTGCAGCCAGAATCTTACAAGCATTAACAACTTAAAAAAGTAATTGTTGTCCATAACCTGAAAGTATGCTTTTGTTCTTAGGGAAGCATGCATATTTACGCTGGTTAGTACTTGAGGTCAACATTGTACAAGCCATACTAGTGGCCCGCGGCTAGAATCCGGGTTCGCACATCTTTTTGATACTTCAAGCAATATTGCTAGCAATCTGTAATAGAATTCACTCTAAATCAATTAGAGTTGTTGTTAAGTTCTCGTTACTCATCAAAATCACCTTTTTCAAGAATATACAATATTCTTCATCCATAAATGAGTTTAAATATTCAAGTAATTTTATTACTTGAGCAGTCAAAAATTCTGTTTTCTGTGCAGCATCTTTGGAAATTGGGTAAATCCATAGGGTGACAACAGAATACTTACTCAAAATCTTTAAAGACAAACCGCAAATAGAAGCCTTCATGCTTTCTGACGAGTTATATAAATTGTTAGACAAGACCATTATTGACAATCTTTTAAAAAAGCCGTATTCAAAACCTTTCTGCAATTTGAATTCGATGGTGTAACCGTTAATTAAATCCAGCTTCACTGGGAAGAGTCCGAATCTGAAGATATAAATCTTCTGATTATTGTAGGTGAGATCAGAATTTTTATTCTCCTTTTGCTCTTTCAAATATTGTTTGAGATCAAGTTTGAAAAATAAATCTAAATCCTGTCTTGTTTCTATGATCTTTTCAATTTGCAACTGTCTTTCATCTTTATCATCCATCTTATATTTCCATACATTCCAATTAAAATAATACAGCTCGTCAAAAATTCCAGATTGTTTTATTTTTTCTAGTTGATAACTGAAAGTTGTTCTTTGATTTCTTCCAAGCAATGCTAATCTACTACATGGATATCCATAATAGTTTTCATTGATTTCGGAAGTTTTTGTTTGTTGGCATACCATTTTCATGTCCTGAAGAGAATGAAGAGAGTAGGAAGAAGACTTGGATCTCTTGGACAAAGGCTCATTATTATCATCTGATTCGGAGAAACTTTCTTCTGAATCTGTCTTTACTGTAAATGTTTTCGAACCTAGATTTAAATTGAGTTCAACAACCGGCGGTTTGGTCCGTCTTTTACTTTCACCTTTGAAATGTTTTTCAGGTTCATTCTGGTTAGGCGCAATCTCATCTTCCTTCTTTGCTGATGAGCTCTTCTTTGACCATGCTTCTTTAAAAGAGAACCAACTTTTTCTTCTTTGTAATCCGTCTTTCATTTTACAGTTTCTTTGGCATTTGTGGTTGCAAAATAAATGAAATAGTTGAACAAATTTAAATTTGTTTTGCGCCCATACATAAAAATTTCCTAAGTTGTGGCTTTCTGGGCTTTTGCACATAATCTGTAATTAGCAAATACTCCATTGTAATTGATTTTACAATTTTCATTTTGTAGTGTATGTATTTTGCAATATAGAGAAAGCAAATCAGGCTTAGAGGATCGAAGGGACTTTAAAATGAGAAGCTGAACCAAAATCTTAATTCTGCATTGAAAAGGTTCAATTACATGTAATTACATCAGACTAATGGTGTCAGTAGAGTACGGTTCTTCCGTATGTCTAGAACGCTGAAGCATAAATTTTGCAGTCTCAAAAAAAAGAACAAAAAATAAATGAAAATAAAATATAAGGAACACTATATACTGATTTTAGATTACGATGGGTTCAGTTTTTTTACCACACTTGCGCACTGGTTGGCATGTTGACCAAGCTATACTCTCCGAAGATGACCGTATAGTTGTTGTACGATTTGGTCGTGAAGAAGAATCCGAATGCATGTTGCTTGATGAGATGCTATATCAAATATCCGAAAAGATTAAGAACTTTGCTGTCGTATATTTATGTAATATCGACCGTGTTCCCGACTTCAATGAGATGTATGAACTAGATCAGGATCCGAATGAACCTTATACGCTTATGTTTTTTTACAGAAATAAACATATGATGTGTGATTTTGGTACGGGAAACAATAATAAATTAAACTTTCTGATATATGATTCGCAGGATTTGATAGATATAATAGAGACGATATATAGAGGGGCAAAGAAAGGGAAAGGGTTGGTTGTTAGTCCCAAAGATTACAGCACAAGCAGAAAAAATAGGTATTGAAATAGAAATATAATTTAAATAGTACACAAGACTTGAATCGTAAAAGTTTAGTTATCCTTATTTTCAGCAAAGAAAAAGTTAACACTTAATAATTTCAGCGCTGGAGCATATTTGGTAATCCATTCCTTGACACCACTTGAAGGTACACCTGTACCCCAATTTGGTCTATCTTGTGGAGATTTAAACTCTTCCTTGAGAGCAGGATCCTGTTTATATAATAAGAAAACATAACGGTGCTTACCGGTGTTTGGTGGTGGCGCAGGGCCCTGGTATGCTAACAATTCTTTACCCTTGGAGTAATCCAAAGTATAAGTGATTGCGGATTCCTGCACTTCTTCGGCAGATGCATCACTAGAAACAAGAGGCAAATCAGTGATTAACCAATGAGCGTATTGTGCCCACTTGTGATCAGTTCTGGAAGGAGCATCTGGATCAGTCAAAACCAAAATAAACTTATCTTTTGAACCAATTGATTCAAATTGGCCATCTTGGGTTGGCGAGTTGAGTGTGAATTGGATCTTTGGCTTATTTTGTGTCTTATCAATGAGTAAGGTGTTGCCCAATGCAACTTGGTCTTCTTGATTGTACTCAATGGTTAATAAACCTTGAGTATCAAACTTTTCAACAACATCAGGAATGATCTCATGCTTGGTATAAGATTCATCCAATGATTGGGAAATAGTGATCAATGGCATTTTTTGATATATAATAGGTCTTATTAAAGGTCTTGATATGCTTCTTACAAATGTCAGCGGTAACCTTCTAAACATGAATTAAATTTTTTTAAGAAAGATAATGTGGCGGGATCGAATTTATTTATAATCAAAATTGCTATAATTTAGCAACTTAACGGTGTTTTCGGTACCACAAGTGGTGATTTTTCATCCTACCCCTAAAGAGAAATTCGCGAGGTGGAGAAAGACCGAAAAAAAAATCAAAGCTTCATTGCGGGATATCTATGATTACATTCGACAGTGATTATTGACTATACTTGTTATAGTGAATCTCTATCTTGAGTTTCTAGAGTGTTTTTGTGAAATTTTAATCTGTACCTTGTCTTTTCTTTTAGTTATAATACATAATATACAATCAATAACCTTGTTGGAAGTCGTTAGAGTAAGCATCATCGCCAATATCCTCTCGCAAATCTTGCTGCGAAGGTAACTGCTGAACCAGCTGAGGTATCTGTTGATCTTGTTGATCTTGTGCAGGGTTTTGAAGTTGTGGGTTTTGGTTGCTCAATAAGATTTGCTCTTGTAATAATTGTTGTTGCAATTCTGGATCCTCTTCAACAATTGTACCTTCTTTCACTTGCTGATGTGGTGGCTGTGGTATATAGCTATTCGATCTAGACAGAGAATAGGTCTTTTTAGGCTTCTGCTCTTCACGAGGCACCACATCAATCAAAAAATCAAACATATCACTCTTGGTAAGTGCTGCGGCGATATCGGATTTCTGTAATGTTCTTCTTTTGTTCTCTTCTGCATGAATCCATGCTCTCATTGTTAATTCTGTGATGAAAATGTCACAACCTTTGGCAAACAATATTGGTGCTTCGGCACTGATCATGCGAACATCTTCATCTGTTTTCATGACTTTTTTTATGCGAGCAAGAGGTAATTGATGGTTCTTAAAATCATGTTCATCATGCTCTATTGAGTTGATTGTTTCTTGCCAATATTGCATCATAATATCACGGTATGTACCAGTAAGTCCCTGTCCCACGTTATTGAAGGCACCAGCAGTCGGTTGACCCAGCTGGGCGGCTTGTTGAGCTTGCTGTTGTGCGGCAGCGGCGGCTTCAGCAGCAGCTGCCTGTGCAGCTAATAACTCTGCTTCATCAACAACGGTTTGGTGTGTGGGTATTTGTGGTTCCGCAATCGGTTGTGATTGTTGAGAGATATGTGCTTGGTGCTGCTGCTGTAACAACAGTTCCTCGTCCAAGTAGCTGTTCTCGTATCTTTCCATATCGACGCTATATCTTTATTTACTATTTCGTTGAATAGTCAATTTTAGTTCGCATTGTTCTAATTTTTATGTTTCCCGATTAGCGAGCTTATAGAAAAAAAAAACAAGTTCTTTAAAGCTTTCTACGCAATGGAACCTTACTAGTTAAAATTAGACTTTCCACGCAGTGAAACCTTACTAGTTAAATTTGCTATATACATCAATTTCTAAGTTTATTTTATATATTTTAAATCAATATTTGTTAGTTTGTTAATGTTCCTTTTGACATCTCTTACATTCACAAATAAAACCCCAATTGATTCTTAATTGATTCTGTCTGGCACCAACTGCCAAATCAGGATTAACATACGTTGTATATAACTCCTCATTTATGGAAATGTCTCTGGCTGCAGTGACAGTAACTTTACTATTTTCAGTTTTGACTGAAATATTCGGTTCACAATTGTGATTCAAATGAGAGTATATCAAAAACATCTTCGAACTAAGATTGTTTAAATTATAAGTACCTAACATGTACAGGTATTGATCATATGTGAACTTGGACTTGGGGAAGACGGCACTGAACAATTCAAATCCGTGACGCAACATTTCATCCTTTTGCTCTTCGGCAAAGAGTGCACCCTGCTGACTCGTCGAATGTGCTTTATATCTATATTCTTGTGGTATACCAGCCATGGCTTTGAACTGCCTTGATCTGGTTTCATCTTTGTCCATGAGGATATTGGCTTGTATCAAAGTTATCGCATATAATGCGTTCCATTCATTTTCTAAACAATACTTTTCCAATTCATCGAATGCTCCGATATTAAATTTGGTCAATTTATTTTTAAATTTACCATGTATTAACTTGTGAACTTGGTCAATCTTTTCACATTGTTTGCTACACCAGATTTGATCACAAGAATTACAAGAAACAATCCCGATTTTTTTGTTCTTGAACATAAAAATCTTACCACAATACATACATAAGTCCGATTTTTGCATGTATTGTAACTCTTCAGTTGATGGGATCTGAAATAAGGATGCTTCCTCAAAGATAACTTCGCCTTGCTTAATATCTTTCTTAGAAAATAAACCTTTTCCTCTGTTTTCGGTCATGACCATTTGGATACTTGAAGGTAACTTTAAGTCCGGTGTCATTTCCGATTTTATATCAGCTCCGAAAGCGTACAATGTAACATCTTCAATGACCGGCGTCAAGCCAAACATATCCAATAATGACTTGATTCTGGATTCTTCTACCTCCCAAGATGGTTGTTTGTCTTTGACAATTTCCGCCAACTTCGGAATACCGATTCTTTCTGTCAGTGGGTCTGCCTTCCATATTTGTATAATGAAATCGACAAGCTGTCTGTCGTGAGGCACAACAGATTCTGGCATAGTTTTGTGGATGTGTTGATTTGACAGATATCTCGAGACTCAAGTTTTTTCTTTTTTTTTCATCGCATCTCTCGTATGCAAAAAGAGATAGACAACCTTACAGTAACGAAAGGTTGCTGACTTTCACAGCCTTTGTATATCAAAATATCACTCTATGATACGCTGGCTTCAATCACATCTTTTTTTTGGTACAATGTACTTGATTTTTCCATGTTTACTAACTACTTCAATTCATAGAGATTATTTGATGAATAAATAAATAGTAAGATTATACGCATCAGCAAAAATACAGCTAAAGAACTAACAGAATGAACCCTATTTATACCGCATGTTGATATTGTAAAGCCACTGTATATATTTCCTGATACATGTTTAAATGTTTGCATATTATTGCATATTATCGTTACAAAATATTAAAGATATGCGCAAATGGTTTAGTGGTAAAATCCAACGTTGCCATCGTTGGGCCCCCGGTTCGATTCCGGGTTTGCGCATCTTTTTGCTTATTTTTTTTACGAAGTAGATTCAATCTATTGATTGTCAGTATAAATCTACGTTGGGTATCATATTTTTAAATTATTATAACATTGTGCTTATGGTGAATATATATTTTTATGTAAAAATTGCGAAATCTAATGGCTGCGATTTTTATTTTTAATTATAAAGACTCCATCTGGGATCGCTATTGACCTTCTTTCGAATCTACATTTATGATTAAGAAGAATACAAAAAACCCGTGAATATGGATAGCTGACAACGGGAGGTGTTCGTGTTCCTTCTCAGACATTTCGGTTTGCTCTATTTAGTAGCTTTCGTCAAATTGCAGCACACCTGGAGAAACAAGGCAAACAAAATGAGGATACGAAGCGATATTAAAGGATATATGTAAAACTTCATAGAAGGCTCAAGCAAGAGATCCTAAAGAATAAGCGTATAAAAGAATTGTAAACTCTCTGCCACAAAAGGAATTTGCGGCAAATGAATACTCAATTCTTACGTAATCATATATTAAGAATTATTTAACCTTTAATATCAAGAAGCACTTGAACCAGTTCTAAATAATTGAAAGATGAGCAAAAATCAAATCCGCCGAGAAATAAAACATCTACTTGCACAGCTATCACAGGAATCGATCAAGCAGCAATCCGTAGAGATTACGAGCAAGCTTTTAAGCCATCCGCAATTTGTGAACGCACGTAAAATCGCATTGTATATGAATATGCCTACAGAAGTTCACACAATGTCCTTGTTGGAAGAGTGCTTTGCAAAGCAGAAGGAAGTTTATTTACCGAAATGTAATTACCATAGCACTAATGAAAGAAAAAAGAACCACATGTCGATGTTACATATTATTAGTTACGAACAGGTATTACAGTTGAAACCACAAGGTAAATTCAAATTATTAGAACCATTAGAAGGTCATGATGTATTAGATACTGGAGATTTGGACGTTATTATCGTTCCGGGCGTAGCATTCACTAAAGACTTGAAAAGATTGGGTCATGGAGCTGGCTTTTATGACGAATTCTTGAACGTTTACTACCAAAAGTTCAATAAAGTCCCATATTTGATAGGTATCGCCTTTAAAGAACAAATTACAACAAACATTCCTACTGAGGCACATGATTGGAACCTAGACAGCCTTATAACGCCTAATGATCTATTAAATTAAATATACATGTATATGTACTACTCAAGAAGGCCAACCATGCAATTTTCTAACATTCTATCTACATTTACCCAACTGTGATATTTATTGAAAAGTACAGTTCCATCTCTTCCAGCACATTTCATTATCTCATCTACACCACCAGGGTGAAAATCCACGTATCGGGTAATATTGAACACCTTACCGTTGATACTCGTCCAGCATTCATCTTGTGACTTGTGCTTTTTAAGCTCTTCCTTTGAAATTCGTACAAATTGAGGTGGAGGAGTATTGGGAGCAACGCCTCTCATAACATAACTTGGTGTCTTTTCCTTTAAGCTTGCCCAGTCTAATGGGGAATGTCCGGGTTTTAACGCTACTTTTTGGCGCAGTGCTCTACCCAGAGATGGAAGCCCCAAACTGGATGAAGCACGCTGAGGTGAATTGGGAGATGGAAATGACGAGAGCTTTTCTATCTGTGGTGGCATAAGAGTTGGCCCTGCTGTGATAATTGATGGAGGCTTGAGTGAAGCTTTCGAAATTCTAGACTTTTCTATCACATCATCTTCCTTTTTCTCTATTTCTTTGCTTTTGTTTTGAAATATTTGCGGTATTATCATATTATATGCTTAATAAACGATTTGTTCTAAAAAAAAAAACATCACTAAAATAATTTGGCGGTGCGAATCATTCAATACAAAATTTCGCACCGTCTTTTTGCATCCTTCCGTAAAAATATATATGCTCTAAAGATTTTGCAACTCCAAAAATTTATATACTTTAAACATTGAATAATTACAAAACATATAAAATACTTCTTCTTCGCTCAGTTTCTGTAGAGTCTAAAGAAATTTTTGAAGATATCAATTGTTAACCAATGAAAGTAATTATCTATTTCCTTATCATATTTGTTAGTGCCAGTTCTGTTGTTGTTCAAAATGAGTTACAAGAATACCTTTCAGGGAGGCTTTCGAATCATCCAATAAACTTGGATTCATATGAGCATTTAAAAGGTACAACTGACGGAGAAAGGATTGAATCGGGTGTCAAAAAAGCCGCTAAAAAAGTAACCCATTCTAAAACTATGCTTGGGCTCGAGGACCCATTAGATCTCGACAAGACGAATTTGAACATTTATGAGTTGAGTAGGAGAAAAGATTTGGACTCGGCTAGAATGAACTATATTTTGAACAAGAATCCCAAATCAATTGTTTTCTTTAAAGATACCAATACAGCTTTGATTCCAGATGAAAATGATGTTTTGAAAGTTCCATTGGAAAAATTGAAATCAAGACGCCAAAAGGGCGATAGGTTTAAGTACAGTGAAGTCGATTTCAGCGACCACTTACTTCAAGATGACTTTTTGGTTCCAGCCCTGCCTTGTTTAAGATCAATAAATGGTGATGGTCAGGGTAGTTCGATCAAAATAGGGTTCTCTCTGGGTATAGGTGCATATGCCAAAACAGGAGCAGGTGCTGGTATCAAAACCCCTAATGCCTTGACACTGATGTTACTTATACCAATAGGACTTTCCATCAGTGGTGGACCCGGAGCTAAATATGGTACTGTGATATACATCGCGGGCCACCATATTTGCAACTCAATTAGCGACAAGCCCTTTAGGTTATTCTATAGACCTGATTCATTTGAAATCAAGTTAAAGCTGCGTGATGTATTCTATAGTACAGGATTATCGAGATTTAACGAAGCTCCATGGCAGTCATTTGGACTTTTCAGGTATTTTAGCGAAAATCTGCCAACATATGTTTGTGGATATGCCGAGAACGTTGACCTACATTGTGAAGAACCCTCAAAATCGATCTTAGATGATGCGGGATATTTAATTGAATCTAAAGTTCACAACGCCAATTTCGAAGTTCTTAATGGGAAAATTGAGATTTTATAATCTTTTCTTTTCTTTAGATTTTATTATGTTCTATATTTAAGTCTAAATAATTAATGCCTTTTTAATCTGCTTTCGATCCACACGTTCGTAGTATAACATGTAAACACTGGCCTGCTCTATCAAAACCGACTCTTTGGAGACTTCAGAGACTTGAGCATCACTAATTCTCCAGAAAGGATTCTTTAAGACCGATGGGATCTTTTTCATCTTCATCTTTTTGGTTTTGGCAGGAGCTGAAGGTGTTTCCAATGCAGCATTGGCCAAAAATGGAGAGAAATAATCATTATTTTCATTCAAGTCACCAACAAGTAATTCAGCAGGAGTTGCAGTACCAGATTGAACAATTTCTTGAATATTTGATTCTGTTGGATGTGCTTGGAAAACAGAAGGACGACGACTTATCATAGTGGATAACTTACGACGGAACCCACCACCGTTATTGTTGTTTGATGATTCGTCAGCAATTGGTTCAAGAGTGCTTTGTGAACCACTAATGGGGTCATGATCTACACCATGAGATGAAACAGAACCTCGTCTAACACTACCAGCACGAGATAAAGAGAATTTCTTGAACTTGGTATTTAAGCCATTTTCTTCGGAATTGATGAATTCATCTGATTTTTTTCTTTCTTGCTCAGTGGATGGAGTGACTTCACAAACAACATCTCCAGTTACTTCATCAAGAATTTCTGGTGACAACTTAAAAATATTTCCTTCAGCATCTTTAACAAATAATGGCTTGTGTTTATAACATTCATAATGACCTTGGGTATGTGACCCAGCGTGTCTAATCACGGCCTTTAATCTATATTTGTAAACATCATTTTCGTTAAATTTAAATCTCTTGAAATGCTCTTTTAAGTTATCTGTTTGGTCCAGAGTAATTGGTGCATTGTTAAGTGTTTCTTGTGGCTTATTTGTTTGGGCGGTCAATATACTGGTATTATCAGTGTTCTTACTATCTTTAAAAGTGTTAGAAGTAATAGCGGAAGGTGCGATAGATGCTCCATCATCTTCATCATCTTCATCATCATCTTCCGTTGTTTCTTCTTCCGTGGCGGCTTCAGTTTCAGTTGTTGTAGCGTCATCTTCATCATCATCTTCTTCATCCTCACCCTTTTCATCGATATCTTCTCTTTGAACATCTTCATCTTCCATATCATTGACATCAGTAGTCAAGACATTAGTAGATAATTCTTCACTATTATCATCAGTAGAACTTGCATCAGCAGCAGCAGCTTGAAACTTTTTTAATTCTTCATGATATTCCTTTCCAATAGATAAAGTTAATTGGTCCTTAAAAGAAACACGACATGGATTTCTAGTTGCATTGCCACCAATAAAACTTGATCTAGATAAATGAAGACCAAAAATTTTTGGTGGTTTAAGGATTTGAGTTTTTCTAAATACTGTTGAAGTGATAGTTGAAATATCAAAGCCATTTACATTATAATCTTTAATGAAAGATTCTAAGTCATTCGTTAAATCTTCATTAATACATAATGAAGAATCTTCATTTAATCCTCTAATTTTTTTAATTAAAGGACTTGAATCTTGTTTTAATAAATTTTCATTTTGAACAATCTTGTCAAGTCTACATTTAAGACATTGATAACCTTCGATTGATTCTGATTCATTCTCATTGAGTAATGATTCCAAATCAGTCAGTGACAGTTCTGGAGCATGCAAAGTTAACATTAAGAAAGGAGAAAACATTGGTTTGGAAACACCATGACATGAAAGACATTTCATTTGACTTAAAACTAAACCAGAAAATGGGAATTCAGGAACATGAATTTGTTCTAATAATTCATAATCATGTGGAGAAGGAAATGATTGACGAGGAAGTAAAGTATGCAAATTTTTTTTCAAGAATTTAATAAACAGAATTAATTTTAAATTTTCATGTTCTAAAGTTTCATTAATTAATTGAGTTAATTCATGAGCATCATGTTGAGATCTTGAAATTTTTGCATTAAAAATATCTTCTAAACAATGTAAAAAAGTCCAAACTGAAATAGTTCTTGAACTTAATTGAGTTTCTTGTAATTTTTTAATTATTGTTGCAAGAGCAATATGTAATGGAATATCGAATTTTCTATTTGATTTTTTAAATTTTGAATTTGAAGTATTTTCCAATGCTCTATTTTTTAATCTTGCTTCAATTAAATTATTAACCAGAATATTATGAGATTTTAAAAATTCAGAAATAGTTCTAAAAGAAATATAAAATTGATTTAAATAATCACTAAGACCTGGTAAAGATGAATAAGCTTGAAGTGAAGAATTTGCAAAACAATCATTTCTTAAATTTATTAAACCTGTAGTATGTTTATCAGGTCTTTTTGAAAACATTTCTGAATCTTTTTTAGGTATTAAAGTAGGTCCAAGTATATAATATGAAAGTGCAAATGTAGTTATTAATTTTGCAATAAAGAAATTTTGTTGTTGAGGTGATTTTTGATACCAAAATTTGAATGCTTTACCAAGTATATAATTACCTACTGATTTCACTGCAGTTGAAAAGATAAGTGATGTAGATGATTTTTCTAATAAGACTTCGTTTGGAGCTTCAATATATATATCAAATAGGTCAAAGCCTCGCTCCATGAAATTAATCTAAGATTATGATTACAAAAAAGGAGGGGAGGGTAAGATTTGAGCAGACTTATCTATTTTTATAGTTCCTCCAAAAAAAAAATTTGGTGGAATTGAAATTTTGATCACCAATTCCTGTATAGTGCAGCGCCCCCCCACATAATTTTGAATTATTAATACTGCACTTTTTTGTTAAAGCACTCAGTTCTCCCGTCGCGGTTAGAATAATGTGGAAGAAGCTTCAATTTAATACACAAAACTATATTTTCGGTTCTATCCTTCCCCCACAAATTCAACATACTAAATAAAAAGGCGCAAATACCCAAAAAAATACTCGACAAGTACAAATGAAGCGGGAAAAATCGGAGAGAGATTTTGTGTATATTATAGTAGACTAACAATAAAACGACAAGAAAGATAGTGTAGAATTCGATTTTGTTCAATGTTTAGTCTTCGAAAGAAGCGGTTTCGCAAACATTCCATTAAATATTTATAGTTGTGGCTTACACAAGGTTCAGTGATAGAAGCAAGTCCAGAGAGAAGGAATTAAAATTAAGATAATTATTCCGCGAAAGATTCTGCTTACGACAAGAGTCAAAAAAAAAAGATTGACGATTAGTGATTACTCTGCATATCGGTATCATATTCTCGGAGTACTAAGATTTCAATCTCCGTAGTAACTCCGTGTTAATTTACATTAACCGATCACTCTATTTGATTCTATACAATCGGGTGATACACTCGGGTCTACTGTATCGACTACTGTATGGACTACTGTATAGACTATACACTCAGTGGTCTGTACTATCTAGACTATACACTCAGATCTACTGACTCATTCTTATACGTTCAATTGGGTGTACTGTATGTATCGTACTGTATTAACTTTAAAATTTAGTTGTCTACTATATAGACTCGTACTGAATAGACTATATATACTCGGGTCTACTTTGTAGACCCTTCAACAATATTACGTACACTCAGTGGTCTACGAAGTAGACCACTTGGTGTTTCAAAAATCTATCAACGTCATTGTACCATAGCCAACACTTATAATAATTACATAAGCAATAATCGAAGAAGGAACACCTCTTGTAATAAACGTACCCACAGTCAAATAAGGTTTTCCAAATTCATCCGTCATACAAATAGCAGTTACATTTGGAAATCCCGAAGTAGGTAATCCCATTGCCGCAGAACAAAGTAAAGCACTTGCCATGATCAATAAACGAGGACGTGGATCCGCCATATTATTCCCAACTTCTGAAACTAATGGAATAATGATAAGTGCAGCAACTGTATGAGAAACAAAAGTAGCCATAATTAAAATAAGTAAACCAAAAGTAAGTGTTACACCAAATAATGAAAAATCAGATACTTCATTTTGAATTGCAATTGCAATTGTTGCAAGTAATCCCAGTGAAGCAACTGCTTTACCTAAAGCCGTACCACCCATAGCTAAAACAACTATATTCCAAGGATAATTATTAAAATCTTCTGTTGTAAGTAAACCAGTACCGAAAAACATAAGGATTGGTATAAGTGCAATTATACCCATTTCACCAAATATACCATTTAATTTTGATGCAACACACCAAAGACCAATAGTACCAATTGAAACTCCAATTACATACCATTGAATCCCAGTAAATTTAGCATCAATAACACGAATTGGAACTAATTGAATTGATTTTGAACTGCAATTAAATGTAAGTAATAAAAATAACCAAATTAAGATTAAACTTAAAATACAAACTGGTAATGCAATTATAAACCATTGACCCCAAGATGGAGGTGGTGACATTTCACCAATTGCAATTATATTTTGAGGAGAAGCAATTGGCAGTGCCATACCTCCAATATTTGAAGCTAATGCAATTCCTAATATAAGTGCATTTATAAATTGAGAACCTCTTGGTAATGTACGAAGTAAAGGTTGAATAATTGAAAAACATAATACAGGAGCTGCAACATTTGAAACCCACATTGATGCAAATAATGCAACAAACATAATTGTAAGTAATACAATCGAAGGATTTGTACCAGCTCTTGATAAAATCCAAGTTGAAATCAATTTTGCAATTGAATATTTTGATAAAGCAGCTGCAAGTGTAAATCCTCCAAGTAATAATAAAATTACAGAATTCCACATTGTACTTAAAATATATTTTGAAGATTCAGTTGCATCCATAATTGAACCATCCGAATTTTTAAGTACTCTTAATATAACAATTAATAAAGGTATAAGTAAACTTGTAACAAATAATGGGATTGTTTCAGTTGCCCAAAGTAATGAAGCACAAACAACTAATGCAAAACAATTTTGTTGAGTTTTATCATCGAATAATTTTATATTTAATAAAGTAATTGTAATTGCACTTATAAATATAATTTTTAAAACAACTGGATTATGAATTGAAATATTAAATTGTTTAATTAATTTATTATCATCATTTTCTTCATTTTTTTCATTTTTTCCAATAATTTTTGAATTTGCTGCATATCCTTTACGTTCTAATCCAATCATATCTCTCCAAATAGTGTTTCTTTCCCAAACTACATGTTCACGTAAATGTATTGATAATTCGGATTTAGAAGTTTCTAAATCATCTCCATGATTACAAACAAGTGAATATAATTTAACTAATGATAAGATATGTTCATCAACATTATTCATTGTTTCTTGTTTAAAAACGGCTGATTTTAAAGGTAAATTCAGTAAATATTCATCTTTTAAATTTGTATTTAAAGATTTATCAAATTTCTTTAAAGCTTTCTTAAAACCTGTTTGATTTAATTCAATATAAGATTTAAGTTCAGAAAGTGTTGTGAAAAGATTTATAATTCTTTTTCTAAGTAAAACTCTCGTTTCTGAAAGTAAAATTAATTGAGGTGCAAGTTGATTATTTTCAGTTGCATTTATTAATGAATTCCATAAAGCAGGAGATTTGGGAGATTTAAGATATTCTTCAATTGATCTAGTCTTGGAAAGTTTAACTTTTTTACGACCTCTATTTTCTTGATCTGAATGAATAATTTGTTCATGAAATTCTCTTGGTTGAAATTCTTCTTCTTCTTCTTCATCATCATCATAATCAAATTCTTCTTCATCATCATAAAAATCTTCTCCATCATCTGTAGTTTCAACTCTTCTTCTATTTTTATTCAAATTTAATGGACTTAAATCTTTTGTATAACGTTGTCCAAGATCTTTTTCAAATTTTTCAATATCTACAATTAATTCATCAATATTTTGAAAAATAAATGCTTCTTGTTTTTGATAAAATTCATCAATTTTTTCAAGTTCAGCATCCAAGGCTGTTAAAAATAATGTTGAAGGAGATGTTCCACTTAACAGTTGATAATTAGGACTAAATCCATCTATCAAATTTGCTCCATCTTCTAAATCTTCATCCAAGGGGCCATACTCCAGAACACTACTCCGTCTAAGATTATCTCTTTGAAGTGAGTATATTAACTTCTTTAATGTAGTATAAGCAATATACTTTGACGACCATTCAGGAACCGCATTGAATTGAAGTGAATGCGAAAACTTCATGATGGTCTAAAGATGAATAGAGTTCTATTGGTGAGGATGAATGATAAATTAGCAGGGTTTTTTTTTGAACTATCTCAACAAAATGTGCTCATGTATAGAAGGATCCACGTGATGCCAATACAATGAAAAAGAAAGAAATTTAAATTTAAATTAAGGGTATCAATTTGTTTCTGTGGTAACGAGATAAGAACTGGCTAAAAAATCTAAAAAAATGCGAGCAAAAAAATTTTAATGCCCCCTGCCAGAATTGAACTAGCGACCTTTGCATTACAAGTGCAACGCTCTACCACTAAGCTAAAGGGGCTTCTTATTGTAATGAATTAGTTTTGTTCTCATTATATCTCCATCACTAATCTATAGATCAACTTTACTTGTGTTAATTTTTTATAGAATCTGGGGCACAGCAGAAAAGCAATTATAAGAGTTTACGTCGCTTTTTCTTTAAACACTACACTTTTCTTTATAATCTATGCTTGACTTCATGTTCTTTCTTTTCGGATGTACGTATAATCTTTTATCCAAATGAATTGGTTTGCTTGAGATTAGTTGATTACTGTTCTAGGCCTTATAATTTATTTTTAGCAACTTTATCCCAGGCTTTTCACGGAGGTCAGACGCGTCTAACCAATTGTGGATATTGAACGTGGCTCAACTTCAACTGGCAATCAGCAAGTAGTGTCTCAAAAGACTTGTTACTAACAACACAGTCAAAGAGTTTAATAAACAACTTCCAGATATTGGAGATGTTGCTTGCTATTGTTCTCATTGCCACAACCAGAGTGCTTATGCAATTCGAACAATCAATTGTGTAACCATATTTTTCATTCCAGTTTTGCCTTTTTATTTTACAAAAAGATTGAAATGTTCAATATGTGGTACATCGGCTGATATAAATCAGGAGGTTCAAGATCGATTAAAAAAAGGTGAACCTGTTGCAATTGGTTGATTATCAGTAAATATTGGCTGATTATTTATGTTTATTAGGTAATCAAGAATTTATTAAATCATGTAAAATCCCAGATAATCTTGCAAAGCTGATGTGTCTCGAATGTTTTGACACACAATTTGTTATTACCGAATACTTCCGATATTTTTTTATAATTCGCAACTGCCGTTTTCCGTGGGGGATCAATCTCAAATCTATACGAGTAGTTTCCGGTCGTATGAACAACAATTATAAATTGCTGTATGTATGAAAATTCTTTAGGTAATGATAATTTCAGAGGGGTCATGAATTCTTTATCTTTGCTCCTTATTCTCGTAACCCTTGGTCATATAGCCCTTGTATTTTTCTTGTTTCCTGATTAGATGACTATATTATGGCTTCAGCCGTTCGTTTAACAAATATATGTACTTTACGCACCTAAACAAAATTAAGTTTCCGATCCCTTATTTGCTCCTTTTTGACTATTTTCACCCCACATTAATTCTAATGACCAAAACTAATTGAACGTCCACAACCATTTATCTAGCCATACTCAAGTTTCGGTTTATTTAACCTAGATTGGTAACGTAAGATCAGAATGTACGTAATAGGTTGGAAAAAAAATGGCATCATGCACAATGAAATAATCCCGCACAAAATCAATCGTTGTAAAAAAAACCCTTTTCTTGTATGTTTAGTAATCGAGACAAAATCGAATGGTTTAATTGGTGTGACCGTTCGGTTCATCGTTCCGTACAACTAAGCCAAAAAAAATCACTCTATTCTTGTCTTGCTCCCTTAACTATAGAAGAGACAATTATTTTGATCCGGTTATAGCTATCCGTAGTCAGACGATTCTTCTGGACAAAGGATTATTGGTTCGTGACTCGGGTAAAAAAAAAAAATTTAGTCTCCGCGAATTTTGCAGCCCTTTTTAATATCTAATGACACAATTATTTTGCTAAACCTCCCTATCCGTAAATGACATAATTAATCTAGTTATAAAAGGCACTTTCTTTCCCCTATTTTTTTATCACTATCTCCTATTCATCTAAAAGAAACATTCAATCTAATTACACAAAATGTCATTTATTCCAGAAATCGTCAAACGGGCAGGAAATCAAGCTGTCAATGTCAACTCTGTTAGTTCATTTGTTGATATTCATCTTACCTCACATGGTTCCGATTGGTTATGGGCTGTATTTACTCTTTTTGCACTTTCAGCTGTGGCTCATGCTGTTATTTATAGTGTTACAAGAATTGAAAATGGTAATGGTTTAAAGAAATCCTTTTTTGTTTATCCGTTATTTATTCATGCTGTAATGGCTTATACTTATTTTACTTATGCTTCAAATTTAGGTTGGACTTCTACAAGTGTTGAATTTAATCATGTTACTACTAATTCAGGTTTGGGTAATAGACAAGTTTTTTATGTTAAATATATTGGTTGGTTTTTAAGTTGGCCATTACTTTTAACTATTTTTGAAATTTCAACTCATACTTTGGATTATACTGTTGAAACTGGTGATTTCCTCTCTAGATTTTTTAATATTTTTTCAGGTTTAATTACAAAATTTTTGGCTACAGAAGTTTTTGTTTTGGGATTATTAATTGGTATTTTAATTCCTTCATCCTATAGATGGGGTTATTTTGCTTTTGCTTTTTCCGCTCAATTATTTGCAATTTATTTGATTGGGTTTAATGTCGCTTCTTCTCATAGAGTTTTCGGTAATAGAAGATTTACTCATGCACTTATCTTATTTGCAATGTTTGTTTGGTTATTATATCCACTTTGTTGGGGTTTATCTGAAGGTGGTAATGTAATTCAACCAGATTCAGAAGCTGTATTTTATGGTATCTTGGATTTGATAACTTTTGCTGTGGTTCCAACAGTTTTGACATGGATTAATGTTAGTACTGTTGACAGTCAATTCTTTAATAAATTGTACCATCGTAACTTGAATCATACTACTGAACCAGAAAAATCAATTGGTGAAACTCCAAGACACAGTGGTGACACTGCAGTTCCTCCTCATATTACAGAACCAGAAGTTGAACCTGTGATTGTACCAGAAACTAACCCAAATCTCAATGAAGTTTAGAAGCGGAAGCAGGTACTTTTGCTTACTTAATGAGACAAGATGTCTCTTTTTATTTTTGCCTTTCTTCTACTCTAAACAAATATACTTTTAATGATAACCATCACAGTATAATTACTTTTTCTTTGGCTGTTGATGTCTATATTTGTGTATACCTTTTTTTTAATTAATAAATGTTTGTGATTATTTTTTTTTTTGCAGCCAACTGGACACGTCTTTTTGAGAAATTTAAAAAAATTTTAAAAGTATATCACGTGAGTTTCTCGACCTCCTTTTTCTTTGAAATGAAAATTATAGCAAATCATAAAGTGTATTTAAATTAGAACAATATAGAGACATCGTATTTTAATGAGTGAATCATCAGGAAATAACAACTTCAGACCACAGCCTGTGTCGCAGCAGTTGATTAGACTCGCAAAGACACAACAGTTCTACTGGTTCTTGGGGCATGTATTGGCATTGATTTCATTCACCTTACATACAATCACCTCATTCTTTAGTCCAAAAAGTTCATTGAAATATTATAAATTGAATTTATTGTCTATCTTAATTACTTACCTTATTGTTATCAAACAAATCCATTTTAGAAAACTTAGTTTTGCAAACGTCACAACAAACAAATTAATTCGTGATGAAAATGTTCAATACTTTATTTTGGCCCTAGTATTTTACTTATCAAGTTACAAATTGGGTCCAATTAGTTCGAGTTTGTATTCTTTTGCCATTTTTGGTTTGTTTCATGTGTTGAGTTACTTTCAAAACAATTTACTTTCGATTGCTGTTCCAAGCTTGGCTGCTCAACAACAATTGAACTCAATGATCAATCAATTTACAGTCAACTTTAACCAACAAGCTTTGATTGTTGCTGCCAACGCAGAAGTTATCTTGTTAATCTTACTTGTGTTGCAACTCCCAGGTACTCTTCTTTTCAGTGGACTTTTTAAAAGAGATATCGTTGTAGTTGCCGTCAAGTTGTTTGTGTTGGGTACTGTTCTTGTTTTCAACAAGTTTAGATATGATCTGAACCAATATACAAAGCTTGTTGTTGAACAATTCGACACTAAAGCCTCCGAACTTTTGGCCAGAGTCAACAATCCAAGCTTATCCAACTTTTACAATGTTACTATAAAGAAAGATATCATAGAGAAGTATATCAACCCTATCCATGTTCCAAAGGATAAAGTTAAGACAAAGTGATATGGTAGCTTTTTCTCGCTTTGGCTGTATCATTACTTGTATTAGTCTTCTCTGTTCTCGCTATTCTCTCCTTTAATAGATTTTTGTACGCTGAGAAAAAATAAAAATCAAATATATGAAAAATTAAATATATTGTAAATCAACGACAATTATGGGTTCACAAAGTGGTAAAAAGTTGGCAGTTTCCAACACTACTAAGTTGAATGAGTTACTTTCTATTTCAGGTGCCATTAATCTTATCTCATTGATTGCCATTTTTTATTTTAAAAGACCAGCTGGTAAGTGGCCATACTTGATATTTTCAATCCCAGCTTGGACATCCCAATATCTTTTAGAAAAATATGGTAGACCACAATATTCAGATAACAAATTGGTCAAATCTGGTCAAGATATTCATCAAAAGGGTCTTTATGAGTATATGTTCGATGTTATTTATGTTACTTGGATGCTTAATGTTTTGATGATCTTATTGGGTTCAAATAAAGTGTGGTATTTGTATTTGTCAATTCCTGCATATGCAGGCTATATAATCTATGGATTGGCCGCACCATACTTTAAGAAGACTAAACCAATTGAATCATCAGACTCAATTGAAACCAATGGTGGTAAGAGTAAACGTCAAACAAAATTGGAAGCTAGAAGAGAAAAAGGTGGTGCTGTCAAGTATAGATAAATGGATAATATAACCTGTAAAAACTCGCTTAATAAACTGTAAAAAATTTTAATTTTGTACAAATTTTTCAAAAATTGAGTGTTGATACTCAGAAATCAGAAAAATAGTAACTTTGATAAAGTAACAATGACTAGATTGACCGACTTGGATGCATTTATCGATGCAGCTTCAGGCTTATTGGCTGCATTTCCTACCACAACCACACTTTCGGTGACATACTCGAATATCGAAAAGAAAAAACAAAAGAAGAATAAGGTTGAAAAGCCAGCAACTTCAAACAAAAAGATAACGCATAATATCAGTTGTAAATTATTCGAACCTCATAGCGGTAAATGTATCAAATTCCACACTTCTAAGAGTAAAGAATTATCCAAATTATTGGTGTTTATTGGTCCAATGGGGATCAACGTTGTTAGTGGTTCAGATGAATCATTGGAAGAGAAAAATGAGCATAAAGTTGGTTTGGCAAGTATCATGAGCAATAAAAAGTTTGAACCTGTTACTCCGGCCATTCCTGAAGTGATACAGAATGTCAAAGAGCCTGTTACATCTTCTACAGGTGAAGAACCATCCACAAAGGGTAGTAAAAAGAACAAGAAGAAAAAGAAGAAGAACTAAAGGTACCGCATTTCAAAATCACATTTATAGTAATTTAATGATATTTCTAAATGAAAAACTTGTATTAAAAATTATAGAACAGAATTGAATAATCACAAAGAATGGTTATATGTGAAAAAAAAAAGTAGCTTGAAAAAAAAAACACTATAACTATTTAGTATCTGAACAACCCCTTGAATCTCAGAATTAAGTTTTCTCTTTTTCCTTGAGGTCTAAATTGCCCAGTATCTGTGGATCTTGTATCGGTTTCAACAGCCAACAAATGAGGTTTGACAATATTATGGTGATTATTGAATGAGCTATTTCTTGAATTTGCAAACAGTTTTGTTGGAGTAGCCTCGGTATAAACAGATTGAACTTCTCCTTTGGGTAAAATAGCAGAATTGAATAAAGAATTTGTAGGTGTATCATAGTCTTCTTCAATAGCATCTTCTGGTTCAGTATCCAATTGTTCAGATTCTTTTGGATTTATTTCATGATATTCATCTGTTGAACCTGGAATTGAAATCGCTGCAAATGAAGAAGTAGATGTTTCAATAGTGGCCAAATCATTTGTTTTTGAAACTTTAGAATGAATCAGTTCGTCAATATCCGAAATGATATTTTCTTCAGTTGAAGATTCCAATATTTCATAATTGGAGTTTGAATTATCAATTGATTTTTCTGAAATATAATTAGATAAGATACTTTCATCATTAATAGCAATATTGGTAGGTGTTTCTATAGTTATAGATTTTGAGGTTAAGTTTTGGATAGATTCAGGTTCAGTATTGCGAGTTGATTGAATAACTTCTGGTTGAGGCGAAATAGCAGCTTCATCTACCGAAATCGGTTCTTCAATGATTACAACTGGATTTGCGGATTCATCGGTAGGCAAATGATCGGATTCGATGTATTCATCCCTTGATTCAGGCGAATGATCAGATTCTACAGCAGGAGTTCCTTCAACAGTAGGAATTTCAACAGAGAATTCTTCAGTGTCTGCTTCTTCAATGGGTCTAGTTTTAGAGGCTGGTTCAATATTAGAAACGGGAGACGCATCATCTGACTGAAAAGAATTTTCCAGTGGTGTTTCAACACTAACTGTTTTTTCGATTAAATCGAAACCAGTCTTGTCGGCATTAGTTGTTTTTTCTTCGATATATTTCTTAAAATCAACTGCCCTCACCACATTGTTTTCATTTCCATTCTCATCAACATCCACGTCTAAATCTCTGTTCACGCACCACTCTCCATCCACAATAAACTTAAACCGTATATCTTTGTACTTGCTAATTACTACTTGCTGGTTAAATCGAGAAGTATACACACTGGGTGTTATTCTGGACCAATTATCAAAGTCTCCTGTAATTTGTACCGATCTGGATTCTTCCAGTGGCCTGTTTGGTTAGTAAAATGAGTCGGATTGTTTTTGGCTGCCAAAATTTTTGTTCCAATTAAAACGCGATATAACTTTGACTACAACAAAAGTAAACTCACCATTCAACGTTAAACGTATAGTAGCTCATTGATATTCAGTTTGATTATCTAATAAATTTTTATAAAAATTTGAGGGAGCTTTGCTTTATTTATATAATACGAGTTAATTGTGTATATTTCGGAATCGTTGCATATTGCTCCTTAATAAATTAAAAATAATATTACAGGTCCATTCCCTAGATTCGGCCATTTGTGGGACCGATTTTTTGGGCTCCCTTTTTGCGAGCCTCCCTATTGATAAGAAAATATGCATCTGCACTAAAAAATATGTATGGGCGGATCAAATGGTGGATCGTTCGACAAAGGCACCAAAGATGAAAGTACTAAAAGAGCTACAGAAAATTACTACAGCCTGTGTCTATACGAGCTTACCATAAACACGCAATACGTATCATTTGTTGGATCATTATTATAAAATGCTTTTATTTTTTACACACTGCCCCTCTTTGTGCAATGTATTACTCCACCAAGTCCGAGATCAATATTTCACAAATTGATTTTGTGATGATTTGAATGGATAAGATAATTTTTCAAGGGTACACCCTACACAAATTCGCAATATCACAAAAAATATTAATATTTTTTAATACTAATTGTTTTGATTCTCTATTAATAATAACTATTTAAAATATCTGACTTTAATGTAAATAGACGCGATTGCAATCGCCCTGTATAAAATTAAACATGCAAATAATCCACCGAAATAAGCTCCCAAATTATTATCCAATTTATAATATTGCATCACTTTATCACCTGTATCCAAGACACAATTTTCAAGATCACAATCAAATTTTTGACCCGCCAATCCTAATTTGGCACATATTCCAACCGCATATTTCATTGGATTTATATAATTGATTCCTCTAAAGAATGCAGGCATATTGATGGACATTGTACCTCCCATAAAAATTGCAAGAATAAGAATATTGGATAAAATATTAATTGCAACTCCTAAATGGTCAAATACACTACACGCCAAAATACCCATAGATTCTCCACAATTTATAGATACAAACCCAGTTGCAAACATACCAAAGAACATTTGAGGTGTTCTTGGTAAACCACAAACAAAAACTATAAGTGCACTGAAAAATAATGATGGAATAATTTCAGTAGGTAACTCATTAAGTAAATAAGATACACTAAATTCTGTCACACCATAAATCCCATCTCTATACTCTTGATAGAATAAATCACGTTCAACTGGGTAAACAGTCACATTGTTGACCAAACCAACGAAATATAAGTTTAAAACTTCTTGAATTAATCCCAATCTATTACTTATCCCATCGGCTTTATTAGTTAAAGGTGCAAAAAATAATGTATGAATAATAGTGAGAAAAATGGTTTGACCAGCTCTGCTAACAATTATATCTTTTGACCGTATGATATTGATGAACTGTCTTTTGGAAATTGTAGGGAATGTGATTTGAGGTGGTAATTTGACAAAACGATATTGATTTAAATTAACACCTTCATTACTCTTTTCTGGATCACTATTGATTTGGTTTACTTTCCAAAAATTGATCAAATCTTCCACTCTTTGTTGTGTTATTTCTGGAGTTTCATCACCCCTTTTACCAAGAAGGTCCATCATATAATCTGCAATATTGGTGGATAATGGGACTTCGAAACCAATAGATTTGAGATATCCATAAACTTGGCTAGTTGCTCCGTTAAAAATAACTTTTCCTCCCCTTGCCAACAAAAGGAGCGTACCAAAGCTTAAAAACATTTCTTGATGTGGCTGATGAATCGTCATAACTATCGTTGTTTGATTTTCTTGACTCAATTTGGCCAATAACAGTAACATACTCACGGCAGTACTCGAATCTAAACCAGAAGTAGGTTCATCAAGAAACAAAATTTTGGGTTTACTCAATAATTGAATTGCAATTGATACTCTTCTCTTTTCACCTCCTGATATACCCTTAACAAACTCATCTCCAATCAAAGTTTCTGCACAATCATTAAGTCCAATCTTTCTAATTAAAGTAGCAACAATGTTAGGGATTTCACCATGGTTTTCAACAGGGATTCTAAGTTTTGCTTGATAATATAAGGTTTCACGTACAGTCAATTTGGGAATTAAAGAGTTGTCTTGTTGAGTGACATAAGCACTGATTTTGGCCATGTCACGACGCAGGGTCAATGGCATTCCATTTAATTCTATATGACCATTGGATTTAAAGTTTGAAGATTTGGATAATCTATTTGATAAATAATTAAGTAAGGTTGTCTTACCACACCCTGAAGGTCCCATAATTACATTGACCTTGTTTGCTTCAAATGAAGAAGAAACATTATCAAGCAATATCTTGGATTCATTTCTCGAAAATATAGGACCAACTTTCAATCTTATATTATGAAGTGAAATACCAATGCCAGTATAAATTTGTTTTTCATCTTTTTGGAATTCATTGATTTTGGTAGATTTTTCAATTTGTTCCATAGTTTCTGATTCACCACCAATCTTGTTCTTTTTTTGTTTGCTCATTGTCACATCAAATTTGATAAAATACAAGGCTAAACATGCTAAAACATGAAACCCTATGAACCATGCAACCAAAATACCAATAGGTTCAGCAATCCAATTCTGAGGAAATCCTAATACAGATAGTTGATAATTACCCAGATATTCTTCACATTGAGAAGAAGTATCATATGGACATGCACCTTGCCAATTTGTAAATTGATTTGCAGTCAATGCACCAAATGCATACCAAAAGTATGCAGTATATTTAACCCAGCGTACATAAACAGGCATAGTTGCAGCATTGACAAAATAACCACAACCACTATTTTGCAATTGATAAAATGCATTCAAAATCAATGCACTTACAGTAAAGTCTGCTGAAAGAGAAAAAACAAGAATAGAAGAACCCATACCCGTCAAATAAGTCAAAAAAGTTATTGCGAGATATATCCCAAAATGAGTCCCACCTTCACGTAACCCCCACATAAAGTAAGTTATCGTAGCAAACAAAAAAGATATTGGAATATCTTCTAAGAATAATTTCCCAAGTCTTCTTGAAAGTACAAATCCTGGAATCAGTACGATGTTTTCAGAATGTTCTCTATAAAAGAACATCCCTTCTGTCAGCCATAGTCTTTCCATGTCAAAAAACATAGGACAAAATCCAATAATTTCAAGCATAACATAAAGTGAAGAAGTAATAGATCTAATACCAGCAAGGTCTGGAGTTGGCTTGTAAAAAATAAGTCCGACGGCAACAGCAAGTAATGTGCAACCAATATCATAAGCAAGTAATGCCTTTGTATCTCTATAAGTAAGAACAAATGTACGTTTGGTTAAAATCCTTAATTCTGTTAAAAAAGGAATCCCTTGTTTTGAAAACAAATTTAAATTATCTTTAAATAAAGTTTTCATTTCAGCCAAAGTGAGTTGGTTTGATGGAAAAGACGTATAATTTTTCCAATGATCGACCAACTTGTCTATTCTATCCTTTGCTTCCAATTCTTTCTCCATAGATGAAGTATCTTTAACGGATAAATCCATAATATATTGAAGGAATGAAGTTTCATGGTCATTGGTTTTTAAAAATGGTAAACCAGAAAAGTAAGCCAGAGCCAGTGGTAAATCACCATAGTAGACTATGCGTCCACCACGAGTCAATAAACATATTTTGTCGAACAAGCACGTTATTTCGGGCCTTGGTTGATGAATACTTAAGATAACAGTTATACCGAACTCTGGGCTTGACAACTTACTTAAAAGCGTGATTAATTTGAGCGAACTTGAAGTATCCAACCCTGTAGTTGGCTCATCAAGGAATAGAATCGATGGTTTACTTAATAGTTGAATTGCAAGAGAAACTCTTCTTTGCTCACCTCCAGAAAGGGTAGTTTCGGCACTACCAAAAGATGCAATAATTTTATCTTTCAAGTGAGACAATTCTAAAACAAGAAGGAGTGATGTAATTAATTCTATTTTTTCCTTTTGACTCACCGATGTTGGTAAACGCAAGTCTGCTTGAGTTTTCAATGTCTCTTCAACTGTTAAACCAGGAAGAAAAAGATCTGTTTGTAATAAGTAAGCATCAGTAATTTTTCCCGATTCAGAATTATAGCATACTGAACCTTCAAAGTGTAGTTTCTTATTATTTACATTAACTCTTTGTGAAAGAGTGTTGAGTAATGTTGTTTTGCCACTACCAGAACCACCCATTATAGCAAGCATTCCTGAACCTAAATCAAACGATACATCATCAAGGATTTTTTGTGATGAAACATCTTTATTCTTCTTTTTAACAGAAACAGACAAGCTTCTCACGTTTAAGGAAACCCTATCAATAGGATTGATTTGTAAAACGCTTGAAGAAATCATTAGTATTTAATGATTTTTGATAGTCTTTTTTTCTTTTTTTTTATAATTTTTTCGCAATTAAAATATTTGCATCCGTTTATATAAAGAATAATTAAACCGGATGATCCAGGGTTCTTGAGATAGAAAAGACTTTGAACGTAAAAAGAATAGACTTTTGTACGATTATTTTGTGTCTAATGGATGGCTGAAAATCTTATATTTCCATATTAGGAAAGTGATTGCGGATGATTTTTATTGTATGCCGGCTAAAAATGAGTCAAGGCAACGGAAAATAAACTGTTCAGCATGAAGTTATAAAATTGCGCTTTATTTAGGTACTTTACTGACCTAGTTGAAAACTTGTGAGTACACTTCAATCTCACAGTAATGATCAAAACAGCAATTGCGCTTTTATAAAAATAAAATAGTTTTGGTATTGTTTAATCCAGACCCAAATTGCGCGTTTTTGCCATTTATGGAACGCAAATGTATAACTGTGGTTCTGAATACACCAACTGCATTTGTACACTTAATATTTGTGCTTTATCAAGTCGTATAATCTTTCAAATCGGTTTATTGTAGTTTTTTCTTGTTCCGTTAAGACCCGGTTCCGTTTTGCGTCATAATAACAGTAGAGACGTTTTTACTTGACTCGCTCAAAATGAGGAATATGCCAAATTCAGTTAAACAATGTACTCAGGCATGTACTAATTGAGCAAGTCGTTCCGATAAAAAAAGTTTCGCATAAAGTATGAGTAATCAATTTAAAGAATTGAACATTTCTGATATTTTTAGATACTCTGCCAAACACCGATAATTCTCATATCACCCATATTTCACACATTTATCTGTTTTTGAGTTGTTATATTCACCTTTTCGCACTGATTTTTTTGGTGTACATTTTTTTATGGTGAAGAGGTGCATACAAAGTCCGATATAAATGCCACGTTTCCCATAAAAACACTGGCATGCAAAACTATCAGCTCTTAAAAACATTGACATGCCAAACCATCAGCACTCTGTCTATCATTCTCGTTGATATCTATATGGCTAAAATGGACTTTTGAAAAATTGTATTTTAATAACAACGAAACAATAATAAAGATTATGTAAGCAAACGCGTATATCGACGTGTCTGTTTCTTCTTCAGCTCCCTTCTACACATAACAAACAAAATTAATATGCAGTATTTTCAACTGCAACCTAAAAAATTTCAGAAAATTGGACAGGTGTGCTTTAACAAAAAAAAAACCATTAATTGCATAAATACTTTGGAGAACTTAAAATTGACCTTGTATTCTTTAACCAAGTAAAAACTTTACAAGAGCAATGTCTACCAAGAAATCTTCTGGGGGATCCAATGTTTCTTCTGCAGCTGCCAAACAAGCTGCAATAAATTCAAATAAACCTCAATCGATATTCACGGTTGATCCGGTCGCAGAACCAGTTTATTCAAAAGGTCAACTTCGTTCGTTTTTAGTTACTACCCCTTCGCCAAATATAATCAAAAAACGTCTGATTTCTGATTCGAGAGAATATGTCTTATTGGCTATTTTGTTACTTTCATCAATTTATATTAGATTGTATAATTTAGCAGGTCCAGCATCTGTCGTTTTCGATGAAGTTCACTTTGGTGGGTTTGCTAGAAAGTATATTTTGGGTACTTTTTTCATGGATGTACATCCTCCATTGGCAAAGATGATGTTTGCCGGTGTCGGTATTCTTGGAGGCTTCAAAGGTGATTTTGAATTCACTAACATTAGTGACCCATACCCTGAATCTACCCCATATGTTTTGATGAGACAATTCCCTGCATTATTGGGTATTGGTACCGTGTTTTTATGTTACTTGACCTTGAGAAATTCGGGTGTTAGACCATTAATTGCATTCATTACTTCTTTCTTGTTAATTATTGAAAACTCGAATGTGACTATTTCAAGATATATCTTGTTAGATTCTCCTTTGGTTTTTTTCATTGCTGCTTCAATTTATGCTTGGAAAAAATTTGAAATTCAAATTCCTTTCACAAAAGGTTGGTTTAGAAGCTTGGTGTCAGTTGGTATTGCCCTTGGTTTGGCTGTCAGTTCTAAATGGGTTGGTTTGTTCACCATTGCTTGGGTTGGTTTACTTTGTCTTTATCAATTATGGTTTATCATTGCTGATTTGACTGTCACCCCAAAGAAGGTTGTTAGTCATTTTATTGCAAGAGGTACTTTCTTATTAGGTATTCCTGCCTTTTTATACTTTTTATTCTTTGCTATTCATTTTCAAATGTTGAGCAATGATGGTGATGGGTCTGCATTTATGTCATCTGCCTTTAAAGCCGGTTTAAATGGTAACACTATTCCTTCTAACATTAATGCAAGAGTTGGTTTAGGTTCGATTGTCACTATCCGTCATCTTGATACTCAAGGTGGTTATTTGCATTCTCACAACCACTTTTACCCAACCGGTTCAACTCAACAACAAATCACTCTTTATCCTCATTTGGACACCAATAATGAATGGCTCATTGAACCATATAATGATACTATTCCAGTCGATACTTTTGTTCCATTAACCGATGGTATGAAGATTAGATTGAAACATGTCAATTCAGGTAAGAGATTACATTCTCATGATGAAAAGCCTCCTGTCAGTGAACGTGATTGGCAAAAGGAAGCTTCTTGTTATGGTTATGAAGACTTTGCTGGTGATGCTAATGATGATTTTGTTATTGAAGTTGTTGATTACAGAAGTGAGCCATCAGCACAATACAACATCACTGCATTACATACAGTTTTCAGATTGAAACATGCCATGACTGGTCATCACTTGTTCTCGAGTGAAGTTAAGTTGCCAGAATGGGGTTTTGGTCAACAAGAAGTTTCGACTGCCTCTCAAGGTTTGAGAACTTTGACTCACTGGTATATCGAAACTAATGTCAATGATATGATTCCATCAGAACTCAGAGAAGTTGTCAACTATCCAAAATTATCTACTTGGAGCAAATTAGTTGAATCACACAAGAGAATGTGGAAGATTAACCAAGGTTTGACCGACCACCATAACTGGCAATCTCATCCTTCTGAATGGCCATTGTTATTAAGAGGTATTAACTACTGGGTCAAGAACAACACACAAGTTTATCTTATTGGTAACGCTGTTGTTTGGTGGACTGTTAGTATTGCCATTGTTATTTTTGGTGTTCACACCAGTATTTCGATCCTTAAATGGCAAACGGGTAAATCAATTGCTACTGACAAGAATGTTTATCACTTCAATTACCAAGTTTTCTCTTATTTGTTGGGTTGGGCCTTGCACTACTTCCCATTCTTTATCATGGGTAGACAATTATTCTTACATCATTACTTACCTGCTCTTTATTTCGGTATTTTAGCTTTGGGTCACTTTTTGGAAATCTTTACTGGTTATTTTATGGCCAAATCAAAGGTTTTGCAAAAGTTGGGTTATGCAGTTGTGATTGGTTTCACCATTTTAAGTGCTTTGTTCTACGTTCATTATTCTTCTTTGATTTATGGTAGACCATGGACTAAGGAACTGTGTGAAGCTTCAAAGGCCATAGGGACTTGGGATTTTGATTGTAATACTTTCCTCGATAACATCTCGGAATATTCTGCTGCTTCATTCATTGAATCGATCAACACAGATGCTCCAGCTGCTCCAATTGTGAATCCAGCTGAAAACAATGAAGCTAAAGAAACTCCATTCATTGCTCAAGAAGTTAAAGAAATTATTCATGATACAGAAACTGAAGAAAAAAATGAAGTAGAACATATTGTTAATGAAGAACCAGTGGTGCCTCAATTTGAAGCAGAAGAAACTCCAATTTCAGAACAAGAATCAAAGGATATTCCACAATCGGAATAATTTACATATAATTAATCACTTTTTACTCTTTATTTGTATAAATAGCCATTGAATTATTTCAATTGAGTCTATAAATTTGAAATATAAGGTACTTTTTATCGTCATTAATGTAATTTTTAGGTCATTTATTACTAGTAAACAGTATTAATCGACATTCACAAGCGATCTCCCTCTAACATATGTCTCATTCTTGACTTGTTCATTCAATTTATTGTAAAAATTCCAACCTTTTATACTTGTTTCAAGAATCACAAATGCTATCAAAGCCACCGTTGCTCTTAAAAACTTGTATTCTGGGAGGAGATAATTGAAAAAATAATACAGCGTGGCCGCAAGTCCAGCAAAACTAATATACTTTCTGAAAAGATATTTCAAACGATAAGGGTTGTCAACCAAAAACGCTGTCCAGCTGAGGTATTGGATAAAAGGAACCACCGTAAAAGGAAATAATATCATATGAATCCCAAGGTGCATCAACGATAACGTGTAGGCAGATATTGCGAAGGAATCATTCAAATCATCGAAGAGAACACTAACGAAAAAAAAATGGACAAGGAATACCCACGTCGGCCAAAGCATGCTGGTTATAACGTTAATAGCAATTCCTTTTATCCAATCTTCACGTAACTCATTGTTGTTAGCACCTACCTGATTAGCACCAGCAATTTCGGCATTAGCAAGTGCTGCTGCTGCTGCTGCAAGTGCAGGATCTCCTTCTTGATGAATATTGCCAGTTTCTTCAGCAGTAGCTTGTTGTTGCTGATTGTTGGTCAATGCCTTATCATACCATTCCACAACAAAAATCAAGATGCATAAACCAAAATAAACCGAAGCAGGATCAAGTAATTTCGGATCAAATTCAGCAAACTCACCTAAAGTATAGATTGCAAGAACTATTGGTCTCCCAATAACAATACTCGCACAAAGAAGTGACAAAGATAATATTATACCAAAGATCCATAATAACACAATGAGACCAATGCATCTCAATTTAAAAGAAGGTGGTCTATAAACAAGTGTATAACGCTCGCCTTCAGTGTTTTCATATTCATCTTCCTCATCTTCTGAAAGGGTCAGTTCTTGTGGTTCAACAATTGGTGCAACCAAATGATCATCTTTTGTAACAGGAACAAACATTTTTTTAATGAAATTACGAGAAACAGTATCATAATCAGGAGCACGAACAAATGATCCATCTGGTACAAAACATGCTTTAATTTGAGGATTTTCTTTAAAAATTATCAATGCTTGTTTATAAGAAACTGGATTTGTATAATCTGGTTGTGCCACACTCATGAATTGATGATAAGCATTTCTATAAACGATATGGCCTCTTTCTTGTGAAATTGGTTTACCCAAGATAAAATGTGAAAGACGTAACTTGTGAGCCGAAATTTCGAATCCCTTACGCCAATATATTTGAAAGTATTTGGCACATACATCATACTTTGTTTGGATCATAATCATGAATAAAATGATTGCGGGTGCCAGGACAATAGGTGTAGGTTGTACTGGTAAAAACACATTATACATAACATCTTTTGGAGTAGCTACTAGATATCTTAAGAACCAAGTAACACCACCAATACCAGCAAGAATGAATAAAGAATAAAACTTCCCACTTAAGTAAATACGAGAAACTTGCCACATAAAAGGTTTAACGAATGCATCATGTATCAATCTAGCATTTGGATCATCTGGAGATCTAATGAAAAATAAGACCCCTGGACGTAAAATTTTACTTCTAATCATTCCGACAAATAATGCTAAGAAGAACATATAACCAGTACCAATCCCCCAATATAAGAGGAACTTTAAATATGACAATTGCATATATTTCCCACTTGAAGAATACATGATCAAGAAATTAGTAGATCCATTCGATAATTGTTCAGTGAATTTAGGTAAGAAAACTGGGGCAAGACAGAAATCCAATAACCAACCACAATAGACTGGAAATAATACAACTTCAATAGCAAATATAACGAAAACTTTCAAAGTTGAAAAGAATTCAAAAAGCCAAATATATAATCTTCTTGAATTTCCCAACACTGGTTTGCCTTTTGCAATCAAACCTTTCATGGACTGATATAATGAAGCCAATATTATGAAATAACCGAACGCTAAAAATATTATTCTTTCTGCTAAAGAATAATTGGGGGTCTCCAACTTGAAAAAAACATTCATAAAAGTTGATCTAACAGGTTCAAAGATATATTGTTTCACGGACATTAAAGCAAATTTAGTAAACTCGGAATCGGTATTGATTTTTCCGATCCATTCGAATGGAATAATTCTTGAAGATAAGTTCACTATATGTTTCAAAAGAATAAAATTAACAAATTTGAAAAAGTATCCAATAGTTGTACCAAGTAAACTGCCCAAAGAATGAGGAATAAAATAAAAGACAAAAATAAAGGCAAAGTTGATGCCTCCAGCAGTCAACATCAAAACGATTGGTGTTGTGAGATTCATATGAATACCAAGCATACCCAAGATTTCGGCAAACCAGCCATTATCGTTATTATTGACTTGTGCTGCTGCAATTCTTTCTTGTTCATCTGCTGCGGCTGCAACTGCTGCTGCAACTGCTGCTGCGTCAACATTTGCTGCTTCCTCACGTTCAATATGATCATCATTAAGGACATTATTCTGTTGTGCGTTAAGCCTATCTAATAAATTATCAAACTCATGTTCAAAACGTCCACCATTGACAAGATCACCATCTTCATTATCAGTGAAATCTTCATCATCAGCCATTTCACCATTCTGATCTACTTCAATATTTCTATTGATGAAATCTTGTAAAACATGTTCACGATCCAGTGGTTGTATTAAATTTCCCAAATCTTCTTCATGATTTAAATGATGAATCAAATCTCTATCTACCCCATCATTATTGGCCAATTCTTGCAAATTTTCTTGCATACGTTGAACTGCAGTTGAATCTTGATTTGTTTCTTGTATTGTTTCCAATTGTTTATTGAGTAATTCAGCCAAAGTTGGTTTTTTTTCTTGACCGATTTTCTTAAGTAATAATTTGGTATAACTTTCATCTCTAGTCACACAGTCATGTTCTATAAATATCACTATCCAAACAATAAGACAAGTGGTGATATAACGGAATCCACTGAAATAAGTGTAAAGGAAAAATCTTTCCCATTTCAATTTAAAGATTTCAACCATATCACTATTATCTTCCACATTCTCCTGTATATATTTGTTGATATCAAATTCTCCGAAAAACATAGCATTTAAAAAAGTTGGATTTGTCTTTGGTAATCCTCTATCTAGTATCATATTAAAGAGTCTACCAAAAATTTTCCAAGTTACTGGAACTGAAAATCCAATACAAAAAACAAATAAAATTATTGAAATGAATGATAATAATGATTTTTTTGAAATTTGAATCAATTTAGAAGCAACTAAACTTGCAGGAATTCGTTTGGGCATTTCAGGATCATAAATTGTTTCAAATTTATAAGTAGTGTTACAAATATCACATTTTTCTGTTGATTTGTTCGAATGTTTCAACCATTCAAGTAAACATTCTTGATGAATATACCTTATAGAACCTTTACATTTACATGGATGCAAAAGTGGTTGTGAAGGGGTTTCTTCCCCACGACAAATACGACAACTAAATTCCGAATCAACAACCATTATGATGCGCTTTTTGTCGGCTTCCGTGGTATGTGTCACAATAAAGCTCGCTTGAAGTAAACTTTGAGTTGTAAAGAAAAGATTTATATATGTGGAATTGTATTGTTAAGAACCGCTTGATGGATTTTGATGGCAATTATTTTTCGCGCCTAATCCCACAAAAAATTTTAAGTACTGTGTATAATTTTGGTATTGACACGAGTTGAAACCTACAGAACTATATAGTACAGTGATATTCATTATAGGTTAAATAGACAATCATTGCGGTAGCAATGAGTATCAAGTGATTCCATTCTCTATAGTCACCCTCATTGCTATCGCAATGAGTGCTCTCTCATAGACTACTGATTCTTTTTAGTCTTTCTCTTCTTCTTTTTCTGTTCTCCCATATCTTCTCCTTCATCACCATCTTCATCACCATCTTCATCATCATAATCATAAAACTCATCTTCATCACCTTTGTTTTTAGAACTTCCTCTCGTACTACCAGTGTCATCGAAACCAGGGTTCTTATCTTCAAACATCTTTTTAGCTTTGGCAATATTGAAATGTTGTTCAATCATATATTGGTACCTTGCCATTTTCAAAGGATCATTTCTAAGTGCAAAAACTAAATCATTCATCTTTATACGTGATCTACCTTGTGATTTGGCATAAAGCATTATTTGACGACATAAATCAACCAAAAAGTCTACTAATAATTCATCAAGACACTGAACGGTTGAATCTGTTGATACAGGACCATCACCCAAAGAATAAAGCAAGTTTTCGATATCTTTTGAAAAATATTGCTTCTTCTTTCTTTTTTTCTGATTCAATAATGAAGGAAGTGTGGATGAAGGATATAACATTGGTCTACCGTATAAAGATTGTGAAGTTGAAGATAATGGGTTCATCGATGACGACGGAATAGGTGTAGTTCCCGCGGCTGTTCCTGTTATCAAGTTTGTATGTGGAGGTTGATTCATCTTGTGGGGGTATATTCGAAATATTAATTAACGGGTTTACTATATCTTTTTTTTAAAACATATTGAGATTATTTAAGCTATTATGTAATCCAAGCACCGTCTTGTTTTTTCCTTTTTTTTTATTTGCAACTACACTTGCTTAAAACAAAAGATTATATCTATAATAATATAAATTAAAAAGGTCCTAATATTAAACTTGCAAAGGGTCTCTCTTCTTGAATTCCAAAATCAAATCATCTTTTGGGAAAATGGTAGCAAAGACCTTGATTTCTTCCGATAATGGAGTCTTGTGATGGATTAAATCAGCATTCATAACAATCTTACCCAACATACCAGTGAATAACATAAGAACATAGTTCTTACCTAAACAAGTATGAGTACCAACACCGAAAACCAACCAGTTTTTATTTTCCATTTCTTTGGTTGGATTATTCCATCTTTCAGGAATGAATTCTTCTGGTTGTTCATAAACTTCTGGATCATGTAAAGCAGGATATAAAGTTGGAATAACCATAGCACCTTTTGGAACGGTATAATCTTCTGTTACAGGAAAGCTTTTCTTTGCAACGTATGGAACCATTAAAACTGGAGGACGTATACGTAAAGATTCCTTTACAACATTTCTAGTATAAGTCATTTCAGTGATCAAATCCAAACTAAGTGGAACCAGTGGATCATTATTTCTAACAGCCAATTGTTCTTTTCTAATGTTTTCAACAATATCTGGTCTATCAGCAACAATTTGAAATAACCAACAAGCCAAAGAAGAAGAAGCATCTTGAGAAGCAAATAAAAAGGTAAAAATAACTTCTGAAATTTCTCTATTTGAGAATTCACGAGTTAAATATTTAGCATCATTATCATCTAAATTAACACCAGAATCTCTTGATTCTCTTGCTTGTTTCATTAAGAAACACCATTCATCAATAACACAATGAGGTTTACCATTATTTTCATTAATATGTTTCTTTGACATTTCAGCACATTTTTCAAAAATCATCATAGTTTCATGAGCAATTTTTTTACCATACCAAGTTTTTGTATAAGGAATCATAAATGGGAAATTAACTAATTCTAAAGCAGCAGTAATACGATAATAATTTTCAGCAATTTCAGCAATTTGTTCTTCTTTAATATAATCACCACAAAAAGTTCTTAAAGAAAGAGCACATAAAAATTCTCTAAATTCAGGGAAGAATTCTCTTGGACCATCATAACTAATGAATCTTTCTAAATAAGCATCAATATATTTTTCATGAACATGAGTATAAATTTGTAAAGCTTTTGCAGAAAAAAGACCATTTAAAGATTTACGATAATCTGAATGAGCTTTACCATCGAGGAAAACCCAATTTGTTGGTCTTAAAATTTTATAAGCAGAATCAACAACACATGGACTAACAAATTTTGGAGAGCTAAAAACTTTTCTTGCTAAATCTCTATCAGAAGCAATAACAACGAATTTATGAAAAATAGAAACACAAGATAATTTACCTGAATCCCATTTTGCTTTATATTCATCGAATTTTGGATCTAAAGATTCCAAAAATGGTCCAATAATTGGCCAAATTTTATAAGATGGACCAGCAATACTACCTTTTCTAATCTTATACATGACTTGATCATAAGTAAGACCAATAACGATCAAAGTCACGGTCCATTGCCACCAAGTAACATTAGTTAATAATTCAAAAAAGTTTTGAACTAAAGGATTCAGTTCTAAACCAGATTTTTTTAATAACAAACTTCCTTGGTTTGCAATATTATTCAAACCCTCTATAATTGGTGAGGTAATGTTAGCAGAAGACATGTTAACTTGAACAACAAAATTGATAAAGAAAACAAGAAGAAGTGTTTTGAAATGATTAACCACACAAAAAATTACTTGAAAGCGTCGTATAAGAAATTTTTTTGAAAAGTCTTATATGCAGGTGTATGTCGTTAAGCGAATCAATTATAGTGTGATTGCTTATGTGATTTTATAGCGTGATTGTAGGTAGTTTGCGTGTAGTTTACAGTATGTATAGTTTACAGTGAATATAGCAAGTATTTATAGCGAATTTATTTCAAGATCAGATTACTTCTATCAATAGAATATGAGATACCCTGTCGTACATATAAGAATGATCAAAACATGGTAAAGATCTACCATTCTTATAAACTTTTTGTTACGATACTAGAAGCGATGCTACTGTATACGAAAATTATTGAACGAGCTATACGAAAAAACATTCGATTGTGTAAATGTTACGTAATCGCTGACTCAATCATTTTCCTGACTCTTCACGTGACATAAAATAAGATTTTGATTCTCAACATTCAAGTTTTTTTAAAATTGCCACCAAATAGTCCATTACATTAACCACAAATACACCATGTCAAGAGAAGATCCATTAAAAGCCGAAAAGGATTTTTCGGCCACATTAGACGAGCAATTCCCCCTTATTGAAACACTCGACTATAAATCTGCTATAGATAAATACCTTGTATTAGAAAAGCAAACAAGACAATCATCAGATTTAGGATCTTCTAAAAGAGTCTTGATTAAGATTGTTGAAACATTAGTTCTTAACAAAGATTGGGAATATTTGAATGATTTAATTATTAGTTTATCCAAAAAGCATGGACAATTAAAATCTTCGATTCAAATATTTATTTCCAACGTTATTGATAATTTGAATAAATTAGATGAAGACAATAAGGAACAATTAGAACTTAAAGTAAAATTGATTGAAACAATTAGAACAGTTAGTGATAAAAAGATTTTTATTGAAGTTGAAAGAGCAATTGTTTCTAAAACATTATCTGATATTTATTTGAATAAATATAATGATTTGGATAAAGCAGTTGAAATCTTGTGTGATTTGCAAGTTGAAACTTATTCACTTATGCCATTTTCAGATAAAATAAAATACATTTTAGACCAAATAAAATTAACTTTACAAAAAGGTGATTTTTCACAGGCTAAAATTTTAAGTAGAAAGATTTTGATTAAAACTTTAACAAATTTTGAAGATGCAGAATTATTTAAATCGATTTATTTAAAATATTTGATTCAAATTAATATTCATCAACATGATTATATTTCAATTGTAAAGTATATGTTACTTTTGATTGAAATTCCATTAATTAAAGATGAAATTCAAAATTATTTAGTTTCTACTATTTATTATATTATATTATCACCACATGATCCACATCAATTTGATTTAATTAACAAGATTAAATCAAATAATGTGTTTGTTAAAAATGTCGATTCAAAGATTTTTCAATTATTGGAAATTTTCACAACCAATGAATTAATTCATTGGTCAAATATTGAATCACTTTATAAAGATCAATTTGAATCGAGTACTATTTTTAAAGATGTTGTGAATTATAAGAATTTACAAAATAGAATCATTGAACACAACTTAAGAATTGTTAATCAATATTATCTGTTCATTAAATTGGATAGATTATCTTATTTATTACAATTGAATATTGATGAGACTGAACAACAAGTATGTGAATTGGTTAATAAAGGTATGATTGCAGCCAAGATTAGTAGACCTCAAGGAATTGTCAAGTTTGATAAATTATCACAAGTAAAGACTGTTACAGAGGGTGAAGAGAAATCTGTTGGTGATAGTCATGTCAATCAATTATTGAATGAATGGTGTTATGATGTCGACAAGTTATTGGAAGAAGTTGATAGTATTGGCCATTTGATCAATAAGGAAGAAATGATGCATGGTATTAAACAAGTTGTTAATTGATTTATAGTTAACAAGTTAATTCTACAAGAATATTAAGTAATTAAAATGTAGTAAAAGTAGAAAAAATGAACAAGTAGAAAGAGTAAAATTAGTAGAACTAAATCAAAGCAAATCCAGTAACAATACCAGCAAGTACAATAAAATTACCCCATTCAATAGAATTACTTATAGCTGCACCACTCTTTTTATGAGAAGATCCAGTTGCACTTCCTGAAGAAGTTGAAGAACTACTCTTCAGTGAAGGTCCAGATTTTGAACCTGTAGAATTATCATTATTACCTTTTGCAACACATGCCCATTGAGTTGAAGCTTTAAACCCATTTCCCAGAGGTTCAGTATTACCATTAAGATATTGTAAAGCCCCCTTTGGAGTTTCTGGTAAAGTATTAGTTGCATTCCAAGAATCAGAAAGTGGAGGACAATTTGAATATTGTAAACCTGTTTGAGCTCCACCATCACCACTTGGATTTTTTGTTTTAGCAAATGCATTTTGTAAATTTGTAAAATCTTTTAAATCTGTAACACTTGAATTTGAAATTTCAACCAAACCATAATTTGAAACTTCTTGTGAATATTCATAAACTAAACCACCAGAAAATACTGATGACATATCTGTTGAATAAATTTCTGCAACTTCTGTAAAAGGTCTTGGAGTAATTTTATTACAACCAAATTCACTTAAAAAAAGTGGAATTGAATAATTTCCATATTCTTTAACTTTATCAGCATAACCAGAAACTTGAAAAGATGATTGACCACACCATGAATAATCATTAAATCCAAACATATCAACTCTTGCCATTTCATCATCTCCACAATTAAAATAATGAGCAGTATCCAATCTATTTTCTTCAACATCAGCAGCTGAATAACCAACAGGAATTGATCTTAAATTTGTATTTTTAATAAAATTTTTCATATCACGAACAACTGCTTTAACATAAGTTGCAGCATTTGTTGATTCATCATCATTAATAACTTCATTACCTGCAAAAAATCCCAAAGTATTATTATATTGAGACATCATTTTAACAGTTGCAAATACTTCATTTAAATACATTGTATTATAAGAACATTCAGCTTGTGAACCTCTTGAAATTGAAGCATTTGGAATATTAACATCTAATATAACATAAATTCCTGCATCTTCTAATTGTGACATACATTCATCATGATTAGCAGTATTATCAACAGAATAAACTCGAATTGTATTAATTCCTAAATCTTTAAAAGATTGAATATCACGTTCACAAGTATTTGGATCTGCAAGTGGATCTGTTAAATTTGATGAACCACCTGGTTGATAATCAACACCTCTAATATAAAAACGATCATTATCAACATAAAATGCATTACCTTTAACTTCAACAGAAGATGCGGCATTAACAAGAGAGCTTGCAAGCGAAAGAAGGGTAATAAACTTGAAAAGCATAACGAATGTATTTGTGAAATAAGTCACTTGAAGAAAAACAAGAGTTTGTAAAACTTTGGACAATTGTGTGCTTTTATAGTTCGTCAAGAAAAATGTGTAAAGAGGGGTTTTGAGTAAAAAGAAAGAGTAACGACAAAAAGAAAAGTCTTGACTGAAATGAGAAACAGTCCAAGAAACGATAGAATGTACAAAAAGAGAGTGAAAAGAATGAAAAGAGTGAAGATAGTTAAGTTGCAAAAGATTAAAAGTCATTTGGACCCTTTTGGTTGCAATACAGCGACACTAACTACTGCGGGTGCTGAACACAATAATGATTTGGAGGCTTTCTTTTCAGCCTCCAATTTAACATGGAAGTTGGTATTTTTAGCCATGGCGCAATTTCGAGGTTTGTGTAATTTTTCATTTGTAAACAAACTTGTTTACTTTTGGAAATTTTTTTGATCTGACACGACGGTTGTGAGGAAGGAATTAGCGAAGAATTCGTGGTACTGAAAAAAGAATTGGCGAGGAATTCATGCCGTAATGAAAAAAGACAGCGAAATCTCGTGCGTTAGCACGTGAATTCTTGCGCGTGAATACTTTTTCACTTAAACAAAAAAAATAAAAACAGGTATTCGTTGAGCAAATCACTATCAAACACATCATAATCTGCCAAAAAAAAAAATGGCTTCACAAATCCATTTTCTTGATATCAAAGGGAAGCCCCTTCTAAGCAGGGACTACAAAGGAGACATTCCCGCCAACACAATTGATAAGTTCCCTCTCTTACTTTTGGAGATGGAAAACACGTTGGAAGAAGGCGAATATAAACCATTCATCAATAGCAATGGTATAAATTATATCTATATCAACCACAAAAACCTTTATTTATGTGCATTGACCCGCAAAAATGACAATGTCATGGCGATTGTCATCTTCTTACTGAAATTAATTGAAGTTTTGACACAATATTTCAAATCATTAGAAGAAGAACTGATTCGAGACAATTTCGTTATAATTTATGAATTACTTGATGAAATGATGGATTATGGGATTGCTCAAACTACAGATACAAAGATATTAAAAGAATATATTACACAAGATTATTATAAATTGATCAAAAAAGCACCAAATCATTTAATTCAACCACCAAATGCTATAACTAATTCTGTTTCATGGAGAAAAGAAGGTATTAATTATAAAAAAAATGAAGCATTTTTAGATGTAGTTGAATCAATTAATATGTTAATTAATTCAAATGGTCAAGTTTTAAATAGTGAAATTTTAGGTGAAATTAAAATTAAATCACATTTAAGTGGTATGCCAGATTTAAGATTAGGTCTTAATGATAAAGGGATTTTTACTGGTAATCAAAATTCAATAGAATCAAATTCAGATTCAAATTCAGATAATCAAAAAGGTATTGAAATGGAAGATATTAAATTTCATCAATGTGTTCGTTTATCAAAATTTGAAAATGAAAGAATAATTACATTTATTCCTCCTGATGGTGAATTTACTTTAATGTCATATAGACTTTCACTGGCTCAATTTCTTATGAAACCTTTAATTTTGGTCAATTGTAAGACAAAATTGCATAAACATTCACGTATTGAGATTTTATGTTCAGTTAAAACTCAAATTAAAAAAAAATCAACTGCAAATAATGTTGAGGTGATCATACCAATTCCTGAAGATGCAGATACTCCTAAATTCACACCTGATTATGGAACTGTTAAATGGATTCCTGAAAAATCATGTTTAATATGGAAACTTAAAACATTTCCTGGTGGAAAACTGTTTCATATGAAAGCTGAATTGGGATTACCGGCAGTAACTGATCCAGATGATATTATTCTGAAAAAACCAATCAAAGTTAATTTTCTGATTCCATATTTCACAACAAGTGGAATTCAAGTTAGGTACCTTCGAATTAATGAACCAAAATTACAATACCAGTCTTACCCATGGGTTAGATATATCACACAATCGGGTGATGATTACACGGTTCGTACAAAGTAGATATCACCGGGTGATCTTACTCGAGTAGATGTCACAAAAGTGATGTTACTCGAGCAGATGTCACACAGGTGTTTACGGTTCGTACAAGTAGATCACACAGGTGATGTTCATACAAGTAGATAATAGAAGGAATAAATTTGTAGTTCAAATGTATTGCGAAAAATAGCGAAAATAAATCTTTACCACGCCCATCAAATGTCGGATGAAGTTCTTGAAACAACGCTTTATCTTCTTCATAAAAAGGCAAACTCTCCTGCTTCAAAGGCATTTCCAAACATAACACCTTCAAATGTGCCTCAGATTACAAGTATAATCAAAAAAAGAAGAAATGACCCCAGATTAGCAGAGATCATTAAAAAGAGAAATTATTATACGCAAAAGATCTATCAATATATAAATGATTGTCATGTTCCCATTAAAGACCAAAGATCAATAAAAGATGAAAGATCAGAAATCATTTCAGAAATTGGTCCTTTAAAAATGACCAAATCATCACAAGCAATTCCATACATCACAAACAACATACTAAATGATACTTTCAAGCGCAATGAAATATCTCTGTATGTAAAGCAGCATGAAACCGCTCAAACCAATTGGTTACTCGAACGTCAAGCTATCATAAACAATAGCAATGAACAAATCGAAGAATTCCGTCTCCAAAGAACTCGAGCTATGGAAGGATATCATCCTCTGAAACTTAAACAATTCAGACTAGACATGGAAAAAGAGATGGATCAGATTGAACAAAAGACTCAAGAAGAATTGCAAGTATTCGATGAAAAAGTATATGAAGATTGTCTCGAAATGAGTGCCAAAGTTATCAAGAGCCTTACACTGTTGAAGGTACCGTTATTTTGCACAGATGGGTATGTTAAAATAGAAGATCAAGAGCGCGAGAAAATGTTGATGTTTATTCGGAGTGCTGTTCAGGGTTAATATAGTGAATTTGATAGATAAAAGAGATAAGAATAGCAGTGGACTATTACAGTATGAACCCCGAACGAAACTGCTAAGATTAGACAAGGTCTATATATTATAAATACTGCTGAATAAACATTCTCTCACTTCTCAGCCTCACTCTTCAGTCAGTCACTCCTCACTACTCACTCTTCATTCAGTCACTACCCACTACCCACTCCTCACTTCTCGCTCCCTCGTTCGTTCTTCGTTCGTCGTTCGTATGAATAACTAGTTATAACTATAAATGACTATCTTACAAATCGGTAACACACCCCTTTGATGCATCACTCACCAACTTGGCATATTTAGCCAAGGTACCTCTCTTGTATTCTGGTTCTGGAGCAGTCCATGACTTCTTTCTTTCAGCCAAAACATCTTGGGACACTTCCAAATCAATGATGTTATTGTCTGTATCGATGACAATGACATCACCATCTTCAACAAGAGCAATTGGACCACCTTCAGCAGCTTCTGGAACAATGTGACCAATTAAGAACCCATGAGAGCCACCAGAGAATCTACCATCGGTCAACAAAGCAACATCTTTACCCAAACCATATCCCATCAAAGCAGATGAAGGTTTCAACATTTCAGGCATACCTGGACCACCTTTTGGACCTTCATATCTAATGACACAAACGGTTTTTTCACCCTTTTTGATTTCACCCTTTTCTAAAGCAACAATAAAAGCACCTTCATCATCAAAAACTCTGGCCTTACCTTTGAAATAAGTACCTTCCTTACCGGTGATCTTAGCAACGGCAGAACCAGGTGCAAGAGTGCCCTTTAAGATTTGTAAATGACCACTTGATTTCAATGGGTTAGATACTGATCTAACAATATCTTGCTCTAAAGGTAATGCTCTTAAAGGTTCCAAGTTTTCTTTGATTGTCTTACCTGTTACAGTATATTGACTACCATCAATAAGACCTTCTTGTAGCAAATATTTCATTACAGCTGGAGTTCCACCATATTCTTGTAAATCAGCCATTACATATTTACCAGAAGGTTTGAAATCAGCCAAAAGTGGAGTTGAATCTGAAATACGTTGGAAATCATCAACGGTCAATTCGACACCAACAGAAGAAGCAACTGCAATCAAATGTAAAACGGCATTAGTAGATCCACCAGTTGCAATGATATAAGTGATGGCATTTTGAAAAGAAGCCTTTGTCATGATATCTCTTGGTTTTAAATCTAATTGTAATAAATTTTTGATTGCACCACCAGTAGCTGCACATTCAGCAGATTTTTCCTTTGAAATTGCAGGAGAAGAAGAAGAATATGGTAAAGTCATACCAAGAACTTCTGATGCTGAGGCCATAGTATTGGCTGTATACATACCACCACAAGAACCAGGTCCAGGACAAGCATGTTTGACAATATCTTTTCTTTGTTCTTCAGTGATTTCTTTAGCTAAAAATTGACCATATGATTGGAAAGCAGAAATAATATCGATTTTTTCTGGAATAACATCACTATTTGCACTCGAAGCACAAGAACCAGCCAAAGTGGTACCACCATACACCATAAGTGCAGGTCTATTGTGTCTACCCATTGCCATCAAGACACCTGGTAAGTTTTTATCACATGAAGGAATTGCAATACTCCCATCGTATAATTGGGCCATAATCATTGTTTCAAATGAATCTGCAATGATTTCTCTCAGTTGTAATGAATATCTCATACCGTCGGTACCATTGGTGATACCATCCGAAACACCAATTGAATTAAATTGCATACTTTTAAGACCAGCATTATTGACCGATTCTGAACATTTATCATTCAAATCCATCAAATGCATGTTACATGGATTTCCTGACCACCATACACTTCCAACACCGACTTGTGCCTTATCCATATCTGATTCTGTGAATCCTGTAGCATAAAGCATCGCTTGAGAAGCACCTTGAGAAGGACCTTGAGTAACGATCGACGAATATTTATTCAATTTCTTTTCGCATTGAATTGCACTTCTTGTGAATGCCCTTATGGACTGTCTGGTAGAGGATCTAATCATTATATGGTTTTGAAATAGAATTAAAAAGATTAGTTGTTTGACAAATATTCTCCGCGATTTAAATTTTTCAGTGAGTCAGAAATAATTCCTGAACCGGTATTGTCTGTGTGGTAGCGCGCGGCCAATCATTTTCTAATAAAAAGTAATCATAAAAATCGATATCAGCTAGATATATGATTGATTAACTGTAGTTATTAAAAAAAGATTTTATAGACAAGCTAAGTTTGGATACAAGTCTGATTAAGAAACCGATATTGGATTTGCTATAAAAATCAGAATTGACAAATATGTGATACCAGAGATCATAAGAATAAGTTGATTAAAAAAAAATAACGACAACTGCAGGATTCGAACCTGCGCGGGCAAAGCCCAAAAGATTTCTAATCTTTCTCCTTAACCACTCGGACAAGTTGCCTTCAAGTTGGAATAAAAACGTTTTGGAGATTTAGTATGTTTGGGGAATGTGATTCTATACATGTTTTATATTGCTATGGTTTATTTTTAGCCATGCTTCAACCGGAAAAACAATAAGCATATCGAATCTTTATTACAGAGTTCATAGTCTTTATCCGGATTTGCGTTCCAACATTTTTTTTGGATTTGCGCAAATTATTACAAATTAACTGAATGTAGTAGTACTATTTATAAATCAGAATAATTTAAATGACTGAAAGTTGTAGTCATCAGAAACTGACAAGTGCTTTTGCAGTAGGTTCGATCATTATGACTTGACGTGTGCAGTAGGTTAGATCATTACAACTTGTCGAGTGCAGTAGTTAGATCATTTAAGTGCAAGCGACTGACGTCATTGATCAAATGCAAATTTCAACTAGCAATTTTTTTCGGTACAACCGTTTTTCACAGTGTGGGGTATATGAGCACAGGCTCGTCTACGTTTCTTTTTCAATGTATTAGAGAGTCATTGACAAGATGACTACTGTTCTTTTTTCTTCATTTCTTTTTGGCCGGTTGTCACTACAAGTGACCCTCGATAATGAACCCTCGGCAAACCTGCATGGCAAATTTTGTACATAAAGTCACAGGAGAATTCAGTTGAATATATATACATTGATTTTTTATTTGTTTATACATTTTTTTTCTTTAACAACAGTAGAGAATGGCAGAGAAAAGACTTTTTAAAGAATATAACCAGTACTTGAAATCACCACCAAGTGATACCAATCATCAAATAATCTCACTCGCTCCTATTAATGAAGATGAAATTTATAAATGGAGATCGATAGTGGCCAAACCAACACAAAAGGATCTGACTTATTATTATAACGGTCAATGGGAATTAGAAATAACCATTTCTTCAGACTACCCACTCAAACCACCAACAATCAAATTTGTAACACCGATAAATCATCCAAATATTAATATTGATACCGGTGAAATTTGTCTTGATATTTTGAAGAATGAACAATGGTCACCAGCATGGAATTTACAATATTTGGTTGTTGCAATACTAATGTTAATTGATGACCCGGAACCAGATTCTCCTTTAAATATCGATCTGGCAAACTTATTTAGATATGATAAATTGGCATTTGAACTGATTGTTCAATATACAATTTGGAAAAATAATACATTTTATACAAAGACAAAAGAGAAGACTGGTATTAAAGATATTACCGTTGATGTTGCTGCAAACACAGCTACTGCTATTCATGAGATTGAGAGAGAGGCAGAGGATGCACATAATCATAAAGTGATACATGATGTTGGAGAACAAGTGACAAAACAATTCATAGACAAAGTAAATGAAATCAGTAATAGTTCCGGTCATAGTTCACCAGTCAATTCGACAGATGAAGAATTCAATCCTGTTCGAGATCAAGTGGCCAAAAATGTCACCAAACAAGTTGAAGATTTGTGTAGAAAGAATTCATCCCCACAAAATGTCCATATATATGAAGAGGATGAACTGGTGCAAAAAATAAGACAACAATTCATCAAACAAGTTGAAGATAAAGTCAGCCAATATTTGCATGAAAGAAATTAATAATGATAATGAAGTATAATGAAAGTAATAATTGTAAAAGAGATCTCTACAACATGGTTATATTTGATATGTATTATATTCTATATTTTGAAAACCCACCTAAAATATGAAGAAACAAGACTTAACGTAATCTTCTAGCTTCTCTTTCAGATTCCATCAAGCACAAGATGTCATTTTCTCTGACTGGGCCCTTGACGTTTCTAACAATAGTTCTTGAAGAGTCTTCCAAGAATTCGACTCTAACTTGAGTGACACCACCTCTGGAACCGGTTCTACCCAAGACCTTGATGACTTTAGCTAATGTGACAGGAGTTTTAGTGTCCATGTTGAATTATATGTATGTTATTAGTTGAAGTTAACAAGTGTGAAAATTTTTTTCTTCAACATTGATTTTAAAAAATCATCGATAATTTTCTCTGCCAAAATTTCACGTACACAAAAATCATTTTGATTACATAATCAAAAAAAAATTCCGGGTAATTTTTTTTGTTTTGATGTTTTGAAACCGTTTAAACTTAAAAACAAGATAATCATACAATAGGATTGATTTGACGTGGGGTCTTCATATCCTTTGTCTTTTGCATAAGTGGGTAGCTTAAATACCGAGAGACTTTTAACTTGTTACTTAAAGTGGATCTTTCCGTTTACTATTCGTTTACTATTCATTGAATACACATAATTTTGCAACATTAACTAAAAATGGCGGTTGGAGAGTCACGTTCTGAATTGCTTCAATGGCTCAATGTAACGCTCGACCTTAATTATCGTAAGGTCGAAGAATGTGGTTCAGGTGCTGCCTTTTGTCAGTTGATTGATTGTATCTTGGGCGGAGTACCTATGAATAAAGTCAAATTTGGCGTCACTTCTGAATATGATTATAGACAAAATTGGAAGGTATTACAAGCACAATTCACAAAACACAATATCACCAAGGTTATTGATGTTGAGCGATTGATAAAATGCCGTTTACAAGACAATTTGGAATTGTTGCAGTGGTTCAAAAGATTATGGACAGAACATAAGGGGTATAATGATAACTATGATGCCTCTTTAAGGAGGAAGTCTAATGGGACTCTGAGTAATGGAAATAATAGTGCTAATAATTCTGTTGCGAATATAACGCCAGCTAAACAACGCGTAACACCCAATTCAAGTAGGAGAGCCACTTTAAATAGGCGAGTTTCAACACCAACAAACCAGGGGTCATTGAATGGTGGTGGATCAAGCGGTGTCTCCACCGTCAAACTTAGATCAAATAGTGGTCAGAGTGATATCAGTACAGGTACATTAGGTCCAGCTGCAGGAGTTGGTTTTCGTTCATCTACTCCAACATCAACAAATCAAGTCAAACTTCAAAAAGATCTTAGTGATGCTTATACGGAGATATATCTGCTTCAAGAAAAAGTTCAAGAATATAAAGTTTCTTCCGAAACTCTTGAAACAGAACGTAATTTCTACTTTAACAAGTTACGTGAAATCGAAATACTCATTCAAAATATAAATGAATTGGTCGATAAGAATGACATTGAACAACTTAAAGAACTCACTGTTATGGACTTGAGTAGAAAGGTACAAACCATATTATATTCAACCGAAGAAGGGTTCCAGGCCGCGGGGGAAGAAGTGGGGGTTTACCAAGATGATGATTATTCGAACAAGGTGGAAATTGATGCAGATATGATGCATCTGAATGACATACTTGATGACGAGTCATTTTAAAAGAGTGCACCTAAAATATATACAATGTCAATTAGACCAGTTAAGAGACTTTTCGTAGCACAGCCTTCTTTACCAATTCAACCTATTCTTTGGCTTGTATTCCCCCACTTTATAAAGTCGTGTGGTAATTTTAGTGATTTTTTCTGTCTTGTTTATTCTTTTTTTT
>JAJMGT010000022.1:239066-378910 GCA_030582715.1 Kodamaea sp. yHQL449 | reverse complement strand
TTCTTTTTTATGGTGCCCAAAAAAATTTTCTGGACCCTTTTTAATATACCATTGGAACACTATGACTACGTATAATTATAATAGAAGGCACTCGGCGGCGGCCGTGCCGTACGTCATTCCCGGGAAAAACGGGCATCATCATAGTAATAACGGCCAGAATCATAATATTCACAGTCCGAACCAATCACATCATAATTATCACCACATACATAACCACAACGAAAGAGAGCTTTCATCACTGGTACCAGTAACACTCTCGCGTGAGTTTGTTGTGCGCCGAATCAGTGAGGGCGAAACAGGAAGACTCAAAGAAGAATTACGCTGTGAAGCATGTGGCAAAGGTTACAAGCATATATCTTCATTAGCAAAGCATTTATGGGAACATACACCCGAATGGAACGTCACAAAAAAATTGCTTATACTGAAACATCAACAAGTACAATTACTTGAAGCCGCCAGTATTTTGGTTGGTATGAATGAAGAGAAAAAAGATGAATATGAAGACGCGTTTGATGAAGATGAAGAAGCGGTTGAATATTCTGAAAAGTCCAAATCGCCCGATGGAGTGATTGGAGAGATGGAGTAAGTCAACCTTATCGTATGCATGCGTGGACAGGAATTTCGTATGCATACACACACAGGACTTGTTAATTGACAAGGTTGCACTCCCCACAGCACATTCTTTCAATTCATGTATATACATTATCAGAGATAATATTTAATAGAAACCCTAATTTTTGCACTGAATTTTGTGCAGTGTTCTGCTTCCAAAAAAAAACGTATAAATTGAAGCTGGAAAAAAACTTAGTATTTTTTCTCTTTTTCTTCATTAGATCAGGTTGATGTATTTGGGTTGACCAATATGCTGAGACTCGTCTCGTGTATTGACTACGGTCAAACATCTTCTCTTCCGACGAACCGTTTTGGCAAGTCACTTGAAGCAAATGTATTGAAACTTGCAGTTTGTAAGTTTCCCTGATCGAGAATGAAAAATGTGCATCATAGTACATCAGAGATATATTCCCACTCTTTGGTGTCTCCAAGAACACATACATTAGTCTAGATGATATTTACATGTATTGATTGATATTTACAAGTGAAGAGTCGTCTTTGCGATACTAATTATCTTTACTTCTCTTGACCTTCTTTTCGCCTTCTCTTCACCTACTCTTTGCCTTCTCTTCGCCTACTTCTCTTCACCTCTGATAATCTCGTCGCTCAAAGGTTGTAACTTGACCAACTTGTCACGCAACTCGACTTGCTCTTTATGTTCCCTGTCGTTCAATCTTTGTTTCTTCAGCAATTCACGTTCCTGTAATCTGGCGGCATCTTTGACTGGTCCTTGTCTTAAGGCAGCTCTTTCGGCCTTTTGTGAGTAGTTAATGAATATAAACGAACCTGCGGCCGCGACACATGTTAACCCGAAGGTGACTTTGGATGCAGTGGACATTTTTGATGGTGACTTTAATTTTTGTTTGTCTTTTTTTTTGTTGATGCGTAAATACTCAACAGCCAGTTAGAAGAGTTATATAATCTTATTTTTATTACATGATATTTATGACTTTAGTGATACTTGATAGTTTTGCTAATAGTCTAATATCCACTCTTTACGTGTTCAAAATTTACGATATACTCCATTATTGTATAACCATATCCCATGAACACATGACTATGATCTCTCCAATAAAATCCTCTACCCATACACTACTAGAAATTCGATGCATCTATTTAAACATTCGATGCGTACCTTATCTCTATATAATTTTGATTCTGTGAAATTAATAAAATGGGCGCTCGCAAAAGTGTTCAACATTCCTCAACCCCCTCCTTTTCCCAATTTTTTTAACGTAAATAAAGAAAAAAGAATCACCATATATTTAGTTTATCATAAAATGGCTGACGATACATCGATGCACCTGTCAGCTACACAACCGGTGGAAGTACCGCATAGCCATGGATCTACTGGGTATACTACTTTTGATACCGAATCATCATCGAGTATTACCAATGTTCCATCATCTAATTTCAAGTCGAATCTTACAAGAGATCTACTATCTTCCAATACTGTTGAACATGATACTTCGCGGAGGTCGCTGGTATCATCATCATCCTTAGTCGAACAGGGAATACCTGTCCATCCACCCAGTTATTCGGCAACGGCTTCTTCATCTTTGACTAATAATAGTATCAACACCAATACGGGAACTTCAAATAGATTCATACCGAATCTGTTTCAATCTCAGCATTATAATTCTCAATTTAAACATGCAGGATCATTCCAACATCATCAACAAGGAGGAAATGTCAACATGCCGATTCCATTTTCTGGATCGGGGTCTGTTTCAGGCTCATTTCGTGGAGGCAGTGTTGCAGGGGTTGGAAGTGGATTTAATCAAAGTTTCCATCAACCAAATGATTCTTTGAATAATTATATTCGGTCGAGTCATAATACACCCACTGTTGTGAGCACTTCATATTCACTGAATCATTCATATACTCCGTCATTACCAAATCCTCCCTTAGTGGTGAGTGGGAATATACAAAATAATAATTTTGCTCCTTCTTCTTTTCAAAAGGCAATTGCCACTACAAATATACTGATGGATCTGGCAACAATTGGGTCATTTCATCAAGATTTTTTCCAGCAACCACAACCAATACAACAGGTGCCCCCACCACCACCACCCCCACCGGTACAAGAACAGCCCAACTTATCTCAGCAATCGCAAAGTGTGAGCCACTCGCTCCCGGTGACTGGTGGATTCACAAGCTCTACAAAATTGAATACATTTGCACAATTTGGTGATTTCGGCGGTACCGGTGCCGCTACCGGCCATCATCAACAACCTGAACTTGATAGATATATGTCTTATCATGAATTCTTCAACAATTTATTTAAACAAGGTGAAAATTCAAATGAAACAAAAAATTCAAATGGATCTAATAGTCCTGTATATGAAGAACATTTAAATATAGTTGAATTTCCTCTGGATTATCTTATTATGATGCTTTCATGTCTTTTAAGTAAAATTGTTGAAGCAAATGATAAATTACATCCAAATCATTTTGATAATACTGTTGCATTTAGATATAGGCTTAAATTAGAAAAAAAATTCAAACAACAAAGAAAGCAACGTCTTAAAGAAGCAGAAGAACGTGGAGAAGATATGGAGATTGATCTGGAACAAATTGAAGAAGATGAAGAAGATGAAGATGATTTGATGAGTAAACATTTAGCAAATGTATTGGCATTTCATGGAATTAATATTCCTGAAATCCCAATTTATCTGTATTTAACTCGAGTTTTAAAATATTGTCCAGTAACAAATGAAATTTTTCTTTCATTATTAGTTTATTTTGATCGAATTGCAAAACGTGCAAATAATTTAAAAAAGAAAAAAGATTCTGGTGAAACTTTAACAGGAGCTGAAGATGCATTTGAACAATTATTTGTTATGGATTCATTTAATATTCATAGATTATTAATTTCTGGAATTACAGTTCTGTCAAAATTTTTTTCTGACGTTTTTTATAAAAATTCAAGATATGCAAAAGTTGGTGGACTTTCATTAGAAGAACTTAATTATTTGGAATTACAATTTATGCTTTTACTTGATTTTAAATTAATGATTAGTGTTGAAGATTTACAGAACTATGGGGATTTATTATTGAGATTTTGGAAGAGAGAGCAGATTACTCAAGAATTGAAAGATGGAAATAATCCTGAATTTCCTTCAAGTGCCACTGCTCCAACCTCAACTTGACAATGATTACGACGTATGAAAATAGATACTGTATAGATATTAATGTGGAGATATTCACAATAATTTATTTTTGGAATGATGTAGAAATCTCGGACATGAACAATTTTGTGGTTGCATAATAGCCGACCGACCGGATATATATTTTGCCACCAAATTTGCAACCACTCCACATTAAAGATAGAGTCTGATCATGTATTTTCTATAGTTGTTCCTCCACTTCTCAAGGATGACTCGATACTATAATCAGGAGTTTATAGTGTATACTGGGAGTGCACATGTATCTAGACCAGCTTAATAAAGCCACAAAATTACCATACAACTAAGTCACAGTAAAGTTGTTATACTTTATAGCCCCGTTTACAAATAGCCCTGTTTATCGAATTAATTAACAGTAAAATAGATCATTACAGTCTCACTATTTTTTTTTTTATAAATTTTTAGTAACTGCCGATCTCATATTACGTGTAATTCAGAACGCCTTGTCTATATTTTTCTTGTTTGGCGCTTTGCGTTACAATCCGGCGTTAAACGGAGTCACAAATTTGAAGCTACTTTTTTCCAGCCAATTCACTTCGGAAATACGCGGCTTTTTTAAATTTCATCCCCCCAAAAGCCTCTTCTAGATTAAGATCATTGTAAGAAATTTTTTTGACTTAACGCCTTATCATGGCTTTGCGACTAATATATAATGTTAAATTTGTCCTTAATAATTGTTGATTAATATTTTTATTTAATTTTTTAAATAACAAACATAATGAATGGGTTTGGTCAATGGTCTTCAAGCATACCTGCTACAGTTACAACAATCACTAAGGTGAATCCAACACATGCTTCAGAGCTTCTGCTGGTGTTGAATAGCATCACAGCCGCAGCTGCAACAGAAACAAGTCTTGCAATACTTGAAAATTTATCACAATCTATGAGAGGTGCTTTAGCATCTCTTACAATAATTTCAGGTGAAAATTATTTATCAACTGCAACTGCAACACAAAATTTCCCACAAGTTACTGCTGCATTGATCGACGCTACAATTAATTTAAAAGATTTAAAAGTCGAGGAAAGTTTATATCATACCGATTTAATTTTAACTGGTAATTTGGCCCTTACAGTTGTTTATGGGATTGCATTGGTTTTTCATTTAGCATATTTGATATGGAGTCGTAATTGGTATTTTGGAATATGTTTTGTATTTGGTTGTGGACTTGAATTTGCTGGTTATTTGGCAAGATGTCTTGCAGTAAATGATATGGTAAATATCAATTATTTCTTATGTCAAATTATTTGTTTAACAATTGCACCAGCATTTATTATGGCAGGGGTATACTTTTTATTATCTCAAGTGGTAATTTCTCATAATTCATCAAAAGCTTCAGTTCTTAAACCAATTTGGTTCTCATATATTTTCATTGCTTGTGATTTCACTAGTTTGGTGATTCAAGCTGCAGGTGGTGGGTTAGCTGCAGTTGCTGTAAATCAATATGAAAATCCAGATCCAGGTAGTCATGTCATGTTGGCAGGTATTGTTTTCCAAGTTGTTTCAATGTCACTTTTTGTTTACTTTTTATTTGATTTTTATTTTAGATCATTTTTCATTTCAAAGGCCGTACCAAAGACTGTTGGTTCATTTTTCCATATAATGTTCAATACAAAAAAGGGTAAAGAATATAGAGGACTTTCTGAACTGGCATATGATCCAAATTTTGCAGAAATTAGAAATAGACATCCAACCTTATTTGCATTAATGCCTTTGGCCATGTTCGTTAGTTGGCTCTTTGTTTATATCCGTTGTGTTTACAGAGTTGTTGAGTTGGCTCAAGGGTGGTTTGGTTATTTGATTAGTACGGAAGTTTATGTCCAAGTTTTGGATGGTTCAATGGTTTGTGTGACTTGTTATATTTTACTTGTCTTACATCCTTCATTTGTTCTTGGTAAGGATAATGGATTAAGTGCAAGTGTAATTAGAAATGTCAATAATGACAATTCAAATTCCGATGTTTCTAGTGAACAATATTTATTCAACACTTCTGAAGTTGAAGAAAAGAATTATAAAAATTAACAGTGTGTTTAGTGAATAAATCTTATCTAAGTTACATGTAATTTGTATTAAACGTCTATTAAAAGAAACAGGAATCCCTGTTGAAGAACTAAAATATACCATTGAAAAATAAACCATCACTTTGCTTTGCGAGTCCAACCGGTGCATTCCTTACAATATCACTTTGCTTTGGGAATCCAATCTGGTGCATTTTTTACACAATATGTATCGGCACAACCACATGACTTCAACTTACTAACGTCCGTTTGCTTGTCTTGAACTATAAGACAAGGATGGTATTCAGGGACCGTGAACGATTTAGTGTTTCTAGTAGGTGGTATATATGTGTTTTCCTTATGATATGATAATCTTGTAGCTTCCATTTTGTTTGGCCATTTAAAAGATTGATAGAGAGAAGAGAGACGATTTATAGGATATATATCTCGGAAAGATATTCCGATCCATAAGCTTACTATTAGCTGAGTCGGTCTTATCAATGACACATTTTGGAATTAAATGCATTATTTCCCGATGTGATTTAGTCGCAGAGTTATATCAAAGATAAGAATGAAATTTGAGGTTTATTTAGCAATGCGCACGGAAACACATCCCCGAAATTTAGAGCTACATTTGAGTTGAGGACAATTAAATGCTGTCATAATCTGTCACTATTGTCCTTGACAAGCTACTGATATTGTCACTATTATCGTTGATGGCTTATTGTTATGAACAGATGCCTGATTAGTATACTGAAAATTACCCTAACAGTTATACAGAAAATATTTGTTTACGAATTTCCGTTTCCGTATTTTTGATTTCTTTTTATTTTGCAGTTGAAAATTTTCCTTAGAAGTTCCTCAATTACAGCCCAAGTGCGCTTATAACATATAGCAATGCATAATATATTGTACGAAAATACAAGGCATATACATCACTTATGAATATTGACAATTAATTGATAATGCCTGACTGACTCTTATTTTAAAAGGAAAAATTTGATCATCCTCTTGTATACTATGGCTTATCTGTTTTCCCTTTACAATCTTTTAGCGATAGCTAAAGCCTAGCGAGTGATAATCCCCTTCAAGTGTTCTGTGGCACTAGTGCCAAAGTCTCTAATCATTCCTGTCCAGTGCAAGAAGATCATTGTCTTTGTACGTTCTTTCTCTTCTTTTTTGCAACTAAAACGCTAAAAAGCGTGTTACATAACCATAAAATTTTATGTTCGTATTCAAGGTGTATCATGTAGATTGCAACCAAGTTAGGATATATAAAATGGTCGTTATCTTTATCTGGACCTGATGCAGGAGTAGTGGTATATGAATTACAAGTTGATCTGAACTTCATTATTGCTGGAAATGTCTTATTCCGGTATTGATGCTTAGCTGCAAATGACAATCCAAACATATATTAACGCCAAAAAAAATCCGCAAAGTCCCCTTACAAAGTCGAGGCCTTTGTTCAATTCCAAATATCAATTCTAGCTATAAACCAGCATTACTATATGCAAACTCCAGGAGTGAGTTCAGGCTCATTCATCCCGGGAAAGCCAGAGACAAAACGATGATCAGGTAATTCATGTCGGTGAAATTTCAAGCCATTTACTGATAAACGTGGGAGAACATATTTACTTCTATTGCGGTTCTATCTAATATTCTACCAGGTATGAACTAGATTGGAATCGATCTCCAAAGGAAGTTCCATGTTCTATGAAGCTTGAATGATATCACTTAAGCCAATAAATTGGTTAACAGGGATACTATCCAATTGAACAAGAAAAAAGCTTATGAAGCTGAGTGAAAATAACCAAGTTAGAGCTTACATGTTTACTATAGAATAGTAAATTCGAGTTATATAACCTGCATATTAGCAATATCATAAAATACATCATAATTGAGTGATGAAAAATTTTAACAATCATACAGTAATCAAATCGTATGTGTACATTAAGAGAAAAAGACAATTTACATAAAAGGTACTATTGACCAATGACTAAATTACAATTATGATTTTAAATTCCTAGTATTTAAATTGAAATTTACTTCTTACCAGTCTTCTTAGCAGAAGACTTTTCCTTGTCTTCTTGTTCCTTGACAACTCTCTTGACGATCTTTTGTTCTTCAATCAAGAAAGCTCTGACAATTCTTTCCTTGACACAGTTAGCACATCTGGAACCACCGTAAGCTCTTTGGACAGTCTTCTTGGTCTTGGAGAGTTGAGCGTAAGCTCTTGGTCTGACAGTGGCAATACCTGGCAAGTTAATACCACAGTCACCACACTTAACTCTAGAAGCGATCTTCTTGACGTGGTGGGCAATCAATTTACCACCTGGGGTCTTAACGACCTTGATCTTGTTAGAACTGGTGTTGTCTAAACTTGTTAGTATTTATTATTCTTTAATTCAATAACCTTGTTAATTGATGAGTTACTCTTTGATAATTCTATCCATATCTGAATATTCCTTTATGAAGTATTTTCCACATTTATTGATTATTCTTGATTATTATTACTCTTGTATTTGACTTCATTCATAATTCATCATAACAGTGTTATTGTATTATTGATCCAATCTAAACATACATGGGTTTCTTCTTCTGAAAGTAACACGTTGAGCCATTTTGGAAGTTGATTACTATGCTAGTAAAGGTAAAATTTCAAAAAGAGAGAGAGATTTTTTTTTTATTAAAATTGAAGTTGGTGATGGTTGGAAATTTTTTCCTCCTGCTGTTCCGAATGCGGTACACTAGGTGTGGAAATTTTTCGCACTAAGTAAAAATCACCATAGTTAAGCGAGATGAGAAGAAAAAAATGGTACAAACAAAGAAAAATAAGCATTATTTAGTATACAGTATTAACATTCAGTCACGTTACCTAGAGGGTTGAAGCCCTAAATAAATGATAATTTAATTTTTAACACAAAAATGTATTTCACCTAGTATTACAAGAGTTGCAAATTACATACTTATACTTGTAGTATCTATTTCATATATAGATTGTAGAGCTTACAACTTTGGTTCACCCTTTTCAATGGCAACAACTTCCATTTCCAAGTCGACACCTAATGGTAATTCCTTGACGGCAACACAAGATCTAGCTGGCTTATGATCGTTAAAGTACTTTGCATAAACCGAATTGAAAGCGCCAAATTGGGTCTTCATATCGGTTAAGAAGATGTTGGCCTTGACGATGTGCTTCAAAGAAGAGTTGGAAGCTTCCAAGATGTTCGAAACATTTTGAATAACTTGTTCAGCTTGTTCTTCAATAGATGGAAGGCCTGGTAATGGCTTATTTTCTGGGGTATATGGGATTTGACCAGAAACGTAAATAAATCCTAAATAATATTAGTATAAATTGATCACATTTGAAGTTCTTTTAATACATACCATTAACCTTGATGGCTTGAGAATAAGAGGCTGCTGGTGGTGGAGCGTTGGCAGTTTTAACCTAGTGATTTGTTAGTTATGACTCATTACGGGTGACTCAATTCCGGGATTGACCAAATATTCAAATTCAATGTACTTACTGGGGTGATAGTGGAACTCATTCTTTTCGATACTCTAGCAAAGGAAGATAATTGGTTTCTAAACATGTTATCCTTAGAATCCCGGGTTTTGTTCTTTTTTTTTAACTCTGGATTCCGACTCTGATTTTTCAGCGAGGATCCCGGAAAAAAATACACTACTGTGGGGAATATTTATACAGCTTATTCTATAACATAATATACATAATTATCTCTTTTTATTCTTTTTTTTAGACTTTTTCTTCTTACCCTTTTTAGCTTTAGAACTTGATTCATTTTCTTCTGTGTTGATATCGTGTGTTTCGTTTGTTTCTTCATTATCAGATTCTTCTTTTTCGACTTGTATAATACCTGTCGAAACAACAGATTCGAATTTGTCAAAAAGAGACTCAGCAATTAATTCGACTTTGCATAGAGTATTGAAATTTTCAAAGAATAAACTAAAGTATTCGTGTATCACACTTGGAGTTACATCCTTTGATTTACGTGCAGTACCTCCCAACACATTTTTAAGAATTAGTTCCATTCGAGAAATGAACAGTGTTACTATTGACATTGATTTGGAGTTATTATCTAAATCGTCACTTATCTCTGACGTTGACATTGTACCATATCTTTCAAATAGCTTGTTCTGATCTTCGATTGCTGCGTCTTCTTCAATCTTATCGCTAGCCTCAACATCTCTAGATCTTGTCAGGATAAAATAAAGGTCTCTTGCTTCTGATAATTTCCCTATATATGGGAATAATAAAACTCTTAATTCATTTCTATAATCATGAATATCATCCTCTTCCTTTTGTTGATGAAAGTTGATGATTCCTAATTTGATCAATTGTTTAATCATAAGACAAAGTAAAGACATATATTTCAATGCAATAGATTCGGCAAGAACAACTTTATAACCATCTTCGATTTCGATTCCTCCATCAGAAGCCAGCAAATAGATCCCACTATTTGTTAAGAATTCATGGAGCAACATCAGTTGTTCTACTTCACTAAGAACAAGTTTATTCCCCATTCTGGTGAATTTATATGGTGATTGTCTTTTATTATCTCCTCTTAACCCAGCTAATAATTCGAAAACATAATCAATCACAAGTGATGATAAATTGACATTATGTGTAAGGAACCAAATAAGAACTCGTCTATATCCATGGCACATCAACATCTCATCGACAAGACAACGTGCCAACTTGGTATTGTTATGTAACAAGAGCTCGAATTTAGTAATATTTAATACCGGTACTATCAATTTATTATTTTCTTGTGTTGTTTGTATTGATTCTTCACTAGCTGATGAAAACCAATAATAATAAATTTTATCAGGTGTGATTGAATCATTTTCAGACTTGTGTTCATTTTCATTTTTGATGACTCTGGCAATTGTATTAATTAAAACTTGCCCCACTCTTCTTTCTGCTTCTTCATCCCCTTCGATTGAATTGGTATTTAAGAATTCAAAAGTCGAATATAATTCATCCCAAGTGGAAAAAAAATCATCAGATTGTGATTTATCTTTCAATTCATCAAATTGATTTGATAATTGAACAAACCATGGATTAAACTGATCATTTTCACCTCTTGGTAAATCACGCCAATCACGTCCAAATTCATCAAATTCAATTGCGGTCAAATCATCAACGTTTCTAAATGCAGTGGGGCCCTTCACCTTTTTATCTTCATATTCTTCGGCTACATCCAGCCATTCATCTTCGTTCTTTTTACAATTACAATTTTCATCCTCCTCTTCTTCTTCATCCTCTTCTTCATCTTCATCTCCATATTCATACTCAAAAATGTATCGTATATCCTCATCAAACCTATCATCGTATTCCAAATCTAATAGAATATCTCCTAATTCTGTCAATGGTTTGGCTTGATTCTCCCTTCTTGTTGTTTCATCTTCATGATTGGAAGGTTTATTTTTTAAAAACAATCCTGGTGCAAAAGATGTACCAGTATTTAAAATCAAGAGTGCAATAATTACAAGCCTCATATCAATCAGTAAACTACCACCATTTATCTTTTTTCTACCCAAAGGTTGAATGAAGTTGAGTAATGTTTCCTTTGTGATATCATCATTACTATTATCAGACACTCCTTCCATGACATCATCATATATCAGAGAAGGGTTCTGGTTGATTATCCATGATAGCACATATCGTATAGAACTTGAACCTTTCAAAGTTAATTTGACAATTTCTGGAGTCTCTAAACTTGTGTTTTTTTCACAATTATTAAATTCAATTCTTCGATCGATTTCTAATCCAAGTAATATAATATTTGTATGACATTTCCATAATTTAAGTAAATAATGTAAATAAGGATTTAATATCAAATTATATTCACCTTTTTTAGGTTTAAATAATTTATAGATCGATACTATCAAGACACAAGCTACTGAATAAATGATTTTAAGATTGAACTCATCCATTGTAAGACTTGGAGGCGGTGTCCATTTGTCTAAATTCACCCAAGAATGATCTTGGTCATTGTTTAAATAACGAGTAGTCAACTCATCATCTGCATTTAATTCGGTATGAATTAGACGTAAAAGTATAAAGAATTTTGTCGAAAGATCAAACTTTATAGACTCAATTTCCATTGGTTCTTCAGGTTCTTCAGGTTCTTCAATTTCTTTCTTATCTTCTTGTTCATCATCTTCAACTTCTTCATCTTGATGCTTTTTATCAGCCATATATTTAGTATAAGAAAGTGATATCAACAAATCTGCAATACAATCTACACTCAAAATGACTTTTTCATTCTCTTCTGGTTGTGTAAATGGATCACATAATGAAGCCGCAGTGGCAAATATGAATTGTAATAATGAATCATCGGATGGGATTTGTAAAATTTTGGCCAAACCTGCATGTCTCCGTATAAATTTCAGACTGAATTGATTCAATGGAAGTGGCACATCAATCTTCAACATTTGCTGTTGAGCCTGATGTTTTTCGTGATCATTATCTTCTATGTCCAGCATGTCATTTCCACAGTATGGCTACTATTTTTTAGTCGAGTATTTTAATGAGGGAAAAAATATCAAGCAAGAAATGCCGATTATTTTACAGTTTAAGTACAGTTTACAGTTTACAATAGTTTGATCAGTTTACACTCTAGTTTCTAAAATTTATAACTTGTGATAAATTTCTTTAAAAGTCTATTCTAAGAAGGAATAGATTTACAGAAACTATTAGTATCTCGTTTATTCCTTTTATAGCTTTTTTGTATTGCTTTTTTTTTTTAAATGTATGGTTTTGGCAATATTTGCGGTCGCTTTTTTTTGTGGTTTGGGTGCAAAATAAGATATGTTAAATTGACTACAAATAAACGCTTGCAAATGAAATGAAAATAAATATACATTCAAGTCTTAGCTGCTAACGGGCTATTACACCTTGCTATCATTTGCTTAAACCTCTTGCTATCAATACATTCGCTTGAACACTTAACACACTCGCTTGAACACTTTACAACACGATTAGTGCTATGCGGATAATGAATACCGAAAAATGTTTTGCAGACTTTCTTGAAAAATACAGCCTTATCGATGAAGAACATAAAGTAAACCTAGATTTTTGCACAGAAATGGATAACTACTTTGTCAAATGTTACGAACAACTAGAAGACACTCAAGAAGAAGAGAGTGATCTCGATATGGTGGGTTTAGCTTCCTTTAACTCTAACACAACGCTTACACTTGAAGAAGAAGACGCTTTGTTTGGTGTGAGTCTCATGGATAGCTACACGGATTTGAAAATTGGTTGGCTGTATGGAATCAAGCGCAAAAGAAATTCACACCGAAAGAAACCAACACATATTAATCCGCAACTTTGTACCATCAGAAAACTGTTGCTACAGCTGAAAATGGTTGATGATTATTCTAGAAGTAAAGTTGGTAGGAGTGAAACCTTGACCGACGCACAGAAGTTAGTTCAGTATCGGTTTTATGCGAAACACAACAATAAGAAGCCAAAAAACTTGAGACCGAAATACTTGAGACCCAAAAGAGAAAGCTTTCTAAGACTCCCTATTGCGTCGAGAACATGACTCTGTCTGTACTCTATATAAATGTAGAAGGTTACTTTGGATTCATTTAAACGAACGTGAACTCTGTAGACAATATTTCGTAGAATTTTTGCAAAATTCTACGAAATCTAAAAGTGAACAAAAGACCAATGACTTGAAACTGGAGGAAGATTCTTTATAACCATTGGTACATTCAAACTTCTTAACTAGTTATAAAGTGAATGAATAAATGCTTCATAATGTTACTTTCGCATTACATAATCATCGCGTTAATATTACCTAATATTTTTTTGATCCACAATTACACATGACGATTTTGTTGCGTTGGCCTAAAAAAAACATCGAAATCTGCCAACACAACACCAACTCGAAAAAAGATTGAAATCAAACGATTAAATTCAACGTCGAGATCACCAATTTCCTCGTAATATAGAAATATAAACAAATCTATATATCCTAAATAACTATTGACCTTTTAAAAGAGTTTCTGTTTATATAGGTATATCTCGGGTATTTATATTGCAGTGAAAAATACAAAATGGTCAAGATTAACGAGATTCCTCGTACCTCCACTTTTGCGTGGAGTTCGGATAGCTTACCATTATTGGCCACCGGTACTGTTGCCGGTGCAGTCGATGCCAACTTTGACTCTTCTTCTTCATTGGAATTATGGGACACTTTTTCTCCTACAAACAAAAACAATGAAGCGATTTTTAGTGCTTCTGTTGAAAATAGATTTTATGCATTGGCTTGGTCCAAGCCTTTTGAAGGTAGACCAAAGGGATTGATTGCAGGTGCCTTTGAAAATGGGACTGTTGAGTTTTGGGATGCCGAAGTTTTGATCAAATCAAAAGATTTAAACAAAGCTTCTGTACATAAATCAAATAAACATACTGGTAGAGTTAGATCTTTAGAATTCAATCCATTACAAGATCATGTTTTGGTTACTGGTGGTTCTAATGGTCAAATTTATATTTGGGATACTAAAAAATTCACTGAACCAACTATTCCAGGTCAAGCAATGTCACCAATGGATGAAATTTCATCTGTTGCTTGGAATAATTCGGTTAGTCATATTCTTGCAACTACTGCAGGTGGTTATACTTCGATCTGGGATTTGAAGAGCAAAAGAGAAGTTTTGCACTTGTCATATACTGGTCCAAGTGGTAGAGCTAACTTTTCTTATGTTGCATGGCATCCAACTCAATCAACAAAGTTGATTACTGCTAGTGATAATGATGGTTGTCCATTAATATTAACTTGGGATTTGCGTAATTCAAACGCTCCGGAGAAAATTATGGATGCTCATAAACAAGGTGTACTTTCTTTAGATTGGTGTAAACAAGATGAAAATTTGTTAATTTCAAGTGGTAAAGATAATTGTACTTATTTATGGAATCCAATCGAAGGTATTAAATTAGGTGAATATCCAACCACTGCAAATTGGGCTTTTGCTACCAAATTTGCACCTCTGGCTCCAGATATTTTTGCAACTGCCTCTTTTGATGGGAAAATTGTTGTACAATCTCTTCAAGATACTTCACCTCCTGTATCTACAAAGGTTACTTCTAATGATGATAATGCCTTTTGGAATCAACTTTCAACTACTGATACCCAACAACCGGTATTTGAAGTCAAGCAAGCTCCAGAATGGTTACAACGTCCGACTAGTGTTTCTTTTGGTTTCGGTTCTAAATTGGTTGCAATTAAAAAGGATTCAAATGGAAAATCGGTCATTAATGTCGTCAAGGTATCTGCCAAAGGTGGTCAAGCCGATGCTTCCAAAAACTTATCAGAAGCTTTAAAATCAAATGATTTCAAATCGATTATAGAGTCGAAATTGAATGCTAAGTTTATAAATGAAAATGATAAGTCCGATTGGAAAATCTTAAAGAGCTTGTCCGAATCTGGTAAGGATAAGATTTTAGAATCTCAAATCAGAGAAGAAAAGGAAGAGGAGAAAGAAGAAGAAGAAAAGGAAGAAAAGGAAGAAAAGGAAGAGGAAGAAAAAGAAGAAACTAAAGAAGCTGATGATTCTTTCTTTGATAAATTGGGTAATGGTTTCGTCGCTGATACTGAAACCACCACTTCCAAGGAAGGTGATTCGTACCTCCCATCTGGTTCATTCGAGCTTATTTCTTCTTCTGAATCCGATGATTCCAAGAAGTTGATCAAGTTAATTTTGAATAACAAGATCGAAGAAGCAGTCTCGACATGCTTAGAACAAGACAAGTTGATTGAAGCATTAATTTTAGCTTTGAATTCTTCTGATTCGGTTAAGCAAAAGGTTAAGAATTCTTACTTCAAAAAGAATAAAGACAACCAATTATCGAGAATTCTTTATAATGTTTCTTCAAAGAATATCAATGATATTGTATCCAATGCTGATGTTACTAATTGGAAAGAAATCGCTTCAACTATTGTTTCCTTTTCTCAAGATCAAAATGACTTTAAGATCAAGGTTGTTGAATTGGGTGACCGTATTTTGAAATCTTCTTCTTCAAAAGAAAATAGAGACAATGCCATCACTTGTTATATTGCCGGTGGCGCATTGGACAAGATTGCCAACATCTGGCTTGGTGAATTGCCACCATTTGAAGAAGAATTACTCAAGGGTGAAGACAATACAGATATTACTTCTCCAGCAGATGCTCGTTTGGCTGCTTTGACCAACTTTGTTGAAAAAATTGCCACTTATAGATCATTATCTGAAGTTAGTGGTGTTCTTTCTGGTCCTTCAATCGAGCCAATTTCAAAGGCTATTTTGGAATATGCCAATTTTGTTGCTGGTTATGGTGAGTTCGAATTGGCAGAAAGATTCTTGCAAATTTTACCTACCGAATTTGCAGGTACTGATAAGGAAAGAATTACAAAGGCTAATGGTATTCCTGCTGCTACTATTTCTACCAAAACTAGTAATGCAGCCGTCAAGACAGTAAAAAGTAATGTTTATGCCAGAGCTTCTAAATCATCATATGGTACTGTACCAACAGCATCAGCACCACCAATTGTTCCTCCAGTTAACAACCTTTATAATGCTGGTCATAATGCACCACTTCCATATGGCTCTGCAGCTCCAGTTCCTCCTCCAGGTCCTTTAGCAGCTCCAAATGTTTTCACCCCACAAACCCAACCAGGCAAGCCATATGCTCCACCAGTCCCAACTGGCATGCCACTTGGTGCCCCTGTTAATCTTCCAACTCCAGGTGCAGTTCCAGCAGCTCCAACTAATCCATATGCAAGAGCTATGGCTAAAAACCCATACGCTCCACAAGGTGGTTCTGCTGCTACTGACATTCCTGGTTTCCCTGGATTGGTTCCACCAACCGGAGGTGTTGTGAGTCCACCACCAAGTGGTCCACCACTTAGTTCAAAGCCAACTTATAAGGATTCCGGTTGGAATGATTTGCCTGATGGTTTCAAGCCAAAGAATGCTGCACGTCGTGCTGCTCCAGCTGCCATAACTCCTATTGCGCAAGCTCCTAGCTTACCATCTGGCCCACAAACCCCATTGGCACCACCAAAGAGGGGACCTGCTTCTCCATTGTCTTCGACTCCACCACCACCACCAAAAGGTGTGACAAGAGCCGCATCTTCTGCTTCAGTTACTGGAAACTCAACCAACTCGACCCAATCTCCTCGTCAAACCCCATTGCAATTGAACAGTCGTTACGCACCACCAGTTATTCCTTCTGATTTATCTAATGGCGTTTCAGGGGCTCCAGGGGCTCCAGGATCGGTTCCTCCACCACCTCCACCATCTTCAATTGGAAATCGCTCATTCAATTCGAGTGCTCCACCAGCTGCTAAGAACCCATATGCTCCATCTGCCGATGCATCTGGAACTCCCGGGTTTTCTCCAGGGTTGGGCTTACCAAAACCTGTGGGTCCAGGAGCTCCTTTGGGTCCAGGAGCTTCTCCAATAGCTCAACCAGGCTTTGCTGAACCTCCAAAGGCTCCAAAGAATCCATACGCTCCTCCACCAGGAGGTTCGCAATTTGGTCAACCACAGCAACAGCAATTTAATGCTGGTTCCATTGCTCCACCACCACCACCACCAACTGCAGGTTCAGTTCCACAAAGATATGGTTCTATGAATGCTCAACCAATCCAGCCACCATATAGTGCAAATACTTCTGTCGTATCACCACCACCTCCAAGTGTTCCTGTAAAGGAAAAATACCCTGCTGGAGATAGAAGTCATATTCCTGAAAATTCGCTTCCAATTTATGAATCTTTCACTAGATTCTTAGAAGCAATTAAACCAAAAATCCCTGAAAAATACACCAAGCATGGTCAAGATATGGAAACAAGAATTAACCACTTGTTTGACCATTTGAACAATGAAGATTTGGTTTCTAATGATACCATTGATTTGTTAAAGAAGATCATTGTTTCTTTGGATGCAAGAGATTTCAATAGTGCTTCTGCCAGTAGTTTGGAAATTGCAACTGCACATAGTGATGAGATTGGTAACTGGCATACCGGTGTGAAGCGTCTTATTACCATGGCAGAAGCTATGTTGTGATATAAATCAATGTATATTTAGAAAATTCAAACCTGTTTATTAAATTATATAATGTAAAAAAAGTATTAAAAAAAAAATCAATTGTAGTATTCTTAATAAATAACAACTTCGTACAATTTGGCACCGCCAATATCGTCTTGAATAGGCTCAGTATTATGGATTCCTTCAACTTCAATCAATAAGAATCTGGCATTGAGGGGTTTAACAAAGTTAAAAGTGGTGATGTTATATGTATTAGGAACCATCACTTCAGCATAATCTTGAGCATTAAAAGGAGCACTAATTTCAACAGGTTCAGAAATCAATTGCTTGAAAACATCATTCTGTGAAACAATTTTGTCGCCTTTAGTATTAACATAATTATAAGTTTGATATAAATCATTACCAAAATCCACAAGACCCAAAAAGTCAAGTGTAGTAGTGAATCCAGCACTATCATTACCCATTGGTGGTTCATATACAGATAAAGTCCAATTTTGAGCAGGTTTATCACCCCAGTTGATCATACCAGAAGTAATATTTTGATATTTGTTCAAATCAACTAAAATCTTACCAACGGTATTGTTATATTGTAATTGCCATCTAGTTGTATTATCACCATCATTCATAGTCAGTGAATAATCACCAAAAGTCCCTTCAGTAATGTTTGTGAAAGTTGCTTCAGCACCTTCAGAAACAGAATTGACATATGTCTTACCTGGAACGTACAATGGAACAACAAGAATCTCACCATCTTCAACAGTGTATGTACCAGCCATTTGATTTCTAGAACCAATCTTGATTCTGACGTAATCATTAGTATTTGAAGATAATTTCATATTGGATGGACCATTGTTAACTATGGTGAAATGAGTTGAATTAAGTGAAAAAGAAAGAGAATGGTTATCATATTTAATCCCTTCCCATTTACCAGCATTACCAAAACAAGCAAGTGCCACTGGATCCAAAGTTAAAACTCTACCCAACTTATTTGATTCGATTATTTCGTAATCATATCTTAACCCAGTGAAACCTTGTAAAACAGCTTGTAAAATACCTCCATGAGCAGTCATGAAGGGGAAAGCAGGATGAGTACCACCATTGGTCAAATATTCATCATTATTTTGTTCTGAAAATTGAGCAAATGGAGCTCTAAGAAAAGGTTGTACACCTTTGTGCAAATATGTTTGAGAAGAACAACCACTAGTTGATAATTGAGATGAAACAATCGAAAAAATAGGATATGTCATTGCTGGACCATAATTAACTTGTCTAGTTGAATAAAATTCCATATTTTTAAAAGCTTGTTCATCATCAATTTGTTCATTTGCCAAAGGATAAGTCATTAAAATCACATCTGCTTGTTTAACTTCTACTGAAGAGTTCATATCAGAATATTCCAAATTAACATGATCCATATTATCAGAATATGGTAAATAAACATTGTCAGCAATTTCCAGGAATTTCGAAGAAACATTTTTATTCAAATGTTGACCAACCATCATAGCCCATTTCATCACAGATGATACACCTGCATTTGTATAAGCACCATTATCAACATGATTTGCATATTCATCAGGATCAGTCAAATTATGAGTGGTATATTTACCAAGGGTTTCATTATAATGAACCAAATATTCGGAATAAAAAGTAGCCGCATCATTAATTAAAGGATAAGCAACTTGTTCTAAAAAGTTTTCGTCACCTGCACCACTCAAATATACTTCCCAAGCAGACCAAGCTACAGCCATATTAATATGATATTCATAATCAAGACATGGACCAGTAGATGTACAATTTCCAAATCTACCAGAAGTCCATGGATAAACAGCACCTCCAAATCCTTCAGGTACATTTTTCTTTGCTTGTTCGTGTGTATAAGATCTATAATTAACGATTGATCTTGCATGTGAGGGAACAAACGGTAAAAGTCCACTCATCATCCATAAATCAGCATCCCAAAAAACCATACCAGCATATGAATCCGAAGATAATCCACCAACTGGCATTGCTGCAGAAACACCTTTTGCATCTGGTCTTGTATTTGCAGTCAAATGATATAAAGAAGCTCTTGTTGTTAAGGTTAACAAATGATTATTATCAAAAGTGATTTCTGGAGTATTTTCCAAAGTTTTAGACCATGCATGTTTATGAGTATTGATGACATCATAAGCGTTTGTATATGATGTAGAAACTTCTTTTGCAAAGTTCAAAACAGATTCAGTTGAATTATATTTGACATCATCCAAATCAGAAGACATAATACCAACAAATTTGGCAACATTGGTTGCAGTATGAGCATCAAGATTTAATTCAATTTTTTGTATAACTTCAAATTCAGAAGTTTGATTTTTTATAGTTGAAAAATCAGAAACTAAAGTAGAATAAATTGCACCATTTACATAATCCAATTCATGAGGTTGAAAAGTGATATAAATACCATCATTATCATGAGAAACTTGAGACAATTGAACTCTTTGAGTAGTATTTAAACTCAAGGAATCTAAAACAGTTATATCAACACTTGAATTACCCAAATTATAAATTTCTAAATTGATCAAACCTAAATTGATATTATCTCTATGAGCAACTATTTCATATTTGACTTGTAAAGTGTCCAACCAAGTAAATTCAGTAGTTACAATACCATCTGAAAGAGATAAATTTTGAGCATAATTGGTAATAGAACCTTGATGAGATCTATTCAACGCAGGATCCAAGGTATATTCTTGACCATTCAAGAAAGTTGAAAGTTGTAAAGTTGTCCATTGAGGTACAGCAGCAATTACTGATTCATATCCATTTGCATATAATTCGGGGAAATTAGTTGAATTTAAATGTTTTTCAATATCATAAAAGCCTGCAATAAAAGCACCCGAATATCTTTTATTAAATAAAGGCCAACCATTATATAAATCATTGATTGAAGCATGAGGATCATCACTTAATTGATCATAAGTGAACCCTTGACCCAAATTAGGGATCCTAGATCCGAAAAACCCATTTGCTACATAAGCTTGATGTTGATACTGATTAAATCGAGGCATTTGAGCAGTTCCAACAACATTCGAATCAAAATCATAATATGCATCATTTGCATCTGTTAATTGTGAAAAAATATTCTTATTGATTGTACTATTAATCAACAGGTAAAGATTTTTATGATCATTTGTAACTTGATCAAACGAATGTCCTGCATTTGAATAAGCGGCTTTTTTAAAACTTAAGGGGTAAGTGGCACCAAGTGTCAGCCAATAAGCCAGGATTAAAAGGAGGATGGAAAGAGGTGCCAACATTGCAAGATGTTTTTTCCTTTTGATGAACTTGTGTACGATGAATTTGACCGAATCATGTTGGGGAAAAGGAGGATTATGAAACATATTTATATTGATCTATGGCAGAGCCAAAACTTCCCCACACAGTCACCAATTTCATTTACTAGCAAACCGGAGTAACTAAAGTAAAACAAGCAGATCTAGATTTTGGTTGCTTATGCCAATAAAAAACAATGCTTGAAATTTATAATTCAATTTAAGTTTTGTGTTTGCGACCTTTTTTTTGTGTATGCTGTTTAGAGCATTGTGCATATGCGTAGTTTTTCAACACATGCAGTCGATTATTACTGAACACCACACAATAAGTATTAGACAATCACCAGACAATTACTAAATGCTGAGTACCATAGAGACATAGGCTTGAACTCCGGAAAGTTTAGTTGAGTTCTATTCTATTTTAAGCACAGTGTGACCTGTCATATGCATGAGAATCTCAATTGATCGGAATAATATGCACAAGAACATTCAAACTTTCTAAAAAAAGATAGAGAACAAAACAAAGCCGTGATCTCGAAAACTACACAACACCACCCCACAAATGTGTAGTTTCTGCCCTGCACAAGGTCAAACATACGCGGAGATGCTTTGACTTACAAATACATAAATTAATCAGTTTGTACTATTTATAGTTACTTTGTTTTGTCCTTGCGTAAACGAGTGAGACTTCGAAGGAGGTCTCGAGTGTTGATTTGATGTGTAGGCACAGGCCATGCAAACTGATTCTTCAGATCGCTTTTGATAGACTTATACTTGTCCAAATCCAGTTTGGTCATATAATCTTTTAATAAATTAGATAATTGTAGTCTTAATTTTGATTCTTCAATTTCACTCACTAATTTCGAAGTTTTATCGAGTCTATAAGTTGTATGAAATAATTTATCAACAGATGGCTCAACAATTTCAATTTGATTTCGTACTTGAGAATTCGATTGTTCTAAATTTGTGATCAATACTTCATCAAAAATTCCTTTAAAATCTCGTTGTTGTGAATATTTTTCAATCAGTTGAGTTTCAACATGACTAATTAAATTTTTAATAGGTTCGATTGCCTTTTTATGAGATTCTTGCCATTGTTGTTTCTCCATAGTTAAATTCTTTAATTTTTCACTATAAATTTTTATATTTTCAATGTTTGCAGTATTTAAAGGATTTTTTATAATTACTTCTTTACCCAAATCTTCAGGTAATTGATAATTTGAATCGCGAGGTCGATCATACCAACTTGTTTGTACTTGTTTTTCCATTAAATCTCGAAGAATTTCTTCTTTAATAACTTTAGCAATATTAAATACAGTTTGTTCTTCAGTATCTAAAGTTTTTGAACGAATATTTTGTTCATCTAATTCCATTTTTTTTTTAAAACACCATACAAGTAATTTTCTCATTCTATCAGGTTCAGGTAATGAAGAATCAAGTAATTTATAATAATCTGAAGGTGGAACATCATGATGAGGTTCTCCAACAAATCCATTCCCAATAGACAGTACTCTTTTACCACGATTAAAATATGAAGATCTTCTTGTTGATTTCTCATTAAGATCTACTTTATGATGTGAAACAATTTGTTCATAATCTGATTTCATCGGTGAAGATAATTGTAAACTTGATTCATCGATGAAATTATGTTTCTTTGGAAGGTCTAATAATTCTTCTTCACTTGAATCATTCATATTTGCTAATTCTTCATTAAGTTGAACTATTGGTGTACTTAATTTGTTCTTTTTCCTTTTGTATACAAATCCATCATCTTCTTCAAAAGGTTTTGATTTAGAAGTTTGTGATGAAAGAAGATCGTTTAATTTGTTCTTTCTACTGAATAGTTGACTACTTTGACTTTGTACCAATTCATCTTCATCACTTGATAAGACTGAGTCAAGGATATATTTGGATTTCTTAACGGGTGGTGACAAGCTGGGTACTTTTTTAAGGGAACCACCGACACTCACACTTGGTTTAGTCAGTTTAGTCACAGGCTTTTTACGTGTGTTTCTTTTCTTTGGTGGCATCACGTCTGTTGTGAAAAGATAAACAAATAAAAAAAAATACGCACAAAAATTAAATATTGAATCACCTCAATCATCATTTTTCACTACAAACATTCATCGATTGTCACTGAATAGAATGACAACTCGATTGTCGAATAGAATCATCACTCGATTGTCACCTTGTGGGTACTACGTCGCAACTTACAAGGAGTCCACTTTGCAAATCCACGAGTTAAACGGTTCGAAAATGTATAGATCTTTTAGTATACATGGTAAGGCAACACAAATAGAATGGGAACCATTACCAATTGAAGAAGAAACTTGTGGGAAAATCGCAGTTGTTATTCCGAGCTCAAATGTGCTTCACGTTTATGACTTCAATTCACAAGATCCAATCGTTATCCAACAAGGGTTGGAAGGGATTGCAAAGATGGAATGGATCCCTCCAATACGACTTCTGGAACAAATCAAAGCAGAAGGTGGATACAATGGGTCAAAACAATTGATTATATATACAAAGTACAATTTATATGCAAAATTATATTCACTTGATTGTACACATGTTTTACTCACAATCATTAAACCACGGTCTTCAGTACTTGTGCGTCCCCAACACAACAATTGGTGGTCGTTGCTTGTTGAGCCTGTCGAGTACAATACCGAACCGGTACTATACAATTTCATCAACTATGGACTGACAAGTAAGCTCATACATACGAGCAAGATCGACGACGGGTTCATACTGTGGAGTAAGAGTGGTAAATGGCTCGCAAGCTTTAACTATGAAGACCAATTGCATGGGTATCAACTACATATTTCAAGCTTCCTCGAACAAAAACTAATCAATTTGGAATGTTTGGATCCATCAACAGTTTACTTTTCAACCTGGGGCCTTACAAATTCAAATGAAGATATATTTATCATATCAGATCAAGATGAAATTTCAATCATTTCAATAAACATGCTACGTTTGATTTACAAACAGAAAATAACAACACAAATCAGTTGTTGGAAATTCATCAGAGGTGATCAATATAAATATCGGAAAATCCTTTCGAGTCCATCTAATCCAATAATCAGAAAAATACATACACTTGAATCACTCATCACATTCGAGTGTAACGAATGTATACTAGTTTATGAAATCGACTCCAACTACAAACTAATACCCATCACTCGAATTCAAGTTCAATTCAAATCGTATAAACTTTTCAAGACTCGAAATGGGTTTGAAATAATGATTATTTGTGATGATCATATTGTTATATATACCATTAAAGATTCGAAATTTAATATGGTATATATAACCAAAGAAAAAACAATTAAAGATGGGTTTATAATTATTGATGAAGAAGAAAAAGAAGATCAATTAATTGTGCTTAAACATGGTAGTTGGGAACGAATCAACTTGAAAGATGAGTTGAACAAGGTGATACGACGGAATCAACATACAGGTGAGATGAAAATCAATTCGACCATTGATGAGATTACAGATACATTTGACGTTCGTAAACGGTTAAGAAGGTAATCTATTATACAGGGTTATATACATTTATGCTATTTATCACTCTTGGACTTTTTCTTTGGTGCACCTTTATTTCTTTTCTTTCTATCTTGAACCATAAACAATCTATATGTTTCTCTAGGGTCAACCAATTTCAAATCAGGGAACCATTGTTTGAAGTCATTAAAGGTTGGTAATTGTTCATTGATACCATAATAGTTGAGCATTTGCTCACCCTTTAAAGGGGCCTTCAAGATCTTGGCCCCGTTTCTTTTGCCACTTGGGTTCCATACATGTCCAAAGATATTGGCACTGAGCTTCTTGGCCTCGTTTATTCTGGCCTGTGTAGGAAGTTTCTTTAAAAGTGACATGGTGGTACAGATGTTGATCAAATATTGAATAATTTTTTTTATTTCATAGTGTTTGTAGATACACGACCTTTTTTTTTTTTTATTAAATCTCAACTTATGTAATCAATGTCAATTTCGATCAGATAAGCCGTTAGTTGTCATTACAGTTTTCACTTTAAAGTAATTAACCAATTTATAGTCTCGATTATTAAACTCTTTCTTAGCTAATGAATCATAAACTTCCTCTATTGCAGTAGGATCTTTCATCTGTCAATTTTATTTTAGTTGCAGTGTTTTTTTTCAATTAGGCGACTCAATTTCCAAATCAGTGCAACCTTCTATTTATAAATCTCCATATAAACTTTCTTTTATTTTCAAATATTCACGTACACCTTCTTGATGGATCTCAAGATACCCGGAATAACCGTTGAATCACCACTGAGCGAAAGCAGAGCTTTACGTGAAGACTCTCCAGAAAGAGATAGTGAGGATTTGGATAGTTTAAGAGATGGTCAACCTCATCCAGTAGATCCATATAGTCCGATATTGAATGATGATACTCGAAGATGGACTCAGTTTTCAAATTCGACAGGTAGGTCGTATATGAGTTCATTTCTGAACCAATCTCATACAAGTCATCACAGGCATAGTCAGAATCATTCGATAGAACACGATTCAAATTCCCATCAATTTAATTTACACATTCCCGATATTTTACACGAAAGTAGACCTACAAGTCCGGTATTGAGTACGGTCTCATTTATTGATACTGCTGCTGAAGAAACAGATATAGACGCGTTGAAAGAAGGTATTTCATTTGCACTTGGCTCGAATCGTACCACGCCTCATTGGTTCCCAAACGATCATAATAAATATCAAAGCATGGATGACGATCATAATAAATACATGGATGAAGAAGAGCCAAAGGAAGATGAGAACATTCCATTTAATACATCTCCATTTGAAGATCCAACTCCAGATTTATCATATTCTGCATCTATAAATTCTCACGACCCATCATTATTGGAGGCTGGATTGCTGATTGATGGTTCTGCTTCACCAACAAAGTTCTCGAGTATATTGGCCAGAGTCAGTGAACGTATCGCCGGTACCGGTGGCAACAATCCGACAGATGATCAGTCGATACAAGAATCTCGAAATAGTCTTACACAGGGCCCAATGCCTTCGCCGTTGAGCGGCAAATTTACATACCCAGAAGTCGATGATACGCGACTGCAAAATTTTGTTAGCATCCATGCTGGTGATTCACTATTATCAGTTCCACAAACAATTGGCGAGTCAATCAAGACGTCGATGGAAACCAAAAGAAAAGTTCACAAGTCAATGTACCTTTTTGGACATTCTTTATACATATTTGGACCCGATTCCAAATTTAGAAATGCATGTCATTTATTAATTTCAAATCGATTCACAAACATCTTTTTATTAAATTTACTTGTTTTACAAATAACCATCTTGACATTTAGGCAATGGAACCCTGCAGCACTTGATGGGTATTTTTATAAGGGTCATACATGGGGGGATTATATTTTGATTGCGATCAATATTCTTTATACTTTTGAAATTATCACCAAGATCATTGCATACGGCTTTATTGATGATCATATTATGTTTGAAGAATTGAATTTACCATATCCAGAAAATGATATCGGAAGTATGTATTTCCGAAAGAATTATATCAAGATAATTTTGTTATGGCTTGTGAAAAAGAAGGGATATAAGAAGCCTGAAGATACTCAACAAGAGGATATCAGTCTTGATGATATGAATCCCAAGAAGGAGTTCACTATACATTCTCGATTTCAAGAAGAAGATCCATTTCAAGAGGAAGTCTATTTACAGGAGGATCATCCTTTTCAAAAGGAAGATCTACCTCAAAATCCATATCCTCAAGAGGAATTATCAAAAGAACCAGTCTCAAATTCACAGAAATTAACATTCAAAAATACATTACTTCTTCCTCAAATCAACACTTATGATAAACTTGATTTAAAAAGAGCATATTTTAAAAATAGTTGGCATAAAATCGATTTTATATCGATGATTTTTTTTTGGATTTCATTAGGATTATCTATCGATCATTATGATGCCAAACATCATATCACACTTTTTCGAGCTATGAGTTGTTTACGAATTCTTAGATTATGTAATTTGACTACGGGTACAACCACAATTTTAACATCATGTCGATTAGCACTTCCACAATTGATTGATGTTTCGATTTTCATATCATGTTTTTGGGTTATTTTTGGGATTATTGGAGTTCAATCTTTTAAATCTTCTTTAACAAGACATTGTGTCTGGCAAAATCCTAATGATCCAAATGATACTTATATTAATTCACAACTGTATTGTGGATCATATATTGGATTGGATGGTCTGGCTCAACCTTATATAATGAGAGATGGAACTTCATCAGGAGTTATAAAGGGATTTCGATGTCCAATGTATTCTAAATGTATATCTGGAAAAAATCCATATAATGGTACAGTTAATTTTGATAATATATTACAATCAATGGAAATGGTTTTTGTTATAATGAGTGCAAATACTTTTACTGATATTATGTATTATACTATGGATACAGATAATTTGGCTGCATGTTTATTCTTCATCACATGTATATTTATACTTTGTGTTTGGTTAGTCAATGTCATGATAGCAGTCATTGTTGCATCCTTCCATATAACTGTTTCAGAATATAAAGGAGAGAAAAAGAATTCACGTTATTCTAAATTTTTTGAAACATTTAGTAAAGGTGATGATTCAGTTCATGTTGAAAGAATTAAACAATTAAAAAAGCAAAATGTTTTTTTAAAATATTACTATAGATTTGAAATCATATTTTCAATTGCAATTTTTGCAGATTTATGGGTTCAATGTTTTAGAAAATATGATATGACAGAATTTAGAAGGCATACATTATACAGATTTGAAGCTGCATTTACAATCGCATTTTTGATTGAAATTTTTCTTCGATTTGTGTTGCATTTCCCAAATTGGCGATTTTTTTTTGCATCCAAAAGAAATATTTTTGATTTATTTCTTGCAATTATAACTTCGATAATTATAATTAAACCAATTAAAGATTCATTGGGTCATGCATATTATTGGTTAAGTGTATTTCAATTGATGAGATTTTATAGAGTTGTACTTGCTACTAATTTCACAAGAAAACTTTGGTTAAAAATCATGAAGAATTTTAAAGCTATATTTGATTTAACATTATTTTTTTTTATTTTAACCTTTTTATGGAGTATTATTATGGCAAGATATTTTGAAGGAATGGTTCCAAAAGATGATTTTCTGGATATGGATTTCCCAATGCAAACATTACCCAATTCATTTGTTGCACTTTATGTCATAACATCTACTGAAAATTGGACTGATATAATGTATAATTTACAAGTTTATGCTACAACAACTTCTTCACGTTCATTTGGTGCCATTTTTTTAATAGCTTGGTTTATTGTTTCGAATATGATTATACTTAATTTTTTCATTGCTGTGATTGCAAGAACTTTAGAAGTTTCTGAAGAAGGTAAACGTAAAAAACAATTACTTCAATTTATTGAAAATATGACTCAAAAATTACAAGATGATGATTCAAGGATTTTAACTAAATTTAAAAACAAAATGTTTAAATCAAAAGGTGTTAAAGAAGAATTAGAAAAGGCAGTTATCAATTTATTATTAAGTGGTACAGCTGTTAATGATTTTTTAGATCAAGATTTATCAGATCAAGAAGAAGAAGATCAAGTTAAGAATTTATCACATTCAAGTTGGAAAAGATGGTTTCAAGTAAATTATTGGAGAACTCATAATTTATTTAAGAATCCATTTTATCTGAAATCTTCAAATGTATTTGATGTAACTAATTTTGATCCAACTTTATTTGCTCAAAATATTGTTAAAGATCGAAATCTTTTAATTTCAAAGCAAAATAAGTTTTTAAGAGAAAATCCGAATTTTAATAATGTATTTTATGTGATGAGCCCACGTCATAGGTTAAGAAGGTTTTGTCAACGGTTGGTTCATTCGAGTCATGGTGAAAGAATCGATGGTGTTGAACCATACAAGCGAGTGTCTGAAGGCTTCATTGTGGTTATGTTCATTTCAACCATTGCCTTAGTAGTTGCTGCTTGTTATTTAACCCCATTATATAGAAAGGAAATGTACTTGAAATATGGGTATTATAACTGGACACTTTATTTTGAAATTGCATTCATTATTTTGTTTACATTGGAATTCAGTATTAAAGTTATAGCAGATGGATTTTTATTTACTCCAAATGCATATTTAAGATCATCATGGAATTTTATAGATTCAATTGTTCTTATTTCACTTTGGATTGAATTCATTGCATTCTTGAAATATGATACCAATCTTTCAAGAATTGTTCGTGGGGTAAAGGCATTAAGAGCACTTAGATTATTAACAATTAGTGAGAATGCAAAAAACAATTTCCATAATACTATGATCTCCGGATTTGGTAAGATCATTAATGCTGGATTGATTTCGCTTTGTTTATTGTTTCCCTTTTCGATATGGGGGTTAAATATCTTTAATGGAAGATTAGGGACTTGTTTGGATGGGAGTTCAAGTATGGATGCTTGTTATAATGAGTTTGAAAATGTTGTTTTCAATTGGGATGTTATGACTCCAAATGTCTATACAAATCCTCCATTGGAATTTAATAGATTTGCCAGTGCATTTGCTACCTTGTTTGAAATCATTTCTTTGGAAGGTTGGGTTGATTTACTTGTAAATGTCATGAATAGTACGGGTGTTGGTACACCTCCACAAAATTTTGCAACTCCAATCAATGGATTTTTCGTTATATTATTCAACTTTACAAGTATTGTATTCATCTTGACCTTGTTTGTATCAGTTATCATTAATAACTATTCAAAATCAACGGGTAGAGCTTATTTAACATATGAACAAATCACTTGGTATCAAGTTAAGAAGATTCTACTACAAGCCAAACCTTCCAAAAGGAAAGATTTCAACCAATTGTCAAGATTCAGTCGATTTTGTTATTCAATGACAGTGGAAAAAAACCCAATTTGGTCGTCAATACTTAACATTGTTTTATTCTTACATGTTGTTTCATTATTACTCGAATGTTTTCCCACCAGTGAAGATTTGTTCAAATTTAGATTTGCAATTTTCATGATTTCTGCAATTGCATTTTTATTTCATTCAATCATGTTGATTATAGGTCAAGGTATTAAAACATTCATACGGTACAAATGGAATTGGTTTCAACTCTTCGTTTCATTTGGTGCATTTGTTACAACTATTATTGGATTTTTCATTAATCAGGATTCGGTATTTATTAATATTAACAAGTTATTTCTTGTGGGGATTTTAGCATTTATATTCCCAAGAAGTAATCGATTAAATCAATTATTAAGATTTGCATCTGCAGGTTTACCTTCGATCATTAGTTTATCTTTTACATGGTTTGTTATGTTTTTAGTATTTGCAATTGCCATGAATCAAATCTTTGGTATGACAAAAGTTGGTCCAAATACTACAGGAAATATTAATCTTCGATCAGTTCCAAAGGCTTTAATTTTATTATTCAGATGTAGTTTTGGTGAAGGTTGGAATTATATTATGCTTGATTTTACACTCGAATCTCCATTTTGTACAACTGGGAATATTGATGATACTGATTGTGGAAATAAACAATATGCTTATATATTATTCATTGCTTGGAATATCATCTCAATGTATATCTTTGTTAATATGTTTGTTTCATTGATTTTAGACAGTTTTAGTTATGTCAAACATAAATCAATTTATAGCAATTTGATGAAACGTGAAGAAATTCGGAAATTTAAAAAAACATGGAGAATTTTTGATCCTGAAGGTACTGGATTTATTAAACCAGTTGAATTACCTAATTTATTACATTCTTTAAAAGGTTCACTTTCTTTTCATTTTTATACTGGAGATTTAGAAATTCCAATCTTGTGTCAAAAATGGTTTAAAAGAAATGATCCTCAAAATCCATATAATATAACTGTTCGATATAGTCAAATTGATGATACCTTGAATCAAATGAATATTCCAAAAATAAGAGAACGGCGTAAAGCTTATGAAATGTTTATTGAAGAAGCCTTGTTGAACATGGAATTAAATAATGATCCGGGGATATCTTTTTCAAGAATCTTATTACAATTACCCTTGTATAATTCATTTGAACCTGGTCAATGTTTGAATTTAATTGATTTTTTGGAGAGAAGATTACTTGTTCAGAAGGTTGAGAAGAGGTTGAATGTTAAACGGGCTTATGAAACAATCAATAGTTATGCGTGTCGTTGGAAGTATCTTAGAAATCAGAACATCACTACGAAACTTACGAAACAGGTCAATACTCCAACCATTTCAATCACCAATCACACCATTTCAACTGAAAATAATGACTCTGTTGGTGACTATGTTCCCAAATCTCCTTTAAATGTTTTTTCTAGACATAGATCTCATAGTGGGAACCATTTGGATATAGGTAGACAACCTAAATTATTTATTGAGATTCCACAAGGGTCTACCCTTAGTGCTGAACCATCACCCAAGAAAAATTCTCCTTTAATCTCGGTGAGTGATGAAGGTGACGGGTCTCCTTTATTGAACTCGTCATTTATAGATATAAGTACGATTGGTGAAACATTGGAAAATTCATCTTGGGGTGAAGCTTTGAAAAAGGTCAAGAGTGAGAAGTCTATCTAGTCAGAGGGAGATACATTCATAGTGAGAGATCTATGTGAAAAGTCTGTGAGAAATCTATCAGGTAATATATTTAAAGTGTATATAGTGAGACGTATATAGTAAAAAGTCTATAGATAACCGACTAATCCACCTTCATATCATTCAATCCCAAATCTTCATTTTGTTCATGAGTTCTTTCATATTCTTCAATCACCATATTAGGGTCTACATCTGGTGCATAGACATTTTGGATATAAGAAGATGCCAAAGGATCTTCCATGATGATTGTAAAAGGAATTTTACCATCTACAGCATCTTGTAATCTAGCAAAAAAAGTAGTCCAACGAGTCTTAGTTTCTGGATCCATTGAATCAGAAGTTTGAGTGAAAACTCTCGAATGTAATTCTTCTAAAACTTGGGTTAATAAACCTTCAATTGTTGTAAAACGACCTCCTAAAGTACCAGGTGTTAAATCTAAATTAAGTTCAGGAATTGATAATCCACAAGTTTCAGATTTTAAAATATCTCTTGCTAAATCTTCAGGATCTGAAATTTTAAGTGTAATTCTTTTAGCCTTTTCAGGTATTTCACCTCCAGTTTTAACTTCATTAGATTTATAACCACAATGATCACAAACTGTTGACATAATAATCACATCTTTAAAATGAGGAATATTAACAGTTTTCATATGAGTTTCACAATGTTGATAACATGAAGAGCAAGTTGCAGTAAAAGTTTGAATTTCATTTGCAAAATTTTCAATTTCAGTTTCATCTGAAATAAATCCAATTGATTTTGGATTATCATTTTTTTCATCTTGTAAAGTTGATGAAATATTATTTGAAGTTGCTTGCTTTTTAGATTCAGATTCTTTTTGATGATATTGAGCAACATCATCTTCAGATATAAGACCTAAAAAGACATTTTGTTCTGCAGTTCTATTATATTCATAATTAGACCATTTATGAGCTGGTTCACCAGGTAAATATTCGATCCAAGAATTTCCTGCTGGATCATCGATTGAAAATGTTAATGGTAAAGTGTTTGGTTCACATTCAATAAAAGATTTTATTTTGTTTATAACTTGTTCAATTTTTATATAAATTTCAGGTTGAATTTCTTTTCTTGCAGGTTGATCAGATTCTAAATCATTAATCATTTCAGCTAGTAATCCTTCAACATTTGTTAATTGACCTCTCTTTGGAGGAATTTCAATATCTAATTCTGCAAATCTAATTGTTGCAGTTTCACTCTTGACAACTTGTCTATTAAAATCGGATTTCTCTTCAACTTTTAATACATAACGAGATCCTTTTTCAGCAATTTGTGCAGCTGGTTGAATTTCACTATTTTTAAGAAAACAATGAGGACATTCAAATGACATCAAAATGATTTCTCTGAAAAATGGAATCTTTGTTAATAAAAGACGGGTGATACCATTTTCATGACAATTCATACAAAGTGATTCAATTTCTTGAACTGGATGTCCTTCATTATCGGTCATACCGGTATGTCTAATACCATCGGAGGTTTCTTCACCGACTTGTGCGGCTTGTTGGCCGACGGAAGTAAACATTTCTTCTTTCTCAGACATGGTCTTTTGCTTCTTATCAATGTGGTCTGACATTTAAAAAGTTTTTAGATTAGAAATCAGAAATTGAAAATTTTAAAACTTTTTTTTTTTTTCGATTCTTTTCTTTTTCAGTTTCTTCGAGAAAATTCGAGAAGTTTCGAGGTTGTGTAGTATTAGTATATTAGTATGTTCTGATGATGATAGGGGAAAAAGGGGGCAATACTGACTAATATGACTTGGGATGTAGTTAACGAGTAATCTTGGGTGCTTGCTAGAGATGAGATGAGATGAGCATTATGTAAGATCTTACCAATCGCCAGATTATGTAATCTTGATCATTTATCTGTCAAACTGTATACAGAACTCACCACCACAACCACTGTTTCAAGTTCAAGTGCCACAGTTTTTATCGCTTACATATACTTGCTCTTTCTTGCCACAACTTTTCAGTTAGTAAGATTTTATACTTAACCGAGTACGCTTCCAGTTTTTTAAACTAATCTAGTAAGAATTTTTCACTCCCTTTGACACATTGATCGCAAAAGTGTACACATTTTTAACGAAAAAAAAGCCACAGGTAAAAAAAAAGGGAATATACTTTTCTTTATACTACACAACCGACAAGGTACTGAAAGTTACAGTTTGAAACATCAAAATGAACTTACAAGACCAATGTTCTCCGGCGGAAGAATCGTCATTCGATATGTTAGCCACAGCTATACTGTCTGAATCAAGACCTTCTGATGAAAGAACCGAAACTATTGAAGATGGAATATCAGATAACATTTCAGTTGTAACTCCATTTTTAGTTAAACATATATCTGATCAAAACTTGATACCAAAAGATAATTTCCATAAATATTGTTATAGACATAATCCTGATATAACATGTAATAAAAACACAGATGAAGCCAAGATGAATAAGATACAACTGGAGTTGGAAAACTTACCATCAAGAGATCAAGAAGCAATCACACATGTTTGGTCTATTTTCAGTGCAGCACCTGTTAATCATCGTCAATTAATCCTTCAAGGACTTTTAACCCAATGTTGTTTTCTGCAATTATCATTTGTATCACTGGAAGTTTCAAGTTTAATTAGACTTGATTTTTTAAGTATATTACCAATTGAAATTTCATTGAAAATTTTATGTTATTTGGATTGTCGATCTTTATGTAATGCAGCACAAGTTAGTCGTAGATGGAAATCTTTGGCTGATGATGATAGAGTTTGGCATCATATGTGTGAACAACATATCGATAGAAAATGTCCTAATTGTGGTTGGGGATTACCATTGATGCATATGAAGCGTGCAAGAGAAATGACAGATGATGATATTAAACCAATTCTTAAACGAAAAATGGAAGAATCAATACAAACTTCAATACCATCACCTGGTTGTAATTCAACTAAAAAGGCTAAAACTGAAAAATCACTTAAGAAAAGACCTTGGAAATCAGTTTATTCAGAAAGATTTAAATTAGAAAAAAATTGGCGTAATGGAATTTATACAACTCAAACATTTGTTGGACATACTGATGGAGTTACATGTTTACAATTTAATCGTAAATATTTAATGACTGGATCTTATGATGCAACTATAAAAATATGGAATACAGAATCTGGTGAATGTATTAAAACACTTACAGGACATTCAAAAGGTGTTCGATCATTAGTTTTTGATTCTCAGAAATTAATCACTGGTGGATTAGATCTGACAATCAAAGTTTGGAATTATCATACAGGACAATGTATCGCAACATATAGAGGTCATGATGATTCTGTTGTTTCTGTTGATTTTGCAAATAAATCGATTGTTTCTGGATCTGCAGATCATACCGTTAAAGTATGGCATGTTGATCTGAGAACTTGTTATACATTAAGAGGTCATACAGATTGGGTAAATTGTGTAAAAATTCATCCTGCTTCAAATACAGTTTTCAGTGCTTCTGATGATACAACGATTCGAATGTGGGATTTACAAAGTAATCAATGTCTTCGAGTATTTGGTGGTATGGATAATGGTGGACATATTGGACAGGTTCAATGTGTTATTCCATTTACTTATAAAGAAAATTTGATTGAAGATGGTTCTGAATCTGAAGAAATATCAGAAGGAACAAATTCAGAAGAAGATCGTTCTGATATACCTTCATTAGATAATCCAAATTTACCAACTCATTTACTTACTGCTTCACTTGATAATACTATTAAATTATGGGATGTTAAAACTGGGAAATGTATTCGTACTCAATTTGGACATATTGAAGGTGTTTGGTCAATAAATTCTGATACTTTCCGTGTCATTTCTGGAGCTCATGATAGATTAGTAAAAGTATGGGATTTACAAAATGGAAAATGTTTACATACTTTAGGTAATGATTCAAGTGTTAGTTGTGTTGGTCTTAGTGATTCCAAGGTTGCAGCTGGTTTGGAAAGTGGTGTTGTAAAGATGTATAACTTTGAGTGTTGTTAATATTTATTTCTGTGATTTATTTGGTGTATATTAATAAAGTGGCTACAAAAAAACCTCTACGTATTTTCACTAAATATTTATTGGGTATTTATGCTATGTATAATTGCAGATGATAGCGAGTTGATTGCAAATGCAAGTAGCGAATGACAGTAGCGAATGACAGTAGAGGACAGATCAGACATCTATTAATGGAATAGCAATGCTATAGCAAATCTGAATAAGTGTAATTGAAGTAAACTCCAAGTGAAGAATTGAAAATCTCTCGAAATATTAATGAAAGATTGCCCATCCATATACCCTGAGGGAACCCCCCCTCTAGGGATAATACCCGGGGCCTAGCCCTCGGGTCAAAGACCTAAAAATGAAGATACAGCATATGCTTGGTTGGTACCTGTAGAGCCGAAATCTGAATCGGCATTTGATAAAGAATTCGATTCTTCTAAAGCTTGATTTAATGGTGGATTTTCAGTCACAGGTGATGAAGAAGTTGCAAAAAAGCAATAATTATCCAATAATTCTTTATATGACTTTGAATCCATATAACTTTGGCCAATATTGAAATTTTCCCGTTCTGGGTCTTTATTTGTCAGGTCTGAAGTATACTGTGGAGTTTCAAATGAGTTGGAATGTTGGGTATCAAATTTGGGGTATGGAGTATCAAATTTGGAATGTGGAGTATCAAATGAGGAGTGTATAGGCTCAGGAATCTCAGAAGTTTCATAGTTATAGTGGTTGTTATACAACGATGATAAAAGTGGCAGCGACATATAAAAGTTATTCTTGACGAAATCATTAATATCAGAAGAATTATCATGAATATAGAACGAAGCTGGTTCTGGGGATTTTTTATTTCCAACTTCAATCTGTGAATCCGATACACGTCTCTTCAAATATGATGATGAATATTTAGGCTTTGTTGTGTGCTGTTTGATCTTAACAGAGTTAGATTTCGTTGTCTTGATCAACTTGATGGAGTAATTCTTGAAGCTGTTGTTGTCCCAAAATTCACGATTCCCTGCGTTATACTTGATACATAGTTGATAAGATTTATCTTGAACTTCTCCAAACTGTCCAGACAGACTAGAAGACGATCTAAAACTAAACAACGTTTCAAGTGGCATTTGAAATGTAAATCGATCATAATTATTCAGCTTTAAAATTTCGGGTCTATCTTCAACGTATTTTGTTGGAATCTCAATGATTGTAAGCCAATTATCGAGTGAATAGCGCACACTCAAGTATTTTTCAAAGGTTATATTTTTAACTGCAATTTGACCCACTAAATATTTCTTATCTATACTGATGAAAATTCGTTCTAAAAACACGGGACACCCATTTGAAAGTTTTTGAGTGTAAGATAGTGGTGAAAAATTCAATAGCTTTAATTTCCAATCTGTAGTTGAGTCTGTGGAGTCACCTTTATCAAAAGGTGATGTTCTTGTACGTAGAATTGGATCTTCAATATCATGAATTGGGTCATGAATTGAGTCATCATCTGAAACAGATTCTTCCAGACTATCTTCATACTCTGCATCATTCAAATTCATCTCCTCTAGCCTGACACTGTACGCATCCAAAGTAGGTGAATTGGATGCAGAAATTGCGGTTGGTTTATCCTTCTTTTTGAAATATCGAACATCATTATCACACCCAAAATGAACTTGTTTATAAGTTGGAGTTGAAGGTAATGATTGTGACCTTGATTCTTTAAGAGAAGGTTTTAAAATTTCACCCGATTTTTTACGCACTAATTTAAATTTTGGTGGTGAAATTTCAGTTACGTCTGGTTGGTTTTGAATTTTGGGAAATGGTATAAATGAAGTTGGACTTTCTGGATCTTCATTTGAAATATGAGCATTTAATAAACTATTTTGTTTTGTTGGATCATTTGCTTTTTCCAACATTTCATTTGACCTACTGGGTTTATGAATAAATCGAAGTGAAAATGGGATGTTACTTTTAGTATCTTTAGGAAGATTTGGAGACTTATTTTCTTTTGAATGTTCTTCACTATCGTATTCATAAGTTAAAGAAGGTCTTCTAAATTGCAGCAATTTGGTACGACCCATCACTTCATGATTTTTATCATTTTTCGAGTCATTTTCATCCTTTAATGGATCTAGATGAGCTGCAATTCTTTGTAATAAGTTAAGGGGTGAAGCTGAAAAATCTAAAGACTTGGGATCTGCTGTGGAGCCATTTTTAAGCGCGGTATGTGTGGTACCATTGCTACTTCCACCACCACCAGAACCACCCTCCTTTTCCTTCTCGGGCGATCTAGCTATGCTCATCATTGAATGCATATCAAGTATATTGTTAAAGAATAATATGTATAAATATTTTGAAATAATTTGTGGTCTTTATACCCGATTCTCCGGTTGCAAGGGTTCGATATTTTTTCTCCCTTGGACTAAAATGGAAAAAATCACGAAAATAATTTGTATAACCTTTGAGTTAGCAGTGTTGGTCAGTAATTGTTTAACTACTTAACTAATTACTAATTACTATTACATTATAATTATGGGGAGTTTATTATATATATACAAAGCGCGTCACTTGCTATTATAAATGGTTTCCAGCCGATTTTTCACTATTTGTGACCGAGACTCCGAAAAGATAAGCCAAAAAAAGAAAGAAAATGTCTTGAGAAAAATAATAATATTAATAAGAAAAAGAACAATCAGCAATCCACGAATGTTGGATTTATTATGTAATCAGAGCGCCTCGAGCCTGGAGTCACACGTTTTGAAATATTCAGTCAGTGTGTAGTCAAAATTTATGCTTAGTGTACTTAAAGTGTACTTAGAGTGTACTTAGAGCGTACTTAGAGTATGTACCTAGAGTGTGTACCGAGAGTATACCTAGTGTATACCTAATGTGTACGCATAGAGTGTCCCTAGAGTGTCCCGTGTAGTCCCGAGTAGTGTCCATACCAGCCCGAATTGTGAAAAATATTTATTTACTGTTTTTGTCTGATGTGATTTTCCCCAGAAATTATGCATAAAACGTACGTTTCCGTGTTAATTTAAACATCAGGGGATGAATAGGATATTTTATATACAAAGTTATAGCAAGTCCCAAATGAGTAACATACACCGCCTCCACCAACAATCTTAAAGGTTTGTTCATCAATCTTTACAAGTCTAAACCCAATTAACATTGTTGGGTATTGCTTATAAATCTGAGGATTAATATCAACCGATTTGATAATTCCACTCGAAAATTCAACCGTAATTAAATTATTTTGTCTCGTTATAATTCTCGACGGACATACACCACCTACAATCAATAACTTGTTGGTTGTGAGAAATTGAACTTCACATCCAATACGACCAAATTGTGTATCATCATACAATTCACGAACATTAATTGCATTATTTTCTGTCAATGCGAATCGGTAGAGTTTACCATTTATGGAAGGAATTTCCGCGTCGATCATACCACCTGTAATTACACCCATTGACCCGTTAAATGCAATTCCACAACTATGTAAATTTGGAATCTTATCACCAATAACACTTAACTCCGTCCATGATTCTTTAATTATATTATATAAAATAAATTGCCGATTTGAGCCTCCAAAAATTAATAATTCGGTTTCGGAAATAGCAACTGCTGAATGTCTCGACTTAAAATCCGGTAAATTAGTTGATTGCTTCCATTGTCCATTTTTAAATAAATAAACATCATTAAGTAAATCATTTGGTTTGGATCTTCCCCCAACTAATACAAGGGTTTCACCTACTTTGGTAAGTGTATGGCACATTCTTGCGCTTGGTCCCAATCCAATCTCTTGTAAATCTCCAGATTCTGATAATTTGTAGGTTTTATCGACCCTTGTTTGCTGTAATCCTCCATGAATAATCACGTCGCTTCCTATTGCGGCTGCAGCAGGGAATTTTAAATCGATTTCTCCCTTACAAACTTCAACCTTTACAGATTCATCAAGTTCGTATACCTGACTAGATGAATCGACTTGACCGTAAACAAACTGGTCATCAATATTGGAAGCGTGTACAATCACATAATGTTGGCAAAAAATAATAAACTCTTCCCATTCGTCAAAGATTTCAACTTGCGATACTTTTCTTTTAAGCTCTTCCGGTACTAGATCCAACCAATTTTCAAATAAATTACGTAATTCAACATGTGGGTAGTACTGGCCAAATCTTTTTATTTGATCTTGAGGCAACGGATATGTTTCAACACATTGTAATGGAGATCTTAAATGGTCGAAATGATACATCATTTTTTGTGCAAATGAATTGTCTTTTCCATCTGGTAAAATCTGTTCTAGTATCAAAAAATGTGAATTCGATAATTTTGATGAGTGAGAAATAACTGGATTTGCAAATTGAGGCTTCATATAAGCCAATGAAACTTCGGCTATAAAGATTTTAATCGAATCTTTTTCATTTAAAAGTTGATTGATTTGTTTGGAGTATAATTCTTCATCTTTTAAATCACACCCAACCATCTTGTAGCATCCAGTTTCTAAAATCACTCCCAATTCTTTATTTGTAGCATCGCCTTTGTACCCAATTATATCCAAGATTTCAGGACTTTCTCGAATCATAGCCAATTTGTTGTTAATCAATTCGGGATAATCGAAATCTAAAAAGTTCAAGTTTACTTCTTGACCCTTTAATAAGGTCAATAATTGGAATGGCAAAGGATCAAACCCACATCCAAGGTTGACTATATCTATTCTCTTTCCTTTATTCATCGAAATGATCCGTAAAACCATCTGTCTAATGGCCTCCATGCGCACCCAGTACCCCCTGTTAATGGCCGGTGATCTTCTCTTACCTTTCTTCACGAAATATTTGAACCATTCTCCGAGTTCTGGTTGTAGTTGCCCATTATAGAGCATCTCAACAGATCTCTTCGATACAATCGACGAATTGTTGGTACCTTGAACTTGTAAGTCGTCATACTGCTTCCTCCTTCTGTCCTTCTCTATCTTCTTCCGCTGTCTCGCGAGTTGATTAGGGTCTAATTTATCGGCCATTTTATTGAGATGGTTTTTGATTTATCTCGAAAAAAATTTTCGGTTCGCTTTTAGTTGCAAATTGCTAAAAAATTGCAACAATAAAAAGGCGTAAATTATATTACGAACAAAATTCAACCGAATGATTATCGCTTTACAGGTAGCACAGCGAGTCATTTTCATCCAATGGGAAGTACTTACTACTTGCGTTGTTAAGGCTATTGGAACAGTACTGTTGATTAGTGTTTCCAATCCGATGGATTATCTGCGCAGAAGAAAATGGCAATCTGACTCAGCTTATGTGTAGATTTTGTGATTCCAATGTCCACATTTTCTAGAGATTAGTGCTAGATCAAACCACCCAATGCGCTTTGTCTGTCATTTGCGAGAGTTGTTACAAAGAATAGGAGATTCCCGACTAGTGCTGCCAGCTAATACATCAGTTGGGTCATCGATTGCATTTGTGCTGAGACATTCAAGGATTCGGAAAACTGCTCGATGTTATCAACTTATATAATTGAAACTCACTTGCTTCATCTAGATGAGAAGACAGTGTTGTGAAAAGCGGTATTCAGAGCCCCCGGCTCTGAACACAAGCGCACTCTTGAAGATACAATAACCTGGTTGGAGCTTCTGATCTCAAATTTGGAGTCATTCACAAATATTGAAACCGCACCTAGTGTTTGAGAAAATGCATATATAGAGAATACATGAGCTAAAATCGTGCTTACTCGAACTTTAACTTTACCATTGGCTCTCTGAATCTCTGATAAGAACCGCATGGCGTCATAGTTATAAAAATACAAAGCACTGGATCTCTGGCTAATAGTACGTTGGAGTTTTAGGATGCACTTTAACTCCGTTAAACATGACAATGTATCACATACATCAAGCTGTAAATACGTCTTTTTATTGATACCTAGAAGCAAAAAAAAGAAATCAAATGACGATGGCTGCGAAAATTGCGTGGTTAAAAAATCTAGAAACAAAAAATAATCTCACATTGCATGCATTCTCAAAATTGCAAGGGGGGTTGAATCGCTCATGAGGCATTCTTGTATGATCTGCTGAGTTAGGATGATTTTTTACATCTCTACATGAATGAGTTGGTGGCGTTGTTATCTTTGAAACGATGGAACGTTAATACATACGACAAAGGCAAAGGAAATTAGGTATAAAATAAAGTTGCATATAAAATAAACCTGGAATGTGAAAAGCGGCAAATGAAAGAAGAATTTAAGGCGTACTGTTAAAATTTTCACTAATGCCGACCATATGCATATATGGTATTTTCTGATATGTACCTCGGATAAGGTATTTGATGCGGCACACAGAATAGGCTCAGATTTAAAAAAGGATGGGATGATCAGTGTCTCCTCTCGCGTGAAATGTTTCATGTATCTATTCCACGAATCGCAAGATTTATGCTCGATTCACAAACAGGGCTTAGACTTTGAAAGCGATCTTATAATAAATATGAGATGATAATTATTAGTGCCGTAGTTGATGCGCAGGAGTAATCGGCTCGAAAATTCATTATCCCTGAAATGCTTCCTACATTAGGATCGATAGTTTGTGATGCCTTCCTCGCGGAGTTCCACCCACTCGTACAGGTTTGACCAGAAATGAACGAACATTTTGAATACCGTTGTTTTTTAAACTTACAATTTCAGTGCTGTCTATAAAAAAGCTTAAACCCTATACACTTCTAAATGATTCGACCAAGACGGTATCAAATTGATCTGGAGATACGTACTGACACTTTGACAAATACTTATGTGCAGCCAAAGTAGCTCGCAAGTCTTTTATGTTTGTGCCTGGAGCTTTCATTTTCACATCATTATCTCCGTCAACATCATCTTCATCATCTTCTTCATTTTGTTCTGATGTTTGTTTATTCACTTGTAAACCATCACCACATTTAAGCCATATTTTTCCGTTGATACCAATTGCAATTTCAAACTGACATTTTGAAGCCAATTTCTCTAAGATTGGAGAGCTAGCATTAAACAAAAGTTCACGAGCATAGTTTAATTGTACATCAAATATAAATCCTGATTCATCTAAAAGGCCGAACCCTCCTTCTTTTCCTGATTCTGGATCAATACATTCTAATTCGGTATCTATTTCAGGTATGGCTTGAGACACTCTGGCATATACGGCTTGTCCTACTTTCAAATTAGGTCTGTTCTTTTTGGTTGCATTTGGGAATGCCATCATCGAAAGTAAAACAGGCGTCAGGAAATCTTGGAGTTGAACTTTATATGATTCACCCAAAGAACCAATGACAATACCAACGACAAAGTCATTTGCCTGTGGAATATACCTCTTTGAATTCGAGTCTATGTAAACAACCTGATTGGTTTTGTTCTTGTTGGTTTTGATCTGCAAATAACCCGAAGATGCAGGAAGAACGTCCTGCGACAAAGGATTTTTATAGATTCCTGGTCCTATGGAGGTATTGATATCTTCTGTTTCTATTCTAAGCGCATCACCAGGTATTATCAATGACATTTTTTTTCTATAAAGTGGTAGTATGTATAACTATCCATCTCTAAAACTTTTTTCTATCTTTTGAAGTGTCGTAATTTTGTCGTGAAATGTCGGTCAAAATTACCACTCTTAGTATTATACAGGTTATAACAACTACAAACAATTCTTAGATGTTAGCATGAGTTCTTGACAAATACCTAAGCAGATCAGCAAAGCTCAATTTTTCCATGCTCAGTGGAATGGACTGTAATGAATCCTTTTTTGTCATTGGTGAGTTCTTTCGATCCTTATAAATAGATCGATCACAAGTCTCTTTCACATCCTCTTCTATACTCAGGGACTCGAAAGTAGTGTTGCCAAATTTAGGGTTATACAGGATATCGAGGATATCGATCTCGCTAAGTGAGCTAGATGAATTTGTATGTACCAGCACTTGACTTGGTACACTGATAGACAGAGATGACTCGAAACTTTCTTTAAACCTTTGAAGATTCAGTTCAACCAGGACTTTTCGACACAGTTTAAAATTAGGAAAATAAATCATTCTCATTGAAGTTTTATACTTCAAACAATTGAAAACCCTACATGTCTGGGGAACAAATAAAATATAGTAAGGATAACCTTTTCTCAACATTGAACGAGCATTAATACCGTCAATCAAAGGTAAAAACTCACCACACCCAATTTCGAAGTCACAAGATTTGGGTTTAAATATTGGTTTATCAATCATCATGAAGATATTATCGTCGAATAATTTATTGAAGATTCGTCTTAATAAACGTTCATTGTTCTCTACAGTTAGCTCGACAATCTCACACATGACTTCAAAGCTAGGAAGTTCGAGATTATTTGTTAAATAGTACCAAAGATGTCTAATCTTAACCAATAATTCTAAATCTGGGTCAATTTTCTTTGTAGAAAACATGCAATTATAGCAAGTAAACTTTCTTAATGTATTTTCATAATTTCCAAAACTTACTACACTTAATAGTTTGTTACAAACAACACACTTTGTCAGGTTCAAATCAGTTAAAGAATCGTCTGTAACGATTTGGGTTGCAAATTTCTGTTTACTTGGTTCTAGGTACGATCTGAGGCGCAATGAATCATTCTGTGTACTTGGTTGTAGGCACGATTTGAGGCGCAATGAATCATTCTGCGTGTCTCTTGAATACGAGTTTTGAGGAAATTGGATTCCTGTACCATGCGAATCGATTTCAAAAGCAAGATCACGAACCAGGTTAACCGGCTTAATGATGTTGTGGTAACTTTCAATCAAGATATTTGGAATTTTAAGTGCATCATGAAAAAACGGTGGTGGTGGACAGTCATCTCCAAAGAATAGATGGATAGAAATGTACTTCTTTTCAGGTAACGGGTTAAAGGACTTTGTCAACAAGGTCAATCCATCGATCAAATGCTTGAATTTAGTCCTTGAATCCATATTCGTATAAGTTGAGAACTGTGCATTTTGAGTTGAAATAGTTATGTCTGATGAAGTGTATTCAAATTCAAACGAATACGATTCGGTCAATTGTTCTGGGTGGTTTTTATCAAGATAAATGGAGAGCAGTATCATTGAACATTTCAATCTGATGGCTTCACAGACGCCCCTTTCGATCCATTGAATGAAATGATCGGCAGCTTGAGTGACACCGGTCATTATCTTCTTTAGATTGATTGATGGAGCATCCGGAATTACAAGTTCATGGTTGATGAAATTTGTTTCTTCGAAAATACGAAGATATGCAATTGTATTCAAAGAAACAACAGTCAATTCTTGTACCAAATCTGGCGACTCTCGAGATACCAACTGTGATTGTAAGTTCATTATTAATACAGAGAAAATATTTGGCTGCAAAAAAATCTATATAACGCGTTTAATTCGAATGGTTTTTTTTGATCAGGTAATTTAAGTGTATGTTCTGATATTAATTTCATACGTTCTTTAACAACAATTAAAGAGTTATCTCTTATTTGAACAAGGTTTTCATCCCATCCTTTAGGTACAAACACAACATGGTGTAAGTTCTGGTCGATAACCATTTGTTGTAAGTCTTGACAATATTGAATAGTTTGAGGAAATCCTAAAACATGAAAGGATTTACCAGATCCTTTTGCACCCAATTCGTCTTGATAATCTTTTTCCATTTCTTCCTTTGAAGGCAATGAAAATCTTCCACTGTAAACACGAGCTATGAGTGAAGCTTGAGCCTCGGCGATTGGAATGGGCACCACTTTTAGATTCAACGCTGCAAATGAAAGTGAAGGATCATTAATATAAAACAATTGTTTATAGATATTATGAACTTGAAACCCATCGGTTATATCTGGTAAATATTTAGTTAAAAATGGGAAATCATATAAATAACCTATACAAAATATAATTTTATCGATACTGTTGATTCTAGTACCATTCTCAAGTATAATTGATCTTTGGTTATCATAATCAAAGGTTTTGATACGGCCTATATGTTGTTTGATACCTTGATTTGAAGGTGGATCAGTGGATGAAACATACAAGGTTTTAGCGTTGACTGAGATTTGAGTTGAGATATCAGATCCACTCGAAAAGTTTCCAACTACAAGGATAGTTTGATCTTTGTAGGGTGTCGGATCTTGGTAGTATCTCGAATGGGTTACCGATTGAGGGGATTTTTCATACCACTGGGCTAATCCTTCAATGTCAGGGATATATGCAGTATGGAAATGCCCATTTGCAATTCAATCGCATCATATTTGACTGTTTTTCTAATTGAAGTTATTGAGTCCAATATTGTTAATTCCCATGAACCATTTTTGGTGATTTGTTCAACTTCATTATTAAGATGAATATTACAGGTTTTTAGTAATGTTTTTACATATTGTTCAAGATAATCAAAAATCAATTCCCTTGGAGCGAAACTTGGAGTATTTATAGGTAAATTTATATCTGTATACTCCATTAGTTTACTGTCGAGATTTGTTCTAAATGTTTATACATTGAAGAAAAGAAGTTATCGGTAGGATTACCAACTTGTGAATTTGTATTAGTCGATGGAATGACTGGTTTTGCCTTTGATTTATCTCCGTGATAGTACCATACTCCTCCGATTTTATCTCTTCTTTCATAGACATCGATCGAATTCGAATGGGTACGGTTCCATTGCAAGAGCTTTTGCAATTGGTAAGCCAACAGGACCACCTCCTATAATTGCGACGCACTTGTAAGTATGTTGAGTCATTGATATTTTTACAAGTTAACTTCTGAGCGGATTTACCGATATTTATAGTGCCGATCTGACTTGTCGACATTTCGTGATTGCATGCAAAGGCTGTTGTGATTCTACGACTGATCTTCTCTGCTGCGTCTTATCTATACTGCTAACTCTCACCCATTATTTCACTCACCCGTTACCTGATTACTCACTCCTCACTCTACTCACCACTTACTCACTCTACTCCTCACTCTACTCTTTACCACTCCTCACTCTACTCTTTACCACTCCTCACTCTACTCCTCACTCTACTCACCATTTACTCACCCTACTCTTTACCACTCCTCGCCCTACTCTTTACCACTCCTCACTCTACTCTTTACCACTCCTCACTCTACTCTTTACCACTCCTCACTCTACTCTTTACCACTCCTCACTCTACTCTTTACCACTCCTCACTCTACTCCTCACTCTACTCCTCACTCTACTCACTCTACTCACTCTACTCACCATTTACTCACCCTACTCTTTACCACTCCTCACTCACTCGCTTCGCTCGTTCGTTCGTCCGTTCGCTCGTTCGCTATTGCTCAATTTTCAGAGAAAAACTCGAGAAATTGTCAAAATGGCAACTACATTCTTTGTTCCAAATAGGAAACACAATAGAACAATCGCATGAAATTATGTAAGACTACTAAATCAAAACAAGGCTGCTAGCAATTGACCCTTTTTTCTTTTTTCTATTGATGCCTGACTTCCCCTTATGGAATTGTTGATTGTATGTAAATAGGTCACTCCATATTTAAATCTCTAATTAACTCTCATTTAACTCTAAACTCACTAACAACTAAGATGTCACATCCGTCAGCTAGTATTAAATCTATAATCAGTGGTAAAGTTAACTTTGATCCACCCGAAGAATTCGATCAATTTGACTACTTAAACTATGATGACTCGAATTCAATCAGCTATGAAGCCCAGAATAATAGCAATTATTTAGAAGATGATGATTCTTCCAAGTATAGTCGAGATTCAAGTTTTAATATCAACAAATCGAATGATTCATATGGAGATTTTCTGGAACAACCAAGGTATCAACCAGGAATAGGAAAGAAGTATGTAAATGATGAGAATAATTATGATTCAAATACCCCACCTCCAGAATTTTTGAATAGTTTACAAGAATCAGTATCAAGACCATTATCTAGAAATTCAACCACATCGTGTCTTTCAACTACAGCCACTAAAGACGGGATTGAAGGGAAAAGATTCCGTAGACATGGACCCACGCTTTATTCGAGTAATATTATATCAAATATGATGCAACAACAACAAAGTCAAGAGGGGAGTCGTCAAGAGGGGAGTCAAAATCAAGACAGAAATCAGAATCAAGAAGGTAAATCAAGTTTAACAAGTACTCCATTGAGATCTCTTAATGATACTGATCCAAGTATGAGTCAAGTTTCTATTAAATCTACAAATGCTGAAGTTGATGGAGATTCAGGAATTTCAGAAGATAAACGAGAAATCTTTTTTGAAAAATCATTTCATTCAAATCAACCAATACCACCTCCAGTGACTTTAAAAGAGAAGATAAATATGATTAATACTGATCCATTGACTGAGAGAAATACAAGATAATTTGTGCCTACTGTGTAGGATCGTGTAGTTGGATTGTGAATCCTTGTCAGTATTCGGACTCTCACTAGTGCTGTTCTCCGTATTCGAACTCTCGCCAGCGGTTATTCGTTATTTTTCTCGCTATTAGAACGCACTCGCTAGTGCTCACTTGTCTTTATTTTTCTCACTATTAGAACTCACTCGCTAGTGCTCACTTGTCTTTATTTTTCTCGCTATTAGAACTCACTCGCTAGTGCTCACTTGTCTTTATTTTTCTCGCTATTAGAACTCTCTCGCTAGCGCTCGTTCATTCTCGTTAATTCTCGTTCGTTCTCTTTTTTTCATTTTTTTTTTCACTCTACTTTCCACCTTCACCACAATGTTAACTCGACTCCCCATTAAACACCTTTTAACCCGATTAAAACCTGGTTCCATCATATCCACCATCCCCAGATCCATTGGAACCAGACACCAATCAAGTTTAAACAACTCACCCAATGAAATATTCACCAAATTATCCGATGAAAAAGATCCTAAAAGAAGTCAGTTCTTTCAATACACTTGGGGTTCATGGTTAAAAAATGACAAGGTTAATAAAGCAAGAAGAGAAACCAAATTTTCAATTGAAGGGATTAGTAAATTAATTGAAAAATTGAATTTAACAAAGTCTGAAGATTCAATTGTTAAATCACCAATCGAATTAAATGATGGATCAATGATATTGAATCATAATTTGACCAATCAAATCATTGGAGACGTTAAAAATGAGAAATTATTGATCAAATCAATCGCAAGTATTCATGAAGGTAAACATCATAGAATTTATAAGATCACTTTATCGAGTGATAAGAAATTAGTATTAAGAATTCCATATAGATTAGAATCTACAAGTTCGATTGCACAAAAAATCAAAAATGAAGTTGCAACCATTGATTTTCTTGATTTAAAGTTAAATTTGAATGTTCCAAAAGTGGTTGCTTATGGGGTTGATAGATTGAACGGTGTTAAAAGTCCGTTTATTTTGATGGAATATATCGAAGGAGATTTATTGATGAAACAATGGGATCCATTGTTACAAGATTCTCCAGAGAATATTGATAAATTGAAATCTGTTATTGATCCAATCATTGACTTTCAAGAGAAGTTACTTTCAATCACTTTCAACAAGTTTGGATCGTTATATTTCCATGATGATGTTTCTATTGAATTTCAAAAAGAATCACCATATGAAGAAGCCGATTCTTTGTTGAAAAATAGATGGAGAATTGGACCAAGTGCTGAAAAATCATTCAGCAGAAACAAGGGTCTTTTATCCGATAAGATCATCAATGCGTTGAATGGACCATGGAACAACCCATTAACAATGATTGAATCGGCTGCAATGATTGAAATCGAAAGTATCAAAAATAGATTGGCTCTTTCTCAAGCTGATGCTGGGAAACTAGAAGATACTCAACTCTTGCAAAGACAAATAAACACTTTTGAAGATTTAAAGAAATTATCGAGTCAATTATTTAACATTGAATCGAAGTCAATTATGAATGTTACAGAACTTTTCAAACCAAGATTATTTACACCTGATTTGGATCCATTGAATGTTATTGTTAGAGAAGGAAAGCCATACTTTATTGATTTTGAATACTCCACCATTAAACCATTCATTTTGACCAGTTATCCATCATTTGTTGGGTATAATGGTCCAAAGATTTATGATTTGGAACAAGATATTCCTCAGTTTAAAGAGTTGAATGAAATTGAACAACAACAATATCAATTTATTTATTATAAAACTAGAAATGAAAGATTATGGGAGACTTCATTGAACGCAAAAAGACATGATTTGATTGCAATTGCCCTGCCATATATTAAGAATTTAAAGAATCCATATTTACAAGCTTTAGAAATTAAGAGTGATAAAGATTATTTATACGTTGAAAATGCCATGATTCAATTAAAAGAAATTTGGGAATTACTTGTTGCTAATGAGATTGTTAATTCAGATTCGTATCCTTTGGAATATACAACGGAATATTTGGAATCACATGAATCTGAATTACAAGCTTATCAACACGAGGTTGTTTCGAGTCCATTTGCAGCTACTGGAGGATGGGTCCCACAAGATATGTTTGAGAACTTGAGGGAGCAGGGAATCATTGTTGAGGAGAATGGGGATTACAAGATTGATTCAGACAAGGTGTTGGAAGAGAAGGTGGAAGAGAAGGTGGAAGAGAAGGTGGAAGAGAAAGAGTAGACCTGACGAGCAACTGGCTTTACTGACCTTGTACTACTGGAGCCTACTGGAACCCTGTATATATGTATATGTTATAACAACTGTACTGAAGAGCCTTACTGAAGAGCGTGTTCTACGGGAACGGTCTGTCTTGAAGAGCCTTACTGAAGAGCCCTACTGAAGGTACTACTCGAAGATGATACTACTCTAACAACCTGTATATAAACTATTGAACTAAACCTGTTATTCACTCCTCACTCTACCAGTATTCACTCCTCTCACTAATCAGTTTTCTTCAAAACTCAGTAATTTAGTGAGTCGCATGGGTTTAGCAAGCGCAGTGCAGTATTCTGGCTAAAGGAAAAACTACTGTACAGCGAGAAGTGTACGCTGCTGAAGTATACACTGCACTCACTCGCACACACACATTACTACTTTCTCACTCACTTCGCTCTCACTCACTGCTCGCTCCTCACTCACTGCTCGCTCCTCACACACTCCTCTCACACTCCTCTCACACTCCTCTCACACACACTCACACACACTCACACACACTCACTCACTCGCTTCGCTCGTTCGTTCGTTCGTTCGTTCGTCTCGTTACAAATACTTCCTCGCCAACAACTTCACTCTCAAATCAAAATCCGGCGACACAATCGAATCATTTACCGAATAAAACGGATTCAACAAACACTTAACATACAAATCATTGACTTCAAAAAAAAATTGCTTGATTGAATTATCAACACCACCATTCAAATTATCATAACACAAGATGAATTTGATATTTCCTTGAGTTATAAATGAGTTAACACTCAAGCCATTAAATGAATCTATTTTACCTAAATAAAATTGATTTGTCAGCCATTGAATATCTTCAATTAAATCTAGTGACGAATTGGTTATAAATGGTAATAATTCTTTAATATTTAGAGGGAATTGAGATTTTCCTGGTATATTTGAAGGTGTAATATTCGTTGAAGATTTTGTAGTAGTCACACCACTTTTAAAAGAAGAGAATTCAACTTCATAAAGTGGGTTATCTCTAGTGCCAATGATGGTAAAGTAGTATGAAGACATGTTGAGTTGAATTTACAGATTACATTTTATTTTATTTTATTTTTTTTACAGGTTAAATGATTTGTTTATTTTTCGGTGGATACAGATACTAACATAGACACATACTGGATCATACAGGAAGTGGATATACTACTAAAACTACTGACTAGTGACTACTACTGACTAGTGACTACTACTGACTAGTGACTACTACTGACCAGTGACTACTACTGACTAGTGACTACTACTGACCAGTGACTACTACTGACCAGTGACTACTACGGACTAGTGACTACTACCACTACCACTGACCACTGACCACTACCACTATCACTGACCACTACCACCACCATGAAATTCAAACTAAAAGACCCAAACAAACCAAACTTCATCCATTCTTCCGATATACAAGAAAAGATTCGATCCCTTCTAAATGGCGATCCAATCAAAGACTTCCATATAAACATCGAACTAAATTCACTATTAATACGAAACAAAAATCTAAAACCAAGTGATTTGATTAAAGACAATTTGATCAGTTTAACAAGGTTTGATAAAAAGAATCAGAAGAAAGAGTTTTGGGATTTACGCAATGATGAAAAGTACATTGTAAATCTCGTATTGAAATTACTTGAGATTAAAATCGACCAAAATCAACTACATCTCGAGTTTTTGAAAGATCAGTGCTATACCATGTTGTTGTTGTGTGATCAGGAGATGATTGACCAGATTGAAAAGTATATAGGGAAGGTGTGCGAGGGGTATATTGAGGGGAGATCGGGAGTGATAGAGGGGCCTAAGGAGAGTAAAACAGTAATAGTGGGGAGTTCGGAGAGTAAAGGAGTAATACCGGGGACCACGGAGACTAAGGGAGTAATACCGGGTAATCCCGACTTAACTCACCCAGAACTCCCCCACCTAACTAAATCCTCGATCGATTCAATCTCCCATACATTCTACGATGAACTACATTCCTCCACCGAGGATTTGAAACTTCTAATGTCAAACGACACCTCTAGATCCAATTCAAATGACGCAGAAGAAGACGAAGAATATCAAATTAGAATTTCAAGTGTTGAGAAACCGTTCATTAATGATATCGATAATTTGAATCACAACGAGTATATCAATATCAATGACTTACAAGAAGTTGAATCTGATAATTTACAAGATGTTGAGTTGGAAAAACGTTCCATTGACCATATAAAAGTGCTAGAAAATCACAGGCTCACCAGGAGTTCTTCACAAATCTCTCACATCTCTACTACCTTTCTTCAAGATGATGGACTTGATTATGCATCTGATTCACCTTTAGCACCCACCTATATCAAACAAAAGAAATTTAAAGATATTAAAGTGGGTAAAGTAAGGAAATTTGTTGATTTATTTGAAGAACAATTGCAAAAAAATTAACAATCAACTTTTTATGAATAACGATTTTGTATTATAATAATTTATTGATATTTTTGGATTCAAATTTTGTAATTTGATCAGTTAATTTATTAAATTGTTCAAAGATTGTAGACACATCTTCTTCAGGCTTTGAATTGAGAGGGTCAACTTTTAAAGTCCCAAGAACCCAAGTTTCTTTTAGTGATCTCGAGATGTTTAGTAAGTCTTCGCATAATCGAATGATAACTAATGCATCCAGCTCGAGTGTAATTGATTCAACTGCTAAAACTTCTCTTGGTTTAGCTTCATTGATCACCATCTCAAAGATATCCTGGAACTTCTGTAGTATTTGCTGGATATCCGCATCGATCTTCTCTTTGTTTGTTAGAATGTCACGGTGGAATTGTTTGGCTGTACTTACGTAGCAATGCAATTGATTTTGGTTGCATGGTGGTCGAGTAGTAGTGGTGTATTGAGTCGTGTCCAAGTTCAGAATGGGTGGTTTTTTTTTTCCAAAAACCTGTGCAGTGCACGACAGGTTTTGAGAATGTTAACATTTCATTCATACGCATGATTGACGCGGTATTACTAAAATACAGATTTTTCGTTTATCAAGAGGCTCATTAGCACTTGTGATAGTCCGCTATCTTTGAGATAACACACCTCCCTATGTGGCTCAAATACAACACACCTTCTTGTGGCTCAGATAAACCTTGTGGCTCGATCTCCACAACAAATTTGGCTTAATATTATATGCAATAGAATTCATGCACAGAAATGCCCGATCAATTATTTTTTAACGCGTCAAAAAATTAAGTAAAAAATCCAATCTTCATTTTGCACGGAAGGAAACAGCGACAAGTGGTGACGATAAGAGCGGATAATGGCTTAAAAATGTTTGTAGCTTAGCGGATAATAGTCTAGAATTAAAAAAAATTGGAGAAGCGGCTAAAAAATATCAAGAGCAAAATATTCATCAAAAAGGCTTTGATTATTTAACTCTACAATAAAAAATACATTATACGAGTGGAGAAAGCTCGAAGGCTAAAAAGATTTGAATATAAGGTATGAATTAGAATAAAAATGTCTTTAGTTCGAGATGACTCGTAAAATTTTTAGTTTGACACACCCAGATGTCTTGAAAATTAGTTTGACACACCCAGATGACGTAAAATTTGTAGAAAGACCGGGAAAAAGAAATAGAACCGACCGGAAGAATTAAACTACACGTAGCACCGGAATTGCGGATGATAAGAAAAAGCGGCTGAAACAGGGCTTTATTTAAAGATCGAACAACAATAAACGAAATGCATTTGAAACACTTGATTTCTTTTTATTAGTAATACCGGACTTAGAAAACTCGGCTCAATCAAAACAATCAAATTGCGGAAAAGTTCAAAAGAGAGCGAAATCGGAAAAGTTGACTATTAAAGCGAAATCGAAAAACTAAATCGGGCAATCGAACAACAGACCGTACAAAGTAATTAATTTTGGTCACCAGGTATATTTATACGGCTCGAACCACAAAGTGTTTAGGTCACCAGGTATTGCTTACACGCTTCGAACTACAAGGAGTTTAGGTCGCTGGACTTGATACGACTCGTACAAATACCCCAATGTCCATCCAAGTATGAGGAACATAAAAAATATGTAAATTAAGTGGTGCAGAATTTTGTTGAGTGGACCACGTCATCAGCCGTACACTCCAAGACCCTTGTCTCGTAGCCAATACAGCACATATCAATCGTCCAATAAAAGATGAAGTAAAAATTGTTTAAATTACACAAAATTTTCACATTGAATATTAAATTAGTAAAAATTACTTAATTTGGACTCTATTTAAAAATCCACCTACGCATACGGCTCTCGGTATAAACAAATATGAAATTTATTTTTATTGCCGATCTCTGCTGCATTTTTGTGTAATTATTTCCCCTTTTAGATTGTCGCAATCCTGTATCTAAGGTTTTTTGCATCCTGTCATTTATTATGTATTGTGTTGGTATAAACTTCGGTCATAATATTTTTGGCTTTGTCATTTTATTGAATATTATTTTGCGGTATATTTAGTATCTAATTAAACTTATTTTTTATGTGTCTTGTTATCTCATGTCCACTTCTACGAGCGGACTATGGTCACTTTATCTTTCACCACAAAGACGTGGCCGCAAAGCCAAATCTTAATTATCCTAATCGTATTTGGTAAGCGGAGCTGTGGCTACAAGACACAATGTCGATATTGATATCGACATTGAAATACACTATATATATGGATGATTCGACTCTTTTTATCAAATAATTCTCCAATCACTTTCAGCTCAAAGCTTCATCAGAATAAAATGAGTACTGAAAAAGATTTGACAACTGCAGTCTCACCTGCACTTTCACAAATAAGAAGTGTGACCAGTTTTTTGGAACCAGAAGATCATGCTATTGACTTGAATGCTATCAACTCTAATCATTTATCTATCCAAGAAGTCGGGATAAACCTTACCTCTGATCAAAAGTTCTATATCTTAAAAAGATTGAATTTTGATGGTTTGGCTAGTTTGGATGATTTACCTGCAAGTGCTGTTTTCATGACTGAAAAGATTTCTGCTTTGACAGTTAGGGAAGCTGTTGATATTTTAAAAGATGCACTTATAACTCATGATGGTGATTCCAATATTCCTCATCAAGATTATAATTTCTTCGAAAGATTAGTTGCCGCTACACCTGAAGATTTGGATAATTATGATGAAGATGGTGAAATTAGAAATAAATTGAATTCAGCTTTCCAAAAAAACAATGATGATAAAGAAAATGTTGAAGTTAATACTGACGATTTTTCAGCAACATCTGGAGATACTGAACAACCTCCTGATTCATATTTAGTGATCACTGATTGGGCACTTCAAGTAAGAGTTGAAGCTGGGTTGATTGCATACTTCTCTCCATATCCAGAAGTTAGATCTGTTGTTGAACCTTATGATGATCCATCGGTCCCAGCAGAAACAATCAGAGTTTATATCTTGGGGGTTATTTGGGTTGTGATTGGGACTTTTATTAATCAATTTTTTGCTCAAAGATTGGTTCCAATTACTTTACCAGCTTCTGTTGTTCAAATTTTTCTTTATCCTTCTGGTATGTTTTTACATTGGATTTTACCAAAGAAAAGATTTACTGTATTTGGTATCGTATGTGATTTAAATCCTGGACCATGGAATTTTAAAGAACAAATGTTGGCTACTATGTTTTATTCGGTTTCTGGGCAGGTTTCCTATGTTTCTTCAAATATTCATATTCAGAAATTATCAATGTTTTATGATAATAAATGGGCAACTTTTGGGTATCAAGCATTTTTGATTTTATCAACCAACTTCATGGGTTTTGGCTTTGCTGGTGTTATGAGAAAATTCGTAGTCTATCCTTCAAAGGCAATGTGGCCTACTATTTTACCAACAGTCGCATTAAACAAGGCCTTGATGAATCCTGAAAAAAAGGAAATCATTAATGGATGGAAAATTTCAAGATATTATTTCTTTTTAGTTGTATTTGCTGCATCATGGTGTTACTATTGGTTACCAAATTATTTATTTGCAGCTTTATCAACATTTAATTGGATGACATGGATTGCACCAAAGAATTTTAATTTGGCTGCAGTTACTGGTACCAATTCCGGTATGGGAATTAATCCATGGCCAACATTCGATTGGAATATTCTTAATTTCAACATTGGTTTAACTTACCCATTTTTCTCACAATTGAATCAATATATTGGTTCAGTGATTGCAACTGTTATTATTATTGCAATGTACTATACAAACACTTCATGGTCTTCCTATTTACCAATCAACAGTAACAATCTTTTCACCAACACTGGAGAAGTTTACGATGTTACAGCTGTTATTAATGAGAAATCTCTTTTTGATGAAGCAAAATATCAAGAATACGGACCTCCATATTATTCGTCATCTAATTTATTTGGTTATGGTGCATTTTTTATGATTTATCCATTTTCATTTGTTTATGAAGGTATTGTTCAAAGAAAATCGATTTGGTATTCATTAAAATCTTTTGGATCAGCTCTTAAAAATCTTCGTAAAAGTACTTATGAAGATTTTAATGATCCTCATTCAAGAATGATGTCACGTTATAAAGAAGTTCCTGACTGGGCTTTTTTGGTTGTTTTACTTGTTTCAATTGTTTTTGCAATTCTTTGTGTTAAAGTTTATCCAGCAGAAACTCCAGTTTGGGGGATTTTCTTTTCATTGGCTATTAATTTCATCTTTTTAATTCCCATCACAATTGTTTGTGCTACAACAGGGTTTTCGTTTGGTCTTAATGTTTTGGTTGAATTAATCATTGGTTATGCAATCCCAGGAAATGGTTTGGCTTTATCATTCATTAAAGCTTTAGGTTACAATATTGATGGACAAGCTTCGAATTATATTTCAGACCAAAAGTTGGGTCATTATATTAAATTACCTCCAAGAGCAATGTTTAGAGCTCAAATGTTATCTGCTGTAATTAATTCCTTGTTTACATTGGTTGTTATTCAATTTGAAATGACTCATATTGCAGATTATTGTTCTCCAACCCAAAAGAACAAGTTTAGTTGTCCAGATGCTAAGATCTTTTACAATTCTTCAATTCTTTGGGGTGTTATTGGTCCAAAGAAAGTTTTTAGTGGATTATATCCAGCTTTGAAATATTGTTTCTTACTTGGTTTCGTATTGGCACTTATTTGTGCAGCTTTTAAGGTTTATGCTCCTAGAAAGTATACTCGTGGATTTGAACCAACTATTATTATTGGTGGTATGTTAAATTTAACTCCTCCATATAATATTTCTTATTACACAGGGTCTTTGTACTTATCAATTGCTTCAATGTGGTACTTGAAATCAAGATATACTGCATTCTGGGAAAAGTATAATTATATTTTCTCAGGTGCAATGACAGCTGGTGTTGCATTTTCTGGGATTATTATTTTCTTTGCCGTTCAATATACTAATGTTAATGTTAACTGGTGGGGGAATACTGTTCCATATGCTGGGCTTGATGGGTTTGGATTTAGCAGTAGGTTTAATGCCACAGTTGATGCAAAGGATGGTTATTTCGGTGTTAGAAAGGGTAATTTTCCATAGTTGAGTTGAAGCGAGAATTGGAGCGTAGGAAAAATTCGATGTAGAAGTTAGAAATTAGAAACAAAAGAGAAATTTAATTTAAAATAACGAGTGTAGAAGCTAGCGGAAGAGTTAAAGCGAAGTTACAACTCAATATATATGTGACGTGAGTGGCTGCGAAAACTGGAGCGGAGGAAAAAAATTGCGAGAAAGTGGTTGCGAAAGTTGGAGCGTAGCGACTACTCGAGTTTAGAAATTACAAATAGCGAGAGTTGACTTGAGTGTCGAAGTGAAGAATTAAAAACGAAGGAGCTGGAGCGGGGCTAACGGTCAATGTAGTTGTGACCCGAAAGAGTGGCTGCGATAGCTGGAACGGAGTTACAACTCGTTATAGATGTGACCAGAGTCTGGATACGAAAGGTGGAGTGGAACGGGAAAATTTCGCGTGGAGTTTGGAGCGGAACCTGGAGCGGAACGACAACTCGATGTAAATGTGAAGAGTCAACGGAAGCGTCGGAGCTACAACTCATCGTAGAAATTAAAAATTGAGAGAGTTATGAATGATAGAATATAAAAAATAAAAATTGAGAGAATTTTGAATACTAGAGTCTAGAAGTGGCTAGAGAGAGTTGAAGAGACCAAGCGACAGCTCGAGGTGTATTTATGAGAGAAAGTGATCGCGAGAGTCGAAGTATAACGACAACATAACGTGTAAATTATAAATTGAGAGAGCATTGAAGAATTGAGTGTAGAAGTGGCCAGAAAGAGTTGTCGCTGTGCTCCTACTGAAGTGGGAAAAATAGCGAGAGATTTGAAAGTAGTGTGTGGTCGGTGCAGTTAGAGTTGGCTCCAACTAAAGTGTACCGATTTGGGTTGCTGCTTCTCTCCGACTCAAGTGGAAAAATAACGAGAGATTTAAAAAAAATAGTTTGTGATCGGCAAGTAGTTAGAGTTGTCGCTTCGCTTCCAGCTCAAGTGACTGATTAGAGCTGTCGCTGCGCTCCAACTCGGGTAGGAAAAATAACGAGAGATTCAAAAATAGTGTGTGATCGGCAGGTAGGCAGTTGCCGCTTTGCTCCAACTCAAGTTTACCGATTAGAGATGTCGCTTCGCTCCAACTCTTGTAAAAAAAAATAGCGAGAGGTTTGGAAAATAGTGTGATCATAATAGTATAGTTAGAGTTAGCTCCAACTAAAGTGTACGATTTGATTTGTCGCTACTCTCTAACTCAAATACGCTCAAACTCAAGTTCAATTACCCCAGTATTCACAAAACCGTTCCATACACAAAATGAAAGTGACTTCATTTCATATAAACATGAAATGCTGACAAATGTCGAAATTTCTATTGAGCCACTACCTGGACTTACTTAACATTGTCCACGTTGCAAGGGCTTAATTGACCAGTAAGAGTTAGTTCAGGGTAACTTAAATCCGAACACAAAAACAACTTTTTGCAGGCTTAGTTCAACACTTAGTAATCCAAGTTGTTCATACGATGAGTTCACCATTATTAAGACTGAAGAATGGTGTGTTTGACATCGATAATGAGTATAAATACTCTATGTAGTCTTGTAAATAAACAAATCATTGTGGGGGCCCATGACTCATTTCCAAAAGTGGAAAAATACAGAGTCATACTGTGGTAGCGCGAATATATAAATATAAAATATTTTTCATAAAATTATTTGCAATAATTAGCTATCACTATGAATATCGACAAGCTTAATAAAATGAGTAATACTCTTAGTTTAAAAAACTTTTCTACTGAAGAGTTGACTGTTTCTGATGTTGACACGGATTTAGAAGCGAGTGTTATACTGACTCCACAAGTTGGAGGGTCAAAGAGTGTTTATGGCCCCAAATGGGTTTATGATATTCAATCAAGAAACACATCTTCGACGTCTGTTTCTACCATCAAAAGCTCAAACTTCATATCAAGAGATGGGAGTGTTGCAGTCGCACAACCAGAAGTGATTCAAAACCAACTATTCCCAGCATCAGACGAGTTACTGCAAAAAATACTAAGCAACAGAACCATCATATCAAATATCTTGAGTAATCCAAAACAGAATGAAACTCCACTTTTGGTTATTTTGGGTCCTACTTATATAAGCGATTCGAATCAAATAAAAGCGTGTTCAAAATGGATCGGTTCCAAAATGGGTAAGAACTTTGTGCAGGCTCCGGTACCAGACTCCATCAAATCATTATACCAACCCAACCAAACCTTTGATAACCTTGTATTGCTGATTCGAACCAACCTTACAAAGTATAACTATGACGTAAATGAGAAACCTAGTGGATCAATCATGACCTATGAGATCGAGCAAGGTATACCGATTTGTCGGGCCTTACTTTGCGAGCTAGCAGAGATCTGTCCTATAGTTGGGGAAACTTCAGATACAATCACTCCTCAGTATTTGCTGGACTTGTTTTCACTTGGACTTGTTAGTTCCACCTTGATTGAATCTCAATTACATAGAGAATTAGTTTCTGGGATTTCATATCCGATTGGATTCAATGGTCTGGATTCGAATTTACCATTCAATAAAGATATGTATTTACATAAGATCACATCTGCATTGGATGCGATGTTTGCACTGGCACAACCACACCAATTCTTATCGATCACCAAGCTTGGAACGGTTGCTGTTGTTGGTACGACTGGGAATGACGAAACTTTCATAATCTTGTCGATCAATTCAGAGTTGAATTTTGAAGAGTTGAAGGGAATAATTGCGAAGGTCTATTCGTATCCTAAAACGAATTATAAGGAGCCCAAAATCATGCTTGATGTGGGTAAATTATCGAATGAAAATTATGATTTTAAGGTTGGATTGGTGGTTGAATTATTGACCAATGTTGAGACAAAGAGTGCGATTAACGGGGTTTTGGTTGATAGTGGAGATTGTTATGTTCCTGGGTGTGTTACCGAAGGTGTCGGTCTGGGCCAGGAGGGGGGACTGGATTGTTATGAATATTTGCTCAATGCTGATAGGTTTTGTAGTGTGTTGAATAGGGTTTGAGTTGCAGCGTAGCGACAACTCAAATCGTACACTTGTGGTGGAGTCACCTCAGTGCTGACCACTAATTACCACTCCATAGCCACTACTCGGCACTGACTACTGACACACGCTCATCACTCGCTTCGCTTGTTCATTCACTACTTACTCACTCCTCTCACTCCTGACCCATTTTCTCGTTCGTTCATTCGTCGTCGTTAAAATATAAACCTAAACACTCTCCACAACAACCCCACCACCCACGCAAACACCTTATACACATTCACAATCACCCAAATCGTTCTCAACAAAACAATTATCAAATTCTCAAGAAATACATACAACATCCTACTCAATTGACCTTCTTTCAATTTAATCGTAACATTTTTCTCACTAGCTTCTTCAAATGGAGTACAAAAATCATAAGAAAACAATGAATTACTTAATTTATCCAATTTTTCATTGATTTTTCTCAACTCTAATGAAAGTGAAGTATTAATTTCTCCAATTGATCTATCTGAATTACTTAGTAGATTATCGATTTTAATAGAATAGTTGTCGTTTGCCAACCGAATTACAGATGTAGTCTCGTTAAGGAACCCTTGATAGAGTTGCTGATACTCGGGGAGATTGTAGTCGTTGATACTCAAAATGACTTGAAATAATTCTGTCAATTGTTGATGTATGATGGTGTCAAGTTTCTTTCGTAAAGTCCGTGTATATTGAGGATAAATATTGATGATATATTCCATTTTCATCTTGATTATGCTATCAAAGTACCGATAGTTTTCGAATAGAGTTTGGTACTCTGAGGTTTCACAGATCTCTTCACTCTGTGGTTCACTATTTTTGATCGTACTGAACACCACATCATTGATATCCAATTCGTCATTGAGGTTGAACTGTGGGTCCAACCCAACGGATGAAGTGGATCTATAAGTGTCCATTGTATACTCCTCGAACTTCGGACTTATCGGCTTGAACAAGGTTTCCTTTATATCTTCTTTGTCGATGATCGAATCGATACCGGAGACATCCGGGGACGAGGATGATGAAGATGACGATGTATACAATTTCTTGAATTTGTATTTTAATTTCTTCTTATCGAGTGAACTGCCACTCTCTGACTCTTCTTCAAAGAGTTTATCATACTTTGACTCTTTGGTTGATACGTTGGCTGATGGGAACCATAGCTCACCATTTGATTTCTTTATTCTACTCCAGTTGTTTCTTCTCCATCCAAAGTCTCCAAAGTACTCATTCAAATCAATCGACCATAACATTTGCCAATCATTAAAGGTATTATTATGACTACTGAATACATTACAAGCTAATGGAAGTAATTTGATTGTCATTGTCTTTGGTAATTCTTCTTTTCTTTTATCTCGTATGGCTCTATTACGTAAGATTTGGATTGGATTGTAAACCCCTTCAATGGGAGAATGATGAAGTTCTCGTAAACTGGTTTCATGAAGTCGCTGGATAAAGAGATATTTGACACTGATCATTGATTTAACTCGTTCAGCTTTGATGTATGTTTGTCTTGAGATCTTGGACGTCCAGTCTGGAACCTCATTGAGGTGATCATTGGATGGGTTGACGATGTTTGAGTCTGCTTGTAGAGTCTTTCTTGTGTCTAGTAGAACTGTGGCTAACTCCCGCATTTTCTTGACCTCGTCTTTAGAAAATGAGGCGGGTGATTCTGAGGGTACTTTGGGGTCTTGCACGTCATGTCTATCTTTACGCTTCTCGAACATGGGCTTAAGCTTGAGCGCACTTAGCGGTGAAGTCTTGGGGTTCATGCTGAGGAATGAATATTTGTGTTTGTGCGCGCTACCATGTAAGGGAATTTGGGTTACTGTTACTCAGTCACTACTTCACTACTTCACTGACTGACTTCACAGACTGACTTCAGTGACTGGGCACCAGTCAGTGGAGTCAGTGGAGTCAGTGAAGTCAGTGAAGTCGTCACGTCATCAGTCTTCAAGTAAGTCAAGTCATGAAGGACTCAGTGACTGGTGCCCAGTCACTGAAGTCCAGTCACTGATCCTGCATAGACATGAGGTATACATTTTTTCACATTGAGCAAACTTTTTTGCCATCCTCTTCAACAATGTTAAGAACAGCTAGCAAGTACAGACACACACTCGTGTTGTTATCTTCTAGAAACATCTCTGCAACCACCAGAAGATTCCCGACACCTTCAACCATCCAATTGAACAAAAGATTTCTATCGAATGACCATAAACCAAAAATCACGGCAGTCACCAAGAAAGAAGTCAAACAATCACTATGGGAAAAAGTCAAACATGAAGCTCAACATTATTGGGATGGAACTAAATTATTAGGTTATGAAATGAAAGTTTCAACCAAGTTATTAATGAAATTAGTTGCTGGATATGGGCTTTCAAGAAGAGAATCAAGTCAACTTCAAAGAACAGTAGTTGATGTTGTTAGATTAGTACCATTCTCTATGTTTATTTTGATTCCATTTGCCGAGTTGTTGTTACCAATTGCTCTTAAACTTTTCCCAAATTTGTTACCATCAACGTATGAATCAAAACAAGATCGTGTTAAAAAGAGAGCTATTTTATCCAAGACAAGAATCAGTGCATCTGAATATATTAAAAAGACAATGGAAGAATCTGGATTAAAATTAAGTAAAAAAATCACAGAAGATGAAAGAGAAGCATTTGTTTCATTTTTTGATATACTTTCAATAGGTAAAACTCCTACAAGAGATCATTTAATTCAAGTTGCAAGAATGTTTAAAAATGATCAAGTTTTAGATAATTTATCAAGACCACAATTAGTTGCAATGTCAAAATATATGAGTCTTAGACCTTTTGGAACAGATTCAATTTTACGTTATCAAATTAGACATCGATTATTAACTATTATTAAAGATGATAAAGCCATTGATTATGAAGGAGTTGAATCTTTAACAGTTCATGAATTACAAATGGCATGTCTGCAAAGAGGTATTAAAACAACAGATATTTCACCTGCAAGATTAAGAGATGATTTAACAACTTGGTTAGATTTAAGATTAAGACAAAAAATCCCTTCAACTTTATTAATTTTATCTCTGACTTATACTTATGGTGAACATTCTCATAGTATTGAATCTTATTATGATGCACTTGTTGCAGTTTTATCCCTGATTCCTGATGAAGTTTATAACGTTGCTAAATTAGAATTAAGTGATGATTCAAAATTGAAATTAAATATTTTGAAAGAGCAAGATGAAATGATTAATGAAGAAAATTTAAGAGAGAAAGATACGGTTAATCAAGTTAAAGATAATATTAATTTAGATGAGTATGAAGATACTTCAAATGAGGGTATGAAGATTGAGGAAAAGTCGAGTAAATAGCATGTTTAGTAATACGACGAGAAGCACGAGCGAAGCAGAAATCATTAGAGAAGTGAGTGATTCACGAGCAAAGCGAGTAGAACTCATTCACGAGCAAAGCGAGTGAATGAGCAGTCGGTAGAGTCGGTAGGGTCGGTAGAGAGTCAGTAGAGTCGGTAGAGAGTCGTAGAGAGTCGGTGTTATAGGGAGAGAGTCGGTAGAGAGTCGTAGAGAGTCGGTGTTATAGGGAGAGAGTCGGTATTATTGGTAGGTCAGAAGCAACAGAAAAGTCACTCCTCACTCCTCTCTCACTCCTCTCTCCTCTCTCACTCCTCTCTCACTCCTCTCTCACTCCTCTCTCCTCCTCTCTCCTCTCTCCTCTCTCACTCCTCTCTCACTCCTCTCTCACTCGCTTCGCTCGTTCGCTCGTCGTTCGTCGTTCGTCGCTCATCGCCGTCGCCGTCGCCGTCGCTTACTCATCAACCTCAACAATAACCTTTGTCTCGGTCTTTGAAACCCCCGTAGATCCAAAACGCCCTTCACCTCTGGCTGTAATGTCAACCTCTTCCGCACTAATAGCTTGAACTTGTGCATTGACAATCTTCTCTAAAACAACTTGTGCAATTCTATCACCAACTTCAATTCTAAAATCTTTGTCTGAATGGTTAAATAATAAAACCTTGATTTCTCCTCTATAATCAGCATCAACAACTCCTGCACCGGTTGAAATCCCATTTCTAACTGCTAATCCCGATCTTGGGGCGATTCTACCGTAAGTACCAAAAGGAACAATCAAAGTCAAGTCTGTATCTACCAACCCTTGTCCATGAGCTGGGATGACTGTTTCTTGAGAAGAACAAATATCGTACCCAGCGGCCCATGGAGATCCTTTAACGGGTAAAGTAGCTTTTTCAGAACGAAGAAAGACTTTTAAAAGTCCATCCGATTCAAAGATTTTTTGTTTTTTGATTTCTTGGGTCATACTGTGGGTATCTAAAGAGGTGTGTAAAGAAGTTTGTCTATGTAAAGAAGTATGTAAAGAAGTGTATTAAAGTGAAATTCTAAAAATTAAAGACGCGTCGCGACTCATTGAACTAAAAACTCGGTATAAATTTTATCCAAATAAATCAATTTACCGAGAAGTTTTTTATGACTATTAACTTTAGCCACAAACTCACTATTTACACCGCCAGTGTTTACGATGTAGAACAAGACAAATGTGGTTCGTAAGTCCAAGATCTGCTCTTTATACGCAAGCGACCGGGTTTCTGGCTTGGATAGTTGATACGACTTTTGTTCTTGCTTTGTAAGATGATGCCAGTTTATACTGGAAGTATATATATCATATTGATGTGTACGGTAATAATTTGCAAAACTAGTGGTGTTTCGCATTGCTATACTAAGTTGATGATGATTTTTTCGTAGTTGTTCAAATTCTCGGTACCGAATTTTTTCAAGCGGTGGTAATTTTTGAAAATTTCGAGCCACTGTCTTAGAATTTAAATGTCCAGCCCCAATTTTATGTTCAATATCAGTTGCAAAGATGTTTTGAGCCAGTCTTTGGATGTTTCTTCCAGTTGATTCTTTGATGAGCATGTCGTAGACGTCGACGTTGAAGATGTCGCTCTTGTGAAGATGTTTTGTAGCGCGGAGTTTATCCTTGATGATTTCCTGTGGGTATAATTCAGTGAATTGGTATGGATTCCACGCATACTGAGGATGATTTTTGCGAATAAACTCTACGATTTCGTACCCTTTCCAGATTCGTACACGTTCATTGAATAGCGAGTAGTTTTGAAGTCGTTGTTTCTGTTCCAGGGTCAAGGTATTGTACTTGACTTTCCGGTACCACTGGGTCTTTGCATTTGTCAATAGCCCAAACAATTCAAGTCCATACACATCCACCGGGGGGGGAATAACAAATGACGACTGTTTCAACATTTCCTCTTCCATCTCTCTCTTCAACGGACTTGTCATGGCTATTTCAAACGGCTGTTTAAGCCATTTAAACCTTTTAAAAATCATTGATTTATTTTTTTACAAAATTTTTCAAATACAAATTTTCTTTACAACTAAAAAACTAATTAATTGAAGATTGAGTCAATTTCACCAGGTAATTCTTCAATTTGAGTTGAGTAGAATTTTTCAATTTCTCTCATCATACCAACATCTTTTTCAGTAACAAAATTGATTGCAACACCTTTACGACCAAATCTACCACCTCTACCAATTCTATGAATATAGTTTTCCTTATTAGCAGGTAAATCATAGTTAATAACAAGAGAAACTTGTTGAACATCAATACCTCTAGCCAATAAATCGGTAGCAATCAAGATTCTTGAAGAACCAGATCTAAATTCCTTCATGATGGTATCTCTTTCAGCTTGAGGTAAATCAGCATGGATGGCAGAAACAGTAAATTTTTGAGCCTTTAACCCATTAGTCAAATATTCAACCTTTGCTCTTGTGTTACAGAAAATAACTGCTTGAGTAACAGAAATGGCTTCATATAAATCAATTAAACATTCCAATTTATAATCTTCTTGTTCAACATTGACATAAAATTGTTTAATACCTTCCAAAGTCAATTCATCTTTTTTAACCAAGATTCTAACTGGATTATTCATGAATTTGGTAGTAACTTCCAAAACATCTTGTGGCATGGTAGCAGAAAGTAAAACAACTTGAGTAGTTTCTGGTAATAATCTAAAAATGTTATAAATTTGTTCTTTAAAACCAGATGATAACATTTCATCAGCTTCATCAAGAATAAACATCTTAACTTTATCAGTCTTAAAGAATCTTCTTTCAATCATATCATAAACTCTACCTGGAGTACCAACAACAATTTGAACACCAGATCTAAAGGCATCGATATCATCTTGAACAGATGTACCACCAATAGAAGCATGAACAGTGACATTCAAATATAAACCAATCGATGTAATAACATTCTTAATTTGTAAAGCCAATTCTCTTGTTGGAGCCAAAATCAATGCTTGAGTTGATTTTTCTTTTTCATCAATTCTTTGCAAGGCAGAAATGGTGAAAGTGGCGGTTTTACCGGTACCTGATTGAGCTTGAGCTAAAACATCACGACCTTCAGTGATTGGTAAAATGGCTCTTTGTTGAATGGCTGAAGGTGCTTCATAACCATACCCAAAAATACCACGAACAATATCTGGCTTCAAGTTCAAATCATCGAACTTGTAGACAATGTTGTCATAGTTAGTTTCAATTAACCCGTTTTCAATTTCGGTAATACCGTCAGACATTTTAATTGATGATTGGAAAAAAGGGAGTAGTTAAAATTTAAAAAAAATTAAATCTTAAAAATTTTCCTCTCATCGAAAAATTTTGTGCAGGTTATAAAGAATTTTTACAGGTTAAAATGGGAGAGGGGGAGGAGGAATGATGTCCGGGTAATTAACTTTTTATTTAAAATACACGTTCAGGTTGATTTCTAGGTTTATATTCCCAAGGAAATAACTTGGGTACATTTGTTTCTACGAATTGTTCAGTTTGGTGTTTGTCGGTGGCTAGTTCGGGTGTTTTGCTGAGTTTTTCTTCGGTTTTATTAGCCTCTTGTTCGGCTTTTGGTTGCTGTTTTTGTTGTTCTTCGATCTCTCGAATTTCCTTTTTGGGAACCGCGCCTGATTTTTCATTTGGGTGCAATTCAGTTTGTGCCAATTGCTGTAATCTATGTTGGGGAAAATAGTCCAATGATTCAAACACTCGTTCTGGTTTGGCATATTTGTGCAAGTCTAGAATGTATTTGTCGAGTTTTATATCTAATGTTTTAGCGTCTGCGTTTGCTGCTTCTTCTAAGATCTCTGCTTCTTCTAATATCTCTGCTTCTTCTGCTGTCTCTGCTTCTTCTGCTGTCTCTGCTTCTAATTCCTCTATTTCATCTGAAAGACTCTCTTCTGAATAGACCCGAGGCGGCTCATCCCACAGGACAAACTCTTTCATTCCTTGTTCAAACAAAAGAGCACCTTCGTGGCTGTGCGACTCGGCAGACGGAGGCGCCTCTTTAGTGGCATCCCACAAAGAATCCTCCGTTTGAGTCGTTGATTCAGGAAATACGTCGTAGTTATGGGGGTCGAGCAATTGCGACGGATCGAATACCTGATTCGTGTCGGCTGTGGGGGTCTCTCTGAATGGGGTCTCCAATGGGGCTGGCTCCTCTCTAACTGGATCCTCTCTTGCTGGCGCCTCTCTTGCTGGATCCTCTCTGACTGGCACCTCTCCGGCTGGATCCTCTCTGACTGGATCCTCGACTGGTACTTCCTTCTTTCCTATCACCTCACTAATTGAACCTGTAAACTCCGAATTCCATACTGACCACCAATCAGCATAATGCGAAAAATACGCCCCATTTACAGAATAATAATTAACAAGAAACCATGGCTTTTGACTACCAATGAAATGGACCAATTTAATGTCATTTTTGAAATGATTGAATGCAGGCAAGTATTCATATTCTAAAGAAGGAGTCACGTTGTACAAAAACGGCAATTTAACCCAATTTTCATTAATTCGACGATTTTGCACCCAATTTGGATCGCTATTGAAATACTGATTAAGTAATCCCTGATCAGCTCCATCAAATGAAGAGTGTTTTTTATTTATCAAACAAACTAAGTTCTTAAAATCAGACTTATTTGGATGAATTACAAACACTCCAGAATTGAAAATATCGGGGAATCCCGAGTCTGGACTTGCGCAAATTTGATTTGTTTTAAACGATAAATCAAGTAAATTCAATATAGAATCTTTTGCTAATACTGGAAGAGTATCACTATCCAAATAAAGAACTGTTTCATAGGGTAACAGCCAAAGCATTAATTTATTATAAGTCTCTGATAATTCAGGTCTTTTTAATGAATTATTTAATAAATCAACTTCAATTGATTTTAAAGAGTCACCAATCGGAATAATCTCGAAATACTGATGAATTAATTCGATTTGATGTTGGGTAAATTTCCAAGAATTGGCTAATAATACACCAAAAACAATCTGATCAAATTGCGGAGTTAATTGGGTCAATCTTTTTAATTGCGCCCCCAATACAAGGGTTCCGGCAAGATAACTTGGATCGTATAGTAAGGTGAAAACTGCCTTCATTGTGCTTGATATTTTTTGGTATAATTATTCAAGGATAACTGCTCATTTATATACACATTTTCGGACCCCTCTCCGAGAATTACTACACAAAACCAATCACCCAACTTTCTTAAAATAGCCAAATTGAGAATTATTACAAACAATTATTCGTATACATATTAATTAACTATAAAAGAATAGAACTAACTTAACGGGAGTAAGACCAGACGTTCTTCAACAAACCGTCTTGTTGGGCCAATCTGTTCAAAGAGTCATCGGCTTCACCTCTACCTCTGATGTAACCACACAAAGCGTAGGTGGTGTTGCTACCAGCAACGGCTCTACCTTCTTCGTCAATGTTGGCAATGTTAATTTGGACGGAAGCGTGGTCCTTGGCCTTGATGATTCTGTTAGTGGCAGAACACTTTCTTGGGACGTACAATTCAACCTGCAATGTTAGTATATTTCGGTGTGTAAGGGGGAGAATATTAGAGACGCTCTGACTGACTGTCTGAATACTGAAAGTAGGACCCTCTATCTTGAAACTCAAATAGTATGTCATCTGGAGACTCAAGTTGGACAGTCTTCCTGTCCTCTGGACACTATAAAGTGGGACACTCTCAGTTGGACACTCTCGGTTGGATACTCTCAGTCGGACACTCTCAGTTGGATACTCTCAGTCGGACACTCTCAGTCGGACACCATCCGACAGTCTCTTTATTCTCCATTAGTTCACTCTGTACTTACTAAGTGACCTTTATCGTTTTCCATTTTGGCTGATGTGTGTTGATGATATGCTAAAAGGAAGAATCGTTAAAAAAATATGTATATAATTTTTCAACTTCTTCCAACTGCGAGCACATACCGAATTTTTTTCGTGGTGAAAATTTGCACTGTTGTGGAAAAGTTTTTTCGATGGTGTGTGAGGGCTGAAGCCCTGGTCATGTGACTGGATATTGAAATTTTTCGCAGCCAAAAAGGCTGTTCGATTCATGTTACCATAGCAAATGTTCAGCGAAGACCCTTTAAGATGAGTAAACGGGAGGACACCAAAGAACCTACTTATTACCATGTGTCTCTTTTCTCCGTGCTCTTTCTGTCTTCATCTCTCTGTATCTATCCTCTCGTTTCCATTCTTCGGTACCTCCGTATTTCTCGTATTCTCTCACTCACTCACTCACTCACTCGCTTCGCTCGCTCTACACTCTTTAACTAAATCTGTATTCATACTCAGTCCTTAAACCTACTCTACATCTACCTTTCTCTTCAAAACAGCAACACTTTCAACGTGGTGCGTTTGTGGAAAGAAATCAAACCCCTTGATGCTCTCCACAACATACTGTCTCCCGTTCAACGTATTGTTGATGAACCAATCAATGTCTCTTGCTTGTGAATGCACATTACAACTAATGTAAACAATCTTGGCCGGGTTATAATCACTCAATTGATTAAGAAAAACATCGTCACATCCCTTTCTTGGTGGATCCAATATGACAGATGTTTGATGTGAAGGAGTATCTATACTAGCAAAGATCTTTTCTGCTTTTCCAACTATAAACTTTGTATTTTCAACCTTGTTTAAAGCTGCATTCTTCTCAGCAAATCTAACACTATCAGCACTTACTTCAACACCAATCACTTTGCTGACATTGGCCGAACAAGTGATTGAAAATAATCCGGACCCACAGTAAGCATCAACCAAGTACTTATCACCAGTATTGCCGTCGATATTAAGGTTTGATTTGACATAATTGGTGACATCTGGTAAGATTGAATTGTTATTTTGAAAGAATTCACCTGCTGAGAATTCAAAACGATACCCGTTGACATACTCAGAAACAACTTGTCTCGAGTTGGTTACACAAGTCTTGGTTAACTTTGTGCCCTCGACTTCGACTTCAACCGAAGTCACAGTGCCGTTACTATCAGTAGAGCCCGGTCTATCATCTCCCTTGATGTTTGTATCTTCTCTAAGCAAGATTGTTGCACCCTTTTTGTAGTTCTTGTAGTTTTCCAAGTATCTTGTTCTTTCATTCTTCATACCTTTGTTTATGATGGCAGTACCGATTACACATTCTTCAATGTCCAAAATCGACCCTTCACTCTCGACTTTTCTCCAAGTTGGTCTACCCTTGGAACCAAATCCCAAGTTTGGTGGATACTCCAAATCTTTTCCTGTTTTTTTATATGGGATATTGAAATGTGGAGTCAATTTTGTTCTATAATCATATTGAATTGGCGAAGCAGCAGTGTCCAAAACAATGGGCAATTCATTGTTGGAGGTCAATTGTGGGGCAAAGTACTTGTATGCATTTTCTATTGTCTGTTTCTTGAAGAGTAATTGTTGAGAATAATCAACGTTTTGATATTGACATCCAGAACATTTCCCAAAGTATCTACAGTTGATCAAATCATCATTTCTATGAGAAGAACCGGTCACAACTTGCAAAAGATCCGATTCGGCATATGATGGATGTGTCTTGAACACTCTGATTTGACAAATATCACCTGGTAAGCCGAATGGCACAACAACAACCTGTTTTTTGTTTTCATCTTGTGGATGAGGAATGATCGCAACACCATCTCCATTCGATAACAACAGTAAAATTTCAACATTTTCAACTGTACGATGATAAATTTCTTCGACCGATTTATCATTAAGAACAAGTTTCATATCGTTCAGAATTTCTTCATGAGACAACTTTTGTTGTTCCAAAAGATGGTTGATTTCAAGTTGAAGAACTCCAAGTGGAGCGGTTGGATCGATATCTTTGGCCTTATACTTTCTTCCGTTCACCTTCTTAACCACTTGTCTTTTGGTGGGAGGGTGGATAGGAGACCCTTGTCTTTTTTCGGTTTGTTCATGGGCGCTGCCACTATTCTGTTCACTTGTCTGTTTTGGTTCCATTATGATCTGTGATGGTGATATTTTTTTCGATAATAATTTTTTCGATGAGCATCGAAGAACACAACACAACGAACACAACGAACACAACGAACACAACGAGCGTAGCGAGTTGTGTGAGAATTGATCTACGAAGTGATCTACGAAGTAGATCACTGAGTAGAGTACTGAGTAGCTTACTGAGTAGATCACTGAGTAGCTTACTGAGTAGATCGCTGAGTAGTTTACTGAGTAGATCACTGAGTAGCTTACTGAGTAGCTTACTGAGTAGCTTACTGAGTAGATCACTGAGTAGCTTACTGCGTAGATTACTGCGTAGATTACTGAGTCTTTGAATCACTGTGTCACTGAGTACAGCCTGTGTTTCTGACACAATTACTGTAGGACTTGTAGACACTGAGCTGATCACAAGTCTTAATAGAGACCCTACGGCACATAATGGTAATTCCGAGATTACTGAGTACCAGCAGTAGATTTACGAGTCAATATGAAGATAAGATATAAAACATAAAAGAAGTGAAGGAGAGGGGTATGTACGAGATGGATCTCAAGTACTGTCGGTACTAGCCGGAGATCTGTTAGCAGTTGAGTATTAGTGTACAAGGGTTTTTCGGTAGCAATGGTCTGGGGTTTGTGGTCTAGGGAGTTTGTCGTACTGAGTAGCGTGTACGTACTCTGTAGCGTGGAATTGGAGCGTGTACGTACTCTGAGTAGAGTGGAATTGGAGCAGCGTGTACGTACTCTGTAGCGTGGAATTGGAGCGTGTACGTACTCTGAGTAGCGTGGACTTGGGGCAGCGTGTACGTACTCTGAGTAGCGTGGACTTGGGGCAGCGTGTACGTACTCTGAGTAGAGTGGAATTGGAGCAGCGTGTACGTACTCTGTAGCGTGGAATTGGAGCGTGTACGTACTCTGAGTAGCGTGGACTTGGGGCAGCGTGTACGTACTCTGTAGCGTGGAATTGGAGCGTGTACGTACTCTGAGTATCGTGGACTTGGAGCAGCGTGGAGTAGCGTGTACGTACTCTAAGCAGCTTCTACTGGACTCTGAGTAGCGTTTACTGTGTACTAGTTGTAGCCTGTAGTGCTACGCTCGTTGTGTAGGCTCGCTGTGTAGGCTCGCTGTGTTAGTGATGTCGTCACACAACTCACTACGCTCGTTGTGTTCGCTACGCTCGTTGTGTTCCTTGTGGTCGTTGTGCAGAATACTTTTCCGGAACATTTGAACATAGCCACAGCAACGGTTTCCTCTTCAAGACTCCATTACTTTCAAAACTACGAAAACTCTCTAAATCCTGGATAACCTGTTCCTCAGTAAGACCTTTACTTTTACCCATTTCTATCGCTTCATAGATTTTTTTCCGTCGAAGAAACGTCCTTGATTCGGTTTCATTTCTCCATTTTGTTCCATATTTAATTTCAAGCATACGAAGTGGTGGTTTATCATTAAGTCCATATTCATACTCTTTCCAAATATCTGATATACTTTTAAGACTTCTTTCGAGTTTAAAAATGGGGATTTCAGTAAGATTACTAGCGGTTGTTGATTCTGAAATATCTCCATTATCAGATCTATTTGGAGCTGAACTCGTGCTTTTTTTACTATCACGTTTCCTCTTGGGTTTTGAATCTTCTTCTACATTTTCATCCGCAATATCCAGTACAATATCATCGGCAAAAAACCGTTGATTTCCTCTTAAAATCTCTTCTTGTGGACGAGGTAAATTGGTAATGAATCCACTGGTTTGTACCGGTGTTGAATTACCCTGTAATGAAGGTGTAGAAACAAACTTTGATTGGTTATTTTTGGAATATTCTTCCGATAATAATGTGTTTGGAAGTGGAAGTATATAATTGGAAGTTTGATTTTGTTGATTATTCAGTTGCAGTTTTCTTTTCTTCTTCTTTTGCTCATTTAAACCAATCATATCGAGCATTAAAGGTTGTTGTTGACCCGAATTAAAGTTTTTTTGAAATGAATTAATATCAAAATTAAATCTACTTGTGATAAAGGGAGACGTTGGGTTCGAACCAAGGTCTTCGTCGGGATAATTCCTAGGTATTTGTTGAGATTGTAATGGAGGAGGTAACAGTTGATAATTTGTATTTTGAGAAGTTTGTGGTTGTTGATTTGTTGCCAATTCATCAATATCCTTCCCTAACTTTAAGATATGTTTATTAAACAATTCCAATACTTTGGCTTGATTGTTTACATTGGCTTGATTATTGGCGGGTCCATTGAGTAAAACAGAGGAATTTTGGATAAGAAGTACAATTTGTTGATTCAAATCGTTTAAATTATGTCTTAGAGTATCGATTGAATCGTTCATGTAGTTTATTTTGAGGTTTAATTGGTCCAATTTCTCTGTTGATTTTTGTTGGTTGGTATTGACTTGATTTGAAAGAGTATGTAATTGTGAGTGGATTTCATTTAACAAATGCGACAGCGATGTTGAAGAGGAAGTTGAAGTGATGGGACCATTTGATTTCAGTGTGGTTGTACTGCCCGAGCCTAATTTGTTGTCTGATTTCTTTATACTTTTTACACTCCCAATTTCCGAATTTATTTGCCCCGTTGAATCTGGATCGGTGACTGGTCCCGCATGTGGGGACTTGGTGTAGTATATCGACTGGCTCGTCTGATTGGCATTGTATGTGTCATTCATCGCCACGTAAACATACTTCTGGTGTTGGTGATAATTTTTAACAATAGGGAAAAAAGATGGATAAAAGCGGTGAGCGAACACAACGTACACAACGTACACAACGAGCGTAGCGAGTTGTGTACGCTTATGTACGCTCGTTGTGTACGCTCGCAGTGTTCGTGAATACTGATCTGTGATGTCCTCACACAACTCGCTACGCTCGCTGTGTACCCTCGCAGTGTTTGTGATCTGTTCGTGATGTCTATTCTCACACTACTCGCTACGCTCTTTGTGTGCGCTCGCAGTGTTCGTGAATACTGATCTGTAACGTCCTCACACAACTCGCTACGCGCTGTGTACGCTCGCTGTGTGCGCTCGTTGTGTTCGTGATCTGTGTTCGCTCTTTTAATTACAATTACGCATTCACCTATTACTCTGTTACGTCATACCCACATACAATCTAATTCAACCCCACCAATTCACTTGCAAAAACAAACCCCCAAATTGAAGTCACCGTAACGCCCGCATATATAATAAGTCTACCAACAATTTCCACATCATACCGTGGCTTAAAAACCTGACTTTGTTTGGCGAGTTCTTCATTTGAATCAGTCGTTGGAGTTTGATCTTCATCATCAGTGGTGTATTCCTCGCCAGCTTCTTTCTCCATTAACTTTCTCTTTTGATGACTCTTATAATCCAACATAGCATAATAATCAATATCAGTTTTAGGTCCCACTTCTTCAGTTCTACTTCTATGAATAAAACTATTTAAATCCATTTTATCATTGGAAATAGATGTTGACCTAATTTGTCTCGTTGAACGTTGTGTAAAAGCAGTTGGAATAAAATTTCTTCTCGGTAAATAAATCCCAATAAATTTATAAATTGGAGGTAAAATAGTAAAGATAACTGGTTTCAGTATAATTTTCCAAATTACAACTAGAATAATACCGAGAATTATTCTTAATAAGACTTTTAACCATCCTAAGCTAGCAAAATCAAATGGAATTAAAAGTGCATCGCCAGTTTTCGCAGCCAAATAATTTGTTTTATATGCAACCAAATGAGTCAATTCCAAGCCAATAAGGACGCCAATGAATGCGACTGAGTCATCAAAACATGGACAATCATCTACTGGTTCGGCATGAACATGAATAAGTAATAAATATCCGGCACAAATAATGATAGCTACGGCCCAAAATGAGATTTTTTGTTGTAATTCCACCAACAAAAAATGATCCCACCAAGCACCGCCTAAATAACGGAATAAAAATAATAAAATACCAATGATTGTTCCCGTGATTAGATCGAGAAATCCATGCATCCCACAATACATACGGCCAAAGATTAAGGAGACCCAATAAATGGCAAGTCCAATCATCAACAAGTAGAAACATCTCTTCAGAAATTCGTGTTTGTATTCCAAAACCTTGGAGCACACCACCAAGGTCACCGCGGTGGCATTTGCCGCATGGCTCAGTGGAAAACCATATTCTTGAGTTGTATAACTAGACATTGTAATACGATGAACGGGGGGAGATCTAGGGCGAGGAAGACAAAAGAAATCTTTTAGAAAACAAGTTGTATAAATTCCAAACCCCAAGACATAAACCAAATCACGAACCAAACTACTTGCACCTAGCCAAAGAGGAATCGGTAGCATTAAGACGTAGAAAGTGTGCAGGGCGAAATTTGCGGTCCAAGCAAAGTAAAAGTCGAGCCAAGGGTATCGCACGCGACTTTGTAGTTTATATAGCCATGAAGTTTCACGGCGAACATATGGAAGGAGTAATGAACGAAGTTTGTAGCGTAAAGGTGAGATTCGTGATTTGTAGTGATCTTTTGATTTATTTCCTGCGTCGCCCAAGTGGTTGGATTGGTACAGAAGGAGGAGGCGGATATCCTCGTCGTTTATGTTGGGGCCTGCTGCTGCTGCCACTGCTGCTGCTGCGCGCGGGGGGACTACTGTTTTGTCGGGAAGTTCTGTTGTGGTGTCTGTTGTGGTGGTTGTGCCGGTGGTGGTGGTGCCTGTGCCTGTGTCGGTACTGTGACTCCCACTATACTGGCTGACGCCACTACACTGGCTCACGCCACTGTACTGGCTCATGCCGCTGTACTGGCTGTCGCGGCGTGCGCGGCCCGCACGACCATCGACGTAGACCCCTGTGGATATCGCACGCTCGGTCATGTTTGATAAGTGGGACGCTTTACGAATTTCAAAATTTGTTCAAATTTACATTTTTAATGATTACATAATCAATATTCAAAAAAATTTCAAGTTATAAAATTGTACATCTACGCCTCCTCTTCTTTAAATCAGCACGTGTGAAAGCAAATTCATCTTGATTGTATTTATTTTGCAGCTGGAAATTCCCATATGGATTCAGAGTATAGGTATCCTCGGTCAATGGCTCATCCAATAGAATAGTCAGATCGTACAGAGTATTTTTTAAATGACCCCTCCTTGAATTATTTGATAAATTACGAGAATGAGATTTATGATGATTATGCATAGAAGATGAACCTGCTGAACCTAAAACTTTCAGTAACCTCTTTCTTGCCCCACTTGATTTTTCCAATTGTTCCTGCATTTCTAATTGTTTTTGGAAATGGTAAAGTGCAAAATTAAAAACGGTTTTAATATTAAACATTAATTTTGCCGAACATTGAATGTAACCAATTGCATTAATTTCTGTTGCTAATTGAATTGGTAAATCGGGATTAAAATCACAAATTAAATCCGATTTAGTTCCGACCAATAAGATTGGAATTCCGGGACAAAAATGATTAACTTCCGGAAACCAATTATCTTTAACATTTTGTAAAGAAGTGACATTATCAAGAGCAAAACAAATCAACAATAAATCAACGTCCGGATATGACAAGGGTCTTAATCTGTCATATTCTTCTTGACCTGCTGTATCCCAAAGGGCCAATTCTATGATTTTTCCATTGGGAGCCAATACATTGGTGACATAATTTTCAAATACGGTAGGGACATAAATTTGGGGGAATTTTCCCTGAGAATAACTTACAAGTAAGCAAGTTTTACCACATCCACCATCTCCCACCACCACAATCTTCATATTATATTGAGAATTTTTAACAAGTGATTTTTGGATTGGATAATGGGGTATTATGGGGTCATCATTGATGATGATTTTGGGGGAATTGTACCGCAGGTACATTTCCTTTCGTTGTTGTTCTAGCATTGACTGTCTTTTTATGGAGTCATAGGGGTTGTAGGGTTCTTGTGGGGGGGTGTTTTTAGACATGTCTGTTGTTTATTTTGAAATTTTAAATAGTGAGCGCGAATAAGCACAAATGAGCACAAATGAGCACGAATGAGCGATAGCGAACGAGTGCGAAATTAGTGCGAATGAGTGCGAAATAGTGAGAAATAGCGAGAAATAGCGAGCACGCATGAGCGATAGCGAATGAGTGCGAATGAGTGCGAAATAGTGAGAAATAGCGAGAAATAGCGAGCACGCATGAGCGATAGCGAATGAGTGCGAAATAGTGAGAAATAGTGAGAAATAGTGAGAAATAGCGAGAAATAGCGAATGAGTGCGAATGAGTGCGAAATAGTGAGAAATAGTGAGAAATAGCGAGAAATAGCGAGCACGCATGAGCGATAGCGAATGAGTGCGAATGAGTGAGAAATAGTGAGAAATAGCGAGCACGCACAACCACGCACGCATGGCTACAGCGAATGAGTGAGAAATAGTGCGAAATAGTGAGAATGGCGGTACAAATAGCGACCACAAATAGCGACGCGCACCACCCGCTACAGCGAATGACTGACGAGATGTCGCCATTCGTGCCTGCTAGAAGTTCTTGATGGGTATTGTAGACAATATAACTAGCAAGCGATGCGAACAGATTGTAAGGAAATGTAGAAATGGTGTAGAGATGTAGATACTGCAAACAGTACACTAGATAGACGCGACGTACTAATAGGGGGTACGTAAATCGGAAAGAAATAAGATCCGCACAAATAGAAATGCCGAGAAAGACAGCGAGTGCGATATATACTCCATCGAGGGTAGTGATACTGCTACTGTACTCGTAGTAAACTTGGTACCGGCATCACGAATTCGCCACCATTGCGAGCAATTTCGGTAAATTAGTAGTTCGATTTGAGCGTTGGCATACCCCAGGTAGTCGTGCATGAACAGATCACACTTAGACCGAACACAGCGAGCTACATCACAGATCAGTGTCGCTCGTTGTGTATCGCTGTGTTCATGTACATCACAGACAGCTTCAACACAACTCGCTGTCGCTCGCTGTGATTTGCTGTCGCTCGTTAAATTTACCAGCCCCACGTGTCTATATGCACACCCATCTATTCTTGCTCAGGCGGGCTCGCGTTTATTTCCCCCATGAAAATTTGCAATTCTAAAACTAATTATAACTCTTTTCTTCAATACATACTATGAACAAAACAGTTTATGAGGCAACTGTCATTGCTGGCTCGGTCTCACGTGTATTGAACACGCTGAAACAAGTTCTTGCCAATGATGCGCGTGAATTCTACGAAAGGTCCTTCGTTATGCAAACATTACGCAAGTGTGATGATTCTGCTTCATTATGGACCACCGTTAAAAATCGGTCTAATACTATAAGAAGAAGTAATTCCGGTAAAAGAAACTATTCAACCAATTCATTTTCACACCCTCATAATTATACTAATCAAAATATTAAAAAAGAAGAATTAAAAAATAATCAAAAAATAATCGGAGATAAAGAACACCCCATTGAATTTCAAATGCAATCTGCACAAATTCCTTCTACACGTCTTGCACGGATTTTCCATTATGGACATTTGGCAGCTGGTATGGGACTTGGAGCTGCAAAACAAGGCATTAAACATTATGCAACCGGAAATAAATCATCAATTACAATGAAATCTCTTTTTTTATCTCCGGCAAATATTGAAAGAATGGCACATAAATTTCTGAAAATGAGAGGTGCTGCTTTAAAAATTGGTCAAATGATTTCATTTCAAGATTCAAATATTTTACCAACAGAAATTCAACAAATTTTAATGCGTGTACAAAATTCAGCACATTATATGCCTCCAGGTCAATTAGAACGTGTAATGACCGATGATTTAGGAATTGATTGGAGAGAACGTCTCTTTACACTGTTTGATGATGTTCCAATAGCTGCTGCATCAATTGGTCAAGTTCATACTGCAGTCACTAAAGACTTAACTCCGGTGGTTGTAAAAGTTCAATATCCTGGAGTTGCAGATTCAATTGATTCGGATTTAAATAATTTATTAATGTTATTAACTGCATCTTCAATATTACCTGCAGGTTTATTTTTGGATAAAACAATTGCAAATGCAAGAACTGAATTAAAATGGGAATGTGATTATATCCGAGAAGCACAAAATTTAATCCGATTTCGTGATTTAATTATACAAGATAAATCTTTAAATCAAATTTTTACAGTTCCAAAAGTTTTCCATAATTTATGTGGTGAACATGTTTTAACAATGGAAAGAATGAAAGGTATTGAAATTTCAAAGGGAAATTGGGATCAAAAAATTAAAAATGATATTGCAACAAAAATAATGAAACTTTGTCTAATTGAAATTAAACAATTTAAATTTATGCAGACAGATCCAAATTGGGCTAATTTTTTATATAATTCAAAAAATAAAAAAATTGAATTGTTGGATTTTGGCGCTGCACGCGATTTCGGAGATATGTTTATCCGCGACTATATGCAGGTCTTGCGAGCTGCAGTTTGTAAAAATCGAAATCAAGTCGAATATTATTCTCGAAAATTGGGTTATTTAACAGGTTTAGAATCTCCTCAAATGATTCAAGCTCATATTGATTCGGTCATGGTACTTGGTGAAGCTTTTTCTCCAATCGATAATATGTCAAAACCTTTTGATTTTAGTAATCAAACAATAACTGAAAGGGTAAAGGATAATGTGGGCATAATGTTGAGTGAAAGATTAACTCCTCCTCCAGAAGAAACTTATTCTTTGCATAGAAAATTAAGTGGGGTGTTTTTGTTGTGTGCACGGTTGAATGCAACGGTGCCGTGTGAGAAACTTTTTGGGGAGATTATTGGGTTTGATGAGACCGATAGCGTTCACAACGAGCGATAGCGTTCACAACGAGCGATAGCGTTCACAACGAGCTATCGCTCGTTGTGAACGCTGAGTTCAACGATAAACACAACGATAAGCACAACGAGCGATAGCGTACACAACGAGCGATAGCGAGTTGTGTGAGCTAAGTTCAACGATAAACACAACGATAAGCACAACGAGCTAGCGTTCACAACCGCTATCGCTCGCTGTGTATGTAAACGAAAATAAACACAGCGAGCTCTCGCGTGTAATGTATATGAAATGTATAAAGTAATGAAAATAATAGGTAATTTTGTTGTAATCAATAAAGCCACTATATACAGTACTTCACGTGCACCGATTCGCATCTCCGATCCGTAACTACAACATTTATTTACATCAACTATTTTCTTGTCACTAGTCATTGCCAGTGAACCACTAACTACTCCGGTACATCCATTGACAGCATTATTATCTTGCCGTCTGTTGAGTCGTTATGCCCTCCCAAACATCCGGCAGGCCCGGTTTGGTTTCTGAAACCTCCCCCCTTATCCCCTCATCATACCCCGCGGTACGAACCTCCCCACTTATACGCATATTTCATGAACGCAACTTTCAAAGCGTTGTCAAATGTTCACTTGCATACTTCACTGCATCTCTTTGCATTTATATTGCCCGGTTCGATAATTACCTTGGACAATCGGATTCAAAACATATTGTCGCCACCATCGTTGTTTATTTCCATCCTGCCCGATCAAAAGGGTCAATGCATCAAACGCTTCTTTTTGTTATTGCAGTATTAATATTTAGTTTTTCAGTTTCAATTGGATGTCGATTAATACTGACCGAATTTTTTAAATCTGGACAAGACCGAATTTCATCATGTATAGATTTGGTTGTGAGCTCTGTTGCCCTCGGAATCATTGCATTTATTAAACAAAAATATGAATCTGCAAATGCAGCTTGTTCCTTGGCACTGATTTGTATTGTTGCATGTATAATTAAAGAAGGTAGTTTGAATGCAGGTGCCATCCCAATCGAAAGATTACAATCGACTTTCGAGGTTGTGGTGACCGGATGTTTAATTTCGGTTTTTTTTTGTTATTTTATTTGGCCAATTAATGCTACAGATGATTTACAAACTTCCCTTAATGATTCCTTTAAAGATATGTCTTCTATAATTAGTTTGATTTCGGCGAGATTCTTAAAGGGACAACATTTACAAGATGAAGATTCTGCAGGGTTTGATTCACTTGAATCAAGAATTTCAAAATTATTATCAACAAATGCAGAGGCCAAATTCGAATTGTATGCACGAGGTAAAGAGTATGAGTGGAGTGTTTTGGATGAGTTGGTACGGTCTGCAATCTCTCTTGCCCGGCATTTACAAGCTTTAAGAAGTTCGGTTGAGATGCAGGCAAAATTATTTATTAATGCAAAAGAATCAAATATGCATAATTCTATGCATTTAAGTGCAGATATTTTTTCAAATGATTTAAACTTGGTTGAAACCCCCGGAAGTCATCGTCAAATCTTTAATCTCTTTATCGACTCATTATCTCCACCGATCGAGTCTTTAATCTCAACAATCAAAGATGTTTTGGCACAACCCCCATTTAATGATAAACCTTCGATCCAAAGATTCAACCTTGAAGCGACATTGGTAGATGCGATCCGGAGATATGAAAAAAGTCAATCCACCGGATCTAATCTTATTGTTAAATCAAATGAAGAAGAAATTACTGCATGTTGTGGGAATTTCACATCGATTTTAAACCTTTTTGCCCTCGGATTGCGTGATTTTTTGGAAACGGCACAAAAGTATGATGAGATTCAAGATCAATCAAGATCATGGAATTGGATCAAGTTTTGGTTATATAAGTCGAATTCAAATACAATTATACGAGAAAATAGTACATTAGATGCAGCATTACTTGAATACCGTTCACGTACTGCACAAAATTCACGTGGTATAAGAATGGCGATGACATCCGAGGGTACGTCGACTTGTTTTAAAATTTGGAAAGCACTTAAAATTTTTAGACGTACAGATGTACAATTTGGAATTCGTGTTGGACTTGGTGCATTACTTCTTTCATCATTTGCCTTCTTACCCCATACAAAAGATAAATTCGTTAGTTGGAGAATTGAATGGGCACTTACTGTATATTGTATTATGATGAATAAATCAGTTGGAGCTACTTCAATGACTGTTAAATATCGATTTGTTGGAACCGGAATTGGAGCCTTTTCTGCATATGCAATATGGATTTTAAGTTCCGGAAATGCATATATTATGGCATTTTCCGGGCTCATAATCGCTATTTTATCATTTCGGATAATTTTATTTTCAAAAGGGAATAATCCATTTGGGAGATTTATTTTATTAACTTTTAATTTGACTGCTTTATATTCATATAGTATGACACAAAATGATACTGAAGATGGACGAGAAGGAGGAGATAATCCATTTGTTGGAGAGATTGCAATGCATCGATTCATTGCAGTTTCATTTGGGATTCTTTGGGCACTTTTAATGGCACTGTGTTTTTTACCAACAAGTGCACGTGCAAGATTGAAATCTGGACTTGCAGTTCTTTGGCTTAGACTTGGAATTATATGGAAAAGTGATGCACTTGAATATAATCCAATTAATAAAACACTCGTCGGACTTAAGGACGAAATCGGAATCAACCGGCTTTTAGCCGAATGTGAAATATTATTTAAGCATGCACCTGCTGAGTTCCGATTAAAAGGTCCATTTCCGGTTGATTTATATCGAAAATTATTAACATCTACTTCCAATATTATAGATGCTTTTGAAAACATGAATATAATGATCATGGTAGATCCTGTTTTGAGTGATAATGAAGTTTATGTTTTGGAGTATATTGAATCGGAAAGAATTGAAATGGATGACCGGATCTTTGTTGGATTTTATATGATTGCAAGTGCAATGCGGGTCGGATTTCCAATTCCGACCAAACCAGCTTCGATTGCAAATGCAAAAGATCGAATGTTGAGAAAATTGAATGAGATCCGGAAGAATTCGGGGTTGACTAATAATGATTTTATATTGTTGTATTCGTATACGCTAGTGACGTCGACGATTGCGGATGAGTTGGATAACGTGATTGCGGTGTTGACGGAGTTGTTGGGGGAGATTGGGACGGAGAGTTTGGAGTTGGTCTAACCACCGAGCACACCGAGCGTAGCGAGGTGTGCGAGTACACTTACACCGAGCACACCGAGCGATAGCGAGGTGTGTGAGACAAATACTTCCACCGAGCACACCGAGCGATAGCGAGGTGTGTGAGAGGAATACTTCCACCGAGCACAGTGAGCGGTAGCGAGGTGTGTGCGGGAAGTACTTAGACCGTGCACAGCGAGCGGTAGCGAGGTGTGTGAGAGGAATACTCAGACCGTGCACAGCGAGCGGTAGCGAGGTGTGTGAGACAAATACTTCCACCGAGCACACCGAGCGATAGCGAGGTGTATGAGAGGAATACTTAGACCGAGCGTAGCGAGTTGTGTGAGTACACTTACACCGAGCACAGCGAGCGGTAGCGAGGTGTGTGAGACAAATACTTCCACCGAGCACAGCGAGCGATAGCGAGGTGTGTGAGAGGAATACTTAGACCGAGCGTAGCGAGTTGTTCGAGTACACTTACACCGAGCACAGCGAGCGGTAGCGAGGTGTGTGAGGGGAGTACTTAGCACACACTAAACCGAAGACAGCGAGCGACGCCCGCTCTAGGGTACGATAGCACAGTCGTGTCCATACTAGAGAGACGAACGGTCACGGACCACCATACTAGCCGTGCGGTGGGTCATACTGCCGGTGTCACAGTGACCAAACCATACTGACCGGGGTTACAGTGAGTACGAAGCGTACCCTCTACAGTAGACCGACCGGCGTCACAGTGACAAGATCCGTACGCTACGCGCGTTGGGTTCGCGACAAATGATCAGAGATGTCTACTCACTCACTCGCTCGTTTTGTTGGTTGTGTTCGGTATGTACTGCAGCATGGATCTTCTCGCTCTCCGACATTCACGTGCCCGCGACATTCGCCGTCATACTTTTTTATCGATGCGAATATCAAATTCAAACCAGCTTCACTTTCTTTACCAACAATGTCAATGAATTTTAATCCAGACGGTCACGTGGGCCTCCAGTTGAAGCATAACTTGGTGCACGAGTTGCGCACCCGGTACGGCTGCGGCGACGACGCGCCCGACATTGCCGAGTTCATTGTGATCTTGATTGTGAGTAACAAGACACGTGATGAGATTCTCGCGGAAGTGGCGGCAATCGCGGACATTCCGATCGACCTCGGGTTTGTTGAGAGTGTTTTTGGGGAAGTGGCGAGATTGATGGGGGAGCAGCAGCAGCAGCACCAAGGACAGGGAGACGTGCACCCTCCGGCACATGTGACTCCTCACGTGGTGGAGCAGGTGGCTCCTCACGCTCCGGCGCATGTGACTCCTCACGTGGTGGAGCAGGTGACTCCCGTCGTGACTGAAATGTCAGACATGATTCCACGCATGATACAACCACCTCAAATAACTGACATCCCCACAGGTCCTAAAAACATGCAATCACGTGCCACTAAACCAATCAAATCACGTGGTGGTATTCAAAAAGATTCAAAATTAAGAAATAAAAATTTTGCAACCAAAAATTCTATTAATTTTCAAAAAATTTTAAATTTACCCGGAACTGAGAACGTGATTGGACCGTTTATTCAAAAACCTGCAAAAGGAAGATGTTCCGACTTCCCATATTGTAATAATAAAGAATGTGAATTTGCACATCCGACCAAAACATGCTTTGCATATCCAAATTGTGCCAATGCTCCCGGCACGTGCAACTATCTTCATCCTGAAGAAGATGCTGAATTGATTGGCCGGTTGGCGAAGTCACGTGAGGAGTATGCCCAAAAGAAGAAGAATCAAATAATGATTACACAAGCACTGTGTAAATACGGTTTAAAATGTGCAAAAGACACGTGCCCATTTGCACATCCAACTCCTGCAAATCCGGGGGCTCAAATTACAAGTTTAGATTGGTGTCCACAAGGTAAGACTTGTATGGATGAAACTTGTACACGTGCTCATCCACCCCCGGCACTGGCAAAAAGTATAACGACTTCCGATCAAGTCGAAATTGCTTTAGAACAATGTAAATTTGGAACTTCTTGTACAAATGTTAAATGTCCTAGACGACACGCGACATCGATGGTGCCATGTCGTGCTGGTGCTACTTGTCGTCGGTTTGATTGTACTTTTGCACATCCATTGGGCGAAGAGTGTCGTTTTGGGACAAAATGTGCGAACCGGAATTGTATGTATCAACATCCGGAGGGCCGTGAGTTGGCGCTGAACACGTGGCTGAGTAGTGCTCCGTCAACGAGTAGTCGTCTGTTTGCGGAGGATCAGGTGATGGAGCAGGCGGTGCAGCAGTAGCGAACACAACGTGCGCTTCACTCGCGAGCGTAGCGAGTGAGTAGGAGAGGAAGCAGTAGTGTATAGTAATAAATAGTGCGGTTATTTGGAGTGTAGACAACGAACGAGCCTCGCGAGCGAAGCGAGTGAGTGAGGAGCGAGTGAGGAGCGAGCGAAGCGAGTGAGTGAGGAGCGAGGAGTGACAGTAGGAAGATATTGGGAGAGGTGACTAGTGAGCGAGAGTAGAAGTGATGAGCAGTGCGGTTAGAGCTCAATGCAGGCTGCAGTGGCTATAGAAGAGGCCAGAGACACCGCCTCCGTATACACCAGCAGAGACCAGTGCACCAGCAGACACACGCACATACCGGTATACATGAATACGATTCGGTGGCGTGCCCCTGTACCATCCCAGAGTACACTTTTTGCAATTTTGCACCCAAATTTCAGAAAAATTAGAGAGTGAACGTGACGGAGCGTACGAACTAGCGAAGCGAGTAGTGTGTATTGAGCAGTGAGTCACTAGTGAGTAACGAGTGAATAGTGTATTGAGTAATGAGTAGTGAGTGGTGAGCAGTGAGGGTCGAACTACTGAGGCAGGCTGTTCTGAGATCTACGCATATGTCATTATCTGTATATTTCAGTACTGAGCCCTAGTACTACGAAAGAACGAGCGAGCGAGTGATGAGAAGCGCGGAGTGTTGAGTACGACCAAGCGAAACAGGAGCGTGGAAGTTCAGAGTACACGAGCATAACGAGCGATAGCGAGTTGTGTGAGCAGCACGCCTAGACTGTAGACCGAACATCGCGAGCGATCCCCGTCACTACGCAGGCGCGTTCACTGAGTAGGCGTTCACTGAGTAGGCGTTCACTGAGTGCGCTCCGCTGCGTGAGTACGCTCCGGTGATTGAGTATGCTCCGTCACTGAGGACGCCCCGTCACTGCGCAGGCGCGCTCACTGAGTAGGCGTTCACTGAGTACGCCTTCACTGAGTGCGCTTCGTAAACGCTTCGTACTATACAACGTTAGCAGCGCCGCTTCGCGACACTGCTAACTGAGTACCCCTCGTTCTATACAACTTTAGCAGCGCCGCTTCGCGACACTGCTAACTGAGTACGCCTCGTTCTATACAACGTTAGCACCGCCGCTTCGCGACACTGCTAACTGAGTACGCCACGTTAACAGCGCCGCTTCGCGACACTGCTAACTGCTACAATTTCTCACTACCAGTGCCGTTTCCAACACTACTAATCTATATTAACCAGTATACTACACATCAGCATTGCACACCACTTAATATCTCTTCTTACTAGCAGCAGCTTCATCGGAAAAAGTGTCCAATGGAGAAGCAGTGATAGCATGGTCACCCCACAAGTTTGGAGTCAAGAAACCATAAGTGTTACCAATAGCAACGAAAGCAGCCTTCAAGGTGTTTTCAGTAGTTCTAGTAGAACCACTTGAGGTGGTGTAAACATCTTCAACACCAGCCAATTGCATCAATTTCTTGACGGCTGGAGAAGCAACAATACCCTTACCTCTTGGGGCTGGGATCAATCTGACGGCAACGGAACCACACTTACCAGTAACCTTGGTTGGTAAGGAGTGAGGAGCACCCAAGTTGGTACCCCAGTAACCTCTTCTGATTGGAATAATAGACAACTTAGCAATGATGATAGCGGCTCTAATGGCAGAAGCAACTTCCTTAGCGGTCTTAATACCTAAACCAACGTGACCGTTGGAGTCACCAATGACAACAACAGCCTTCATTCTGGTTCTTTGACCAGCTCTGGTTTGCTTTTGAACAGATCTAATCTTCATGACAGAGTCAGTCAATTCTGGTAATAACAAATCAATGATTTGGTATTCCTTGACTGGTAAAGCGTGCAAGTAAATTTCTTCCATAGAAGTAATCTTACCAGCCTTTACTAATCTACCAAGCTTGGTGACTGGAGTCCAGCCCTTTTCTTCATCCTTTCTACCGCCTCTTCTTGGACCACCTCTCTTTTGGTTCTTACCGAACGATCTCTTGGCACCTTCTGGTGCAGCAGCTGGAGCAGACATGTTTGTTAGTTAGTCGGAATGTTACGTGGAAAGCCGGGGAGTTGGTTTTCGATCGACAGTTGTTGAAAAAATACTAGTGGGTGAAAAAGTTTGATTTTTATGAGGATGGTTGGAATTGGGCGTACACGACGGTAGAAAAAATCACACAAGGGCGCGAGCCCTTGTGCGAGCAGAGGCACGTGAGCACAACGCGCGCAGCGAGTTGTATGAGTGAGAATTAGTACTGAGTGAGCACTGACACTGACTTATTGTGAGTGTGTCCGGCAGGGGTCAGGTGGGTCTTCTTCAGTAGGTCGTCTTCAGAGGGTTGAGTGGTTTCGTAAAGAGAGCAGGGCCTGTCTGGCCACTGCCGGCTTCGCCGGCAGTTGCTTCGTCAGAAGTGCCATGTAGTCAGTGCACACACTTAATCTCTCACGACCCTGGAGTTCCAGGGCGTCCCGTGAGCCCGCGTGTGTTCCCGCATATGTTCCCGCGTGATCCCCCCCGTGATCCTTTGTACCACTCTGCACAGTCACGTTACTCAGGGGTAGCAACCATTGCTCCGCATTTAGCAACCGATAATTCCTTTATATACCACCACCTTTTCTACAATTTTCATCTCCCACAAACTCAAAAATGTCATACGCTGAAGTCGCTAAAACAGGAAAAGATCCAGAAGAAATCAAAGAAGATAAACAGTTTGAAGAATTCAAAGAAGATTTCAAAGAACGCGCGGGAGAAGCGGTTGATAAGGCGCATCAAAAGAGAAAAGAATTGCGTAAGGACCTCGACGACTTATCCAAAGAGGGTAAGAGTGCTTATTATAAATGGATGATTCATGCTAGGGAAGGGTTTGATCGGGTAACTGTATTTTTAAAAGGATTTGGGACCGAGGTGCAGGAACGGTCGTGCACGGCTCTTAACAAGACGGTTTATGAACTCCAAAATCCGGTTGTTGCTACCCAGGCGGTGGTTGGGATTGCAGGTGCCGTGGCCGCATACATGACCTATTTGGAAAGAGCTAGAATCAATACCGATTCAAAATTGGTTGTTGGAATTCATGCGGGTGTAATTAGTGCGTTTGTATTGGCTGATTCCTACTTGTTTAGGAAGTACTATCCTCAATTTGATAAAAAAAGATAAAGTGTTAAATATATATTGTTAAAGAAGGAATGTAGATGTGCAGGCGATGTGTGCAAGGAGACTTAGAGGTGCAAGGAGATGTAGGTGCAATCGGGCAGATGTTTAAAGTATAGTCTATACGACATATATGTACAATCAATGCATGTGGATCAATTGGGTAGCTGTAACCGATAATTGTCAAAATACATAGATATAAATCTATCTCAATACCTATTTTATCACTGTTTGAAACTCATCGAATTATTTATTAACTCTAAAATAATTTTTTGGTATTTGATTTATTTATGCACATTTTTTGTTTTTAATTTTTAGTTTATGCATGAATTATTATTTTTAAAATAATTTGTAAATTAATAACTCAAATTTCTTTTTACTTTTTCTTATCTTTTTTATTTATCGCCATACTAAAGGACTTTAATTTACTAATTTGCTTTATTTATGGGGCTCATAATCCTTGGCGCTTCACTTACAGAAGAAGTTTCTAGTATTTTGCGCGAAAACTATATTTTTCTTGTTACTTGCAAAAATCAAATGCGTGTAAGTCAACTTGTAATCAACACCTCATAATTATTTTTTTATGCGACAAAAGTGAGCTAAGGGAATGAATTATATTCGGTACATATCAAATAATAAAATAAGGTCTCAATTAAGAAGTACGAACATAGATACAGATTTCGTATTTCAAACCAATTCTTCGAATCACTGGTTCATCTTAATCTCGGTGGCTTATTTTAGATTTGCCTCCTGCTGTGGCTTCTTCAGCTGCATTTCTCTCTCTTACAATTTTCCGTACCATTTTGATGCATATGCACAATCACATTTCTGACCGCAGGACTTGCATTTACGTGTTTAAATTTTCACTATATACTACACAAAACCCTCGTGCTTTGAAAGTTTATTCATCAACTTTGTGTTAGCAAAACTAGTTATTTATAACGCGCATTTGACCGAAGATAATCACTCAATATCTTCATGTATGAGCTTGCCAATAGAAGCAAATAAATTTTTTAAAATATTGTTTATATTATTTTAACCAAATTTTTTTATTGTTTCAAAATTTGATCGTTGACGCAAGAGTTTAAAAAAATGGTTTTTATTTTTTTGATATTTTATTGTGCATATAACATATAAAATACTGGACCCGCATCAACATTTAAACAATAAAAGAATGAAATCACCAGCCGTTTTTTATTCAAGTTTAAGAGAACCCTTGGTGGGAAATATATGATAAAATTAAAACCACAAACAAATATATCATTAGAAGGACGTTGTAAACGACGAAAACGCCCCAAGGAATTGATGAGGCGAGTGAGGACAGGTCCACTATTCAGAAATGACACGCACAGGTTGGTTTAAACGCACAGAAGATTTACCTACTAATTCGCCATTTCTGAGGGCGAAAATAATTACACAAACGCATAGCAATTTAAATGCATGTACATGCATCTCTCGGGGATACAGGAAAATAATGCTTTCTTTTTTTTTTTAGTAAGCTTGTTTTGAATTCAATCAATGTTTCTATGGCGAAGCACTGTTGTATGGTTAGTGACCAATTAATGTAGGGAAGATATACAGACAAAGAGATCGAGTATTGCCGCGTAGACGAATCGGCTGTAAATGACTGGGGAGATGAATATTGTATATTCTAACAAACAAACCAGTGGTGGGATGAACGATTTGGCATAATTGTTTACATAGATAAACCCGATTTTGAAACCTTGAATTGAATTAGCCGCTTGGGCCCCGGAACAACCTTTTCATTTGGTATGCCAGCCTTGTGTATGATCAGCACAGTGTTTCTGAAAAATTGAATTGTTAAATGCACCGTTCATTCGTATTGATGACTTCTGGAACTTCCAAGACATGTTCGAGAATCGTCGAGAAGAACAATACGATATTCGTCATTAATAGAACGTCTAGGCTATGAACAAAAGCAGTTGGTTCCTAATTTGCCTCATCATTTTTGAATTAAAAAAAGAAATGTTTTATGCAAGTGTTTGGCATGCGTCCGATAGCGCCGGACAAATTATCATAACCAAAAACACTAATAAAATAACTGAGGAGAAATCAGAGACAAAGACCATGCAGGAAGTAGGCTTTTACGTGTTTGGCGAATAACAATCAAGTAGCAACACAAGTGGTAACCTCTGCAATGATTAGGATCCCATGATACAACCGATTAAATCCGAAGACTTTGAGAGAAAAAATCTAATTCGAAGCTAAGAATTTTTGGCCTAATTTGACGTATTTAGAATTTTTTTGGCCGTATCATGAATAAGAGTCGAATTCTTGTGGGCGCCATCAACAAGCATGTGCAAGGTCTGACGGAAGTCGAATTGAATGGTTTTTAAATAAACATATTGTTGTATGCCAAAAGTTCTTGAAGCTTGCATATACATCACCCGCATTCATTATGCATCTAACAAATTTATTTTTCGTGTTCGTTTGCGTGTTCTGCGTGCCTCGGGAATGGCCGAATCGGGCAATCAATTCTCACGATCGGACAATAAATACAATAGTATGTTTACAAGCTGTTGCTTGCTCCCATAGTAGGACCATTAAGCATTAGTCCCCGCTAAAAATAAAATGATTCACTCTTCTTTCGAACTTGTTAATGGCTTTGTGATAACGGATTTATTATCTGATTCCTAAAACAACCTATTGTCCCTCAAAGTATTTTGTAAAAGGTTATGAAGCGGAATAAAATCCAAATTGGGGGCGCAAGGCTTTTTATTTTTAAATTATTTTATTTTTAATGTATGGTCATTTATTTTTTTTGTTAATAATTATCGATTTTGTGTCAAAAATAGTTTTTTTCTTTTTTTTTTATTTTTTATGTTTCGATTCTAATATTTTGTTCATTTGTCAACCCTTTTATCAGGTCTTTAATGACATAATAAATCGTTCGCTCGATATTTAAACCTTTCAATCTGCTTATTTTTCAACTTCAAGAGTGTATTCAAAATACATTTCTAAAAAATATAATAAATTCCACACAGTTTAACCATATTTTGGATATTAGCCCTAGAATATAGAAATGTTCACACCCAATGTTTTCCCACCTTACCGATTTGATTCGTTTGATAGTGAGGTTACCGATTTGAATAGTAATAATGGAGTGCCATTATCCAATGCGATTCAAAATTATAGTAACATGCTTCAAACTTACTCATTCGATGATTATCTGTTTTCAAGTGCAAATAGAGGAATTGCTAATGGTAATTTCTACCCACAACAACCAATTCCAATCAATGAATATTCACAACAACCTATCAAAAATGTTAACATGGTTAATTATGAAGATTTAAATCAATTTCAAATAAGAACTCAACCCGAGTTGTTAACTCCGGCGAGCGTTAACCCCGGGTTAACTCCGGCGAATAACAATCAAATTTCTTCATTATCAATTCAACTGTTACCTGAAACTTTAACAAATTCTGAATTCGATGTTTTTAATAATCAAATTTCATCTCAATTCTTTGAACTGAATTTTCAATCAAATTTTTCACAGCCATCGGAGATTATACCGAAGAATGAAATTCAATTAAAGAAAAGATATCGAGTGATCAGAGGGATTTCTGCAGGTGGATGTCTGACCCGTCCTCCTAAACAATCGCTTAGTTCCGACTCGATGTTTTTACCTGTTGAATTACAAATAAATGGTGCAAATATTGAAGATATTTGTTTCCCTCAATGGAACCGATCTGAGAAAGAAGATCGTAGAAGAATCATTCGGATTGAAAGAATTCAAAATGGACCTAATTTAATAGCAAACTTTAGTATTGTCGGGGCGGCAAATGAAAATTCAGTGACTCAACCATCCCATCCAGACATTGATGTTGTTGAAATCAGTTGTCTTGAATGTTCTGCTAGAATTGGAAATGATGAGACTGAATCGCAAAGTAGTGATGAAGAAAGTTCGAATTCTCCAAAAGATTTTGTCGATTGTGCCGAAGGCTTTCAATATTATGTCACATCTGTTGAGGTTGTGGAGATTGTTGAGCTATTAATTGGCACCAAATTAGTGGATCCAGCAGAGAGAAGAAGAGAAAGAGGTAGGGTTCGGCTGAATTTGGTACCATTTTGGCTGAAAAAACCCATTTCTTCAAGAATGAACGATTCGAATCAAAGTGCAGGCACTAATTCGATTCAAATAAATTCAACAGTTTCAACAAATCAAGATTTCCGTCTTGATTTGGCCAAACGAATCATGGGGTATGAAATCCGCAAACCAAGGGGGTTTGATAAAGAGGTGAGGATACTTCGTTGGGATAAGTTGGTCCCTGCTTTGAAAAGAGCTTTACAAAGTTACTATACGGAAATCCCAAGTAGTGATACCCATTTACAATGGTAGATTAAGTAGAAATCAATAAAGTAGACTCAAAATTACCGATATTAGTCTCCAAAGTACTCCTAAACATCTCTCTAATTAATTTGTGACATCATTAATACGATCTGTGTTGTTGACGCATATTCAACATTAAAAAAACGCAGCTTTAGTCTGAAACATGTTTGGATTGGTTGTAGTAGTTTGTAAGCCATCATCATGAAAATAGATACCATTTCGCCGTTGGAATTATCGTATATAAAAGCGGCGTTAGCAGATACCAACAAATACAACAAAGTTACCAAATTTGGAGATTCTCCTCTATTCGGATTTAATGCAGCATTTTTTTTTTAAATAATAAAAAAAATTCGAAAAAAATATTTTTTCTCTCAACAATTGATTGCATAGTAATTTGATTGAATTTTTTACTTATTTGCGAAACGTGCATTGGATTCTTTGCGGGGCTACAAACCAAATGTCCAAAAAGAATTCAATCCGATCGACTCGGATTTACGAGTAGCAATAAAATAATCATGCATATTCGCGGACATCGGGTACATTCTGAACTAAACACCGAGTTTATTTGTAATCGTGATAAATAGCCCATGTGCAAGAACATATTGTGGAATGGGGTAGCAACTCTGATGAGGGGATGTATCTACTGGGTGAGGGTAGTAACTCGTATATGTGTAGTACGCTACTTCTTCGGAGAGGTGTAGGATTTACTGCGGTACGGGGTAAATAAAAGTTTTGTAGGATCTACTACAATACGGGTAAATGCATTTCGTGTATATGTCGCGTAGGATAAAGATCTAGATGAAAATTTAATAAACCCGAGCGCCGGTCTCCGTGAATGGAAATTTTAAGATCTTTCAGGTGCCACATTTCTATATCACGCAAAGTACTCATGGTTTCCACAGTTTAGTCACTGTGACTAAGCACGGTTTCAAGTACGTCACTTCACAGACATTGACTCTGAAGTGTACTTGGTTTGCATGGTGCTGTGCTTACTGGTCTCTACGTACTCGGCAATTTTGAGAACTAGTCTTGCGGAGGCTGTACTCGTTAGTGTGTACTGGAGTCTACCGAAACTTTGAGTAAGATACTGTCTGCTGTGGTATGGGTCTTTGTCGCTGGTAGTATTATTCCCTGGGTCGTTGGGCAGGCACGGTAAGTAGAGCCTCACAGTGGTGAGTGGTGAGTGGTCAGTCACACACACACACTCGCTTCGCTCACACTTACTCCTTTCGGTCGTTCATTCTCGTAATTAAAAACCTCCGATATAGTGTAACGGCTCGCACGGTTCGCTTTCACCGAGCAGACCGGGGTTCGACCGGAATATTTTTACAATCACTACACTTTTTACACTTAGTTTCTCTTTATTATACTTGGTACACTACTTAATTAACTAAATATCTCTTTTCAGCTTCTTTCCAGTTGATAACGTTCCAAATAGCCTTGAAATAATCGACCTTGACATTTTGGTATTGCAAATAGTAAGCATGTTCCCAAGCATCGATAGCAACCAAAGGAACCAAAGGACCGGTGATTGTGTCTTGGTTAGCGGTGGTGACGATGTCCAAAGCACCTCCGTTCTCCTTGTTCTTGACGATGAATGCCCACCCAGATCCTTGAACACCGGCCAATTTGGCATTGGTCAATTGCTTCAAGTTATCTAAAGAGCCGTATTGTTCCGAGATCCTCTTAGCAAAGTCACTTTCAGCAGATGGAGGTTCACCACCACCTTGCTTTTCAGGAGCCAAATTTTTCCAGAACAAGCAGTGGTTGATGTAACCACCGCCGTGGAAATTGATGGCTTTCTGCAACTCAATGGTTTTCTTGACGTCACCTTTGGCCTTTGCTTCGGCGTGTTGTTCAATTGCGGTGTTGTAACCGGTGACATAAGTTTGGTGGTGTTTGGTGTAGTGTAATTCGTTGATTTGACCCGAGATGTGAGGTTCAAGTGCACCGAAATCCCAGTCCAAATCTGGAAGCGAGACTTTGGTTCTAATGGCTTGAGTTGCACCAGGGGCAAAGCGGGACGTAGAGGCTAATTGGCGTAAGGCAGTTCTTGAAATCATGATGAGGAGATTACGAAGCAATTAAAAGAAAAATCCTTGAAAAGTTGAAAAATCGCGGACCGGTTTTCGTGGCTGTGAGAATTCGCAATTTCCGAAAAGTTGTCGCTGTAGTTTTGGGAGAGTTGCTGTTTTCGAAAAGTTCTCTTAATTCGCAGAGCGAGAATTGCGATTTCCGAAAAGTTCTCCTTATTCGCAGAGCGAGAATTCGCATTTGCTCGCTGTAATTTTGGGAGAGCTCGGTCCAGAGAAAAAAGTCGCGGAGCGAGTTGCTGTGGCTGGTCTGACTAATTACATGCACTCAACGCTCGTTTGTGGTTGCTTTCCTTTTATTGGCTTTGTGGTATATGCTGGATGAAAAAAAGGGGCGAGCTGGGAATTGAACCCAGGGCCTCTCGCATGCTTGGTTGCTATAGCGTACCCAAAGCGAGAATCATACCACTAGACCACACGCCCGTTTTTAATGTCCTTCAGAGGAATTGGTGAACCCGAGTTGCACGAGGCGCAGAGAATAGTGAGAGGAGCGAGTCATGGATTGGTAATTGTAATGGCCAGTGGACTTTGAGAGGGCAGAGTAATAGCTGCAGAATTGGTAGGGAATTCTATGACGAACACAGTAGTCAAGCGCGCGTTGGTCGTCTGTTGACTTGAGCCACGGGCTGGACGTTTATCGACTTGTCGCTTCTGCGGTGGCTCATCTCTTCTGTGGCGGCTCATCTCTTCTGTGTTTTGTGGCTCGAGTATCGCGACTCTCGCGCAAATTTCAAGGAAGACGCACTGCGATTTCGCAACCGAATTCGCGGCTGCAAAATTTCTGCTTATGGAATATTTCTATTTACTACACTTATCGACTGTCACGGTCGAGACTATCGACTCGACTTCGCGAGAACTCAAGACTTAAGTCACGGTCGAGGACTATTGACTCGACTTCGCGATACTCGAGAGAACTCGTCTCTCGACAGAACGTAAGGATTCGCTTCGCTCATCCTTACTCTAGGAAGACGCACTACGTTTCGCAACCAATTCGCGGCTGCAAAATCTCTGCTCATGGAATATTTCTATTTACTACACTTATCGACTGTCACGGTCGAGACTATCGACTCGACTTCGCGAGAACTCAAGACTTGAGTCACGGTCGAGGACTATTGACTCGACTTCGATACTCGAGAGAATTCGTCTCTCGACAGAACGTAAGGATTCGCTTCGCTCATCCTTACTCTAGGAAGACGCACTACGTTTCGCAACCAATTCGCGGCTGCAAAATCTCTGCTCATGGAATATTCATTTCTATTGACTACACTTTCGACTAGCCACGTTAAAGACTATCAACTCGAGAGATCAAGACTATCAACTCGAGCATTGCTTAGCGATACTCGAGACAATGTAGGATTCGCTCGCTCATCCTACATTCTGTCCACCGGGGTCAAACCCAAAAGAACCATCCCATTATACAAAACCTGTCTTGCCGAAGCATACAATGCCAATCTAGCAACCGCCAACTCCCTCTCTTGTCCCGCAACCCACATCACATCATAACACTGCGACACAATATGAGTCAAAGCAAACAAATAAGTAACAATCGTCGAAGGCTCGTTCGTCTTGACAGCCCTCTTAATCACATCAGGATACTGGGCCAAAGTTCTAATCAAATTTGCAGCCACCGACTCCGTCAACAACTCGAACTTTGCGTTGGTCAAAACATCCTCAACAACCTCGCCGTCTTCAAACTTGAAGTTTCTCTCGACAGATCTCAATCTGGAATGTGCGTACTGTAAGTAAGGACCAGTGTCACCTTCAAAACTCAACATTCTTTCCCATTTGAACTCGTAATTATTGATTCTCTTAGCTTGCATATCTTGAATCATGACCGCAGAAATCCCCACCAAGTCAGCAACCTTTTCAGGGTCCTCAATCAACTCGTATTTCTTTGGGTTTTGCTTCATGACTTGGTGCATCTTGTCCTTTGTCTCTTCCAAGATGTGATCCAAAAACACAACGGTCCCGTTTCTGGTGGACATACCTTCAACCATTCCAAAGTTGATATGCTCCAATTTGGAGGCCCAGTCCAATCCCATTTGCTTCAAGATTTCAAAGAACTGCTTGACATGTAAGTCTTGTTGGGACGCAATCACGTAGATCATCTTGTCGAACTTGTACGTGTCGTATCTTTTGATGGCTTCTCCAACATCTCTGGTCAAGTAAAGAGACGTCCCGTCCGACTTTTCCACAAGACACTTGCCCAACTTCTTATTGAATTTGGTCAAGTCAATCAATTTTGCACCCTTATCTTCGTGAATTAATCCCTTGTCACTGAACACAGCGGTAACTTCCTTCATTTTTTCCTTTGAAACTTGCGATTCTCCGGAGTAAACGTCATACTTGATATTCAATCTGGCATAAGTATCAATATATTTTTCGATCGAAAGTTCTCTAAATTTCTTCCACATCAAAAGCGCATCTTTATCACCGTCTTCCATCTTCTTGAAGTACGCACGTGCGGCCTCGTCGGTGACTGACGACCCGGTTTCTTCCGTTTCTTTCTTCATATCATTGTTGATCTTCACGTAAACCTCGAACAAATGGTTGATTGGATCGGTACGTAACGACTCTTCACTCCCGTACTTTTCAAATCCAACGGCCAATACCCCGTATTGTTTCCCCCAATCACCCAAATAGTTGAATCTTAAAACATTCCAACCGGCTTTTTCGTATAAATTAGAGAGAAACCCCCCAATGATGGTGGATCTCAAGTGTCCAGCATGGAATGGTTTGGCGATGTTGGGCGAGGAAAATTCAACCAATACACTCTTGCCAACTCCTAACGGAAGGTACCCGTAGTTGGAGGTTCTGATCAAGGTGTCCTTAATGACCAAATTGAAGAGAATCGACGAGTTGAAGTAGAATTGGAGGAACGGTCCTTCGGCTTTGACTTGCGAGAGAAAGTTTCCTTTTTCGAACAAATCGCTCCATTCGGCGGCCTTTTCTTTGGGGTTGATGCCCTTTAATCTCAATCTTGGGATTGGGATGATCAAGTCACCTTTTTCGAGGGTGTTGGGGGAGTCCATCGACTCAAAAATGATGTTTTCTGGAACAGAACTGATTCTATGGAGTTCACTGGCGATGTAGTTTCTCATGACATCAACGATGTTGAAGTCGGGGTGAGAGTCGGATTGGGCGGCGGGTTGGCTGAGGCCAAGCGCGGAGAGCCCGGAAGTGATCGAGTGGACGGACATGTTTCGTTTGAGGGGGGAGATGAGACGGGGAAGCATGGTGAAAAATTTTATCGCGCTTTGAGAGTCGCAAACAAGAGAGTCGCGAAGCGGCTCTCTGTGTGTAGTGACAAAAACCAGAAAATCGAAGAGAGTCGCGAAGCGGATCTCTGAGTGTAGTGACAAAAATCGAAGAGAGTAGCTACAAAAATCGAAGACCGCACCAAAACAGCGTAGCCAGAAAAAAGGACTCCCCAATGACTCATCTACTCTGACTCACAGTACACTCTCAACGGACAACCCCGCAACCATAACCAGACCACCATCAGAACTCTAAGACTGGAAATCTAGAGAAGCAATACATATGTAGACCGACATATACCTCTACATGACTACTGAGAGATAGGAGTTAGAATTCTCTACCGCGACTTTTAACGACCGCTAGTACGAAAAATTCGCGGTAGCGAATTTCTCGATTTCTCGATTTCTCGAAAAGTCGCACACGACATTCCACCATTTACAAATAGAAACTCGCTTGCGCGAGCTTCTTATAGTATATCACCTCACCATGGAACAACTCCGTGAAATGGGCTTCACTCAAGAGCAAGCCGCCTCCGCACTTAACCTCTCCAACAACGACCTTACCAAAGCCATTGCCATTCTCTTTGGCGACCCAATTGAAATCGACGATCCAAACCCCCCCGCAAATCCCGCTTCCTTCATTTCTGTTCCTCCCGAGCAAATCCCTTCTAATTTGGCCGAATTAACTCAGCATCGTGAATACGAAACTTCGCTGGAAATCCCCATCATCACCGAAGAAACCCCGTTAAGTTCGGATTCACTGACCGCATATATCGTTGAAACCATTTATGATGAACCTCCAAGCACACGTGATGGCAACCCACCTGCAATTCTTCCTCGAATCGCAACTTACATGGAAAACTACATCATCGCCGTGCTTTTAATAATCCTGCAATTAAATCGGGTTAAAAAACTCGTATTTGAACAAAAATCTAGCCCCATTTTATTTAAATCAAATTGGTTTAATGCGATCGGAGTTAAACCCAATGCGGTCTTAACGCCGTTTATCTCCGAAATGCAAAAAGTTATAGGATTTTCAACTTCAATTAGTAAACGACCATTTATAAGTGGTCATCTGATTCTTACAAGTCTTCCAAATGATTTTAAAAGTGATTTGGCCAACAAAATCGAAGATTTGGAGGATTTAATATCAAAGTTTTACACTTCACTCGAATTGAATTTGGAACCAATTGAAGGGTTTAATATCAATCAACTTTTCAAATCTCAAGTGAAAGTCACGAGTGAAGATACGACAAACGATATTTACCTCATTCCTATTGATATTGATTCACGTGGAGCCAATATCTACGAATGTTTAAGCACACTTTTATGGGGAGAACAAGCCAACATTGGCAATGTTTCCTTGGAAATTTCGCCCGTAATAACTCTACAAATCCATGGAGATGATACAGAAGATTTCTACCGTCCATTTGAACTTGATGAAGTGATTTTCCCCGAAATTTATGACTCTAAACATTCAAAATTGGTGCTGGAAATGTTCATTGAAAAGCTTGAAGTTGCAAAAAAAAGAAGTTTGTTATCAAACAAGTTAATGAAGATGACTTCATTTGAAGGAAAAAAGATAAAACGAGTTTTGGATGTCGCACTTGATTATCTAAGCGATTCAAAAGTGGCTGCAAATGATTTGGCGAATGTGATTAGTAATCTTGAAACTGAATCTGCGAGACTTTCGGATGAATTGGACGGATTGAATAGGAAGTATTCCGAGTTGGACATTTTCAACCATCGGAATCTTGTTAGGGAGATTGAGGGGTTGAAGGAGTACTTGTTAATTGGGGTAGTTATCTCCGATACCGAGTATTTGTATAGACGTAGCGTGGACGAGGAGCCATGGGTGTACTTCCGGGCGGTTTATACTGCCGATAGAAGGGTGTATAATTACACGATGGAAACAATGGACTTTGAGGGTGTCCGTGCGGTTGTTTTGGAGAAGAGCAGTGCTAGTTTGGGCGCAGGATTTGTTTTGTTCTATGCAGAGAAAGCGGAGGTTGTGAAGGAGGATGTGCAAGTGCCGCAACACGTGGCTGATTTTTTTGAAAAGGATAACCGGTATTTGGAGGGGGAGTTGCTCGAGATGGAGCGAACCGAATTGGAGCGCAGCGACAACGAGAGCGAGCCAAAAGTTGGAGTGGAGCTTGAACTTGAGAGTGAATAGTAAACACCGGACACAACGAGCGTAGCGAGTTGTGTCGTTGCTTTAGGCACATCCCACAACCGCTCGGACTCCTCGACTCCGATGCAAAATAGAGTTGTCGCTGCGCTTCAACTCTGTTTGGCTGCAACTCTGTTTGGCTGCAACTCTGTGTTCTGACTGACGTTAGCTGTTCTGAATTTACGCACCTGTCAAAATATCATATCACGATTGCATCTGCTTTTGCTGATACTTACCTCTCTGGTTTCCAACTACTCTAGAAAGGATACTTGGATTATATACTAGAAAACCATATGCATCTAGTACCGATTTACGAGAGAATCTCGATTACCGCAGTACTCTATAGAACGCACCAAATAATAGGCTGTCAATGTGTGTAATGAGTAGATGTAGAGTCGCCAGTGTGGAGTGTGCAGAGTTTCTCTTTACCAACTTGAGTCTTCACTCGCTTGGCCGAGACTTGCAATGATACTAGTGTTACGTATGCATTACGTAAGCGGGATCCGTACTTCCAACAGTGCACAAGCTGGCCCCAGAGAGCAAGCCGCGAGGGATGTGTAGGGCATAGTCGGGCCTGTAGAGTGGTATACAGTGAGTAGTGTAATGATGGTGTATTGAAAAGCGGGTATAAACATTACATAAGCCGCGTTTACGTAATGTTTGCATAAGCCTCGCTTACATAATGTTTACATAATGTCTACATATATTTTGATAATCAAATCTCATTCAATTTCCAACCACCAACATGTCCTTTGACGAATTCGAAAACAACAATCCATTTGCACCACCCATCGACCGGGCCACTCACGTGGACCCGCTGCATGTGGCTGACCCCATCATCCCACCCGTCGTTTCCGAACCAACCCCCCCTCTCCCAGAACTGAACGAACTAAACGAACCCGAAGAATCTTCACCCGACTCGATCCCAGAATCCGAACTTCGACGTCTACTCCCTGAAAGATTCACAAAGTCACGTTTACAGCTCAAACTAACGCAGATTGAGCCCAACAAAGCCGGAAATCCGGTGCTTCGGTTCGACGCTACCATCGAAGCGTTGCCTCGGTATCGTAGATCTACATACACAGACATCCGCCGGACGTACCATGAGACGCTCAAGTTCGCGCAGTACTTGACGATCTCGAACTTGGAGGTTTTCGTTCCGCTGTTGCCGCCCTCCCAAACGGCGTACCCCACCGACGGACAAGACGAACAAAAACAACTCTTTTTCAACTGGCAAGAATGGTTTGACCGGATCTGTTCAAATCCGATCTTAATCCGAGATGAAGAGTTTGTATTTTTCATTGAAAATGACTTTGGATATCAGGTGATCAACACCAATAAAAAGCAGTCAGTTGCGAGTGGATTTTTGCGGAAAACCCTCAAGCAATTCGCGCCTCCACATGATGAGTACACTGAGCTAGCCAACTTCCGGCCATTGATCAAATCATGGTACCTCGGAAGTATCAAATTGACCAAATTACTTGAAAAACAGTCGAAATTAGTCAAGCAAGTGTCCACGTCGACGTTCGAGTTATCACGCAAGATGAACACGCTAGCACGTGCGGAGAACGACCATGTAGGCATGAAGAACATGTGGGACAAGCTCAGTAAGATTGTGCTGATTGAGGCGGACTTACAGTTGATTGACTCGATCAATTTGATTGCCAATTTGGGCGACGGGTTTAACGGGCTTATCTCCGACCACTACCAAATTAAGGAATCGTTAACTAATCGATACCTCATAATGAGAGAGCTTGTACAAGCCGAGGTTCAACAGCAGTCCAAACATGAGCAAGTCGAGCGGTTGAAGGCGAAGTCTTCGCTAGACCCGATCAAGACTGACGAGGCGGTCAGATCGTTGGAGTACGCCATCAAGGCTAGAGAGTCGTTAGAATTACAAGTGAAGAGGATTCTGAGTGAGATGATACTTGAGAAGAAGGAAGTTTTGGAATTTACGGAGAAAAAAGTACGGGCCATGTTGAAGAAGTACACGTTGGGAAAAGTCGAGCATCACCGCAAGGTGTTGCGACATTTGGAGACGATTCGATTGGATGTGAGGATTGTGGATGAAAAGGGAGGACTTTCGAGGCTCAATAGGGATAATTTGGTGAGTTTGAAGCATAATTTGAGTCTGTCACAGGGCGTTGAGGAGGACGCGTGGTCGGGGAGAGTGAAGCGGAAGGGGACTGAGGGGAGGGATGAGGGCGAGAGGGAGTTGGGGGTGGCGGAACCGATTGATGTGAAGAAGGCGGCGTGTTTGTTGGGAGTGGCGACGTTTTAGATGAAACACAACGAGCGAACACAACGCGCGTTGTGTTGCTCTCTATTCTCATGACTCGCTGTTCTTTGACACTCTGAGGCGTCTAGCCTCCTGCCATGCCGCACTGACTCCGTGTTATGGCTCACTGATATAGGAATAGTATACTGAATAAGTAGTTGTAGTTTATTTGCGGTACCGAGAGTTGGAGCGTAGCGACAACTCTCGTTTTCCAGCTCGCACCGGAGTGAGTTGCGGAGTAGATTGTACTGAGTTGGAGCAGTAGACTGTACTGAGTTGGAGCAGTAGACTGTACTGAGTTGGAGCAGAGCGACAACTCTGTGTCTGGCTACTTCCGAGCCGAGTTGTGCTCCGCTTGAACTGTGTGTTCTGGCTACATAAGCTGAGCTGTCGCTCCGCTCCACCTCTGTGGTCTGGCTACCTGAGCCGAGTTGTGCTCCGCTTGAACTGTGTGTTCTGGCTACATAAGCTGAGCTGTCGCTCCGCTCCACCTCTGTGGTCCGTCCAACTCTGTGTTCTGGCTACATGAGCCGAGCTGTGCTCCGCTCCAACTCTACCACACAACGAGCGTAGGCACGTCCACACCACAAGCGTAGGCACCACTCACACAACTCGCTGCGCTCGTTGTGCTCGTTGTGCTTGGAATAGCGAGGAAAAAAACTCACGCTCGCTCGCGCTAGCGTGAGTTTGTTAGCGTGAGTTTGTTAGCGTGCGTTTGTTAGCGTGAGTTTGCTAGCGTGAGTATTTTTATTTTTCATCTTCAACGCGTACTCACAACACTCCTCGCATCATCTACCTCCGTGACGCCCAGTCATCTCGTGGCACCATATACTTATCCTTATCGTCCTTGCGACCCCCCCGTCCACAGCCCCAGACTTATGCTCTCGGTGTCACGCGACGAGTACCTCGATACGATCCTGCGGATCGGTCATATGAAGGTGGCCGAACTTAAAGACGTGTGCCGTGCCATGGGCATTCGGTTGGCCGGCGTCAAGAAGGACTTGACCGACCGGTTGGTCGAGCAGCTCGAACACGGCCAAGCGCTGCAAAACCACCTCAAAATATTGACCATCCGTACGTTGGTATTGAAACGTGATCAAGGCGATGCCTTACCTAACTATGCCGACTTGTACAATGCGATTCGATTGGGTGAGTTTCCAGTACCATCTATTGAACAACAACAATCAAAAAGACCTCGAGTTCCGAGTCATCATAATACGACGACGACGACGACCGGAAATAAAAGTTCCGACTCGCTCCTGCATAGAGGCCATTCAATTTATTTTAAAAAAAATCCATTTTATAAATTAAAAAGATTAATTCACGGATCTCCGCAAAATGTCCCCATAATAGCCGCCAATAACCGAGGTGTTGTTCATTTAAATTTCGTCTTAAATGAAGAAGAAGTCAAATTACTTGCTGAAGACAATAGTTGTGTATATTTATTATGTGGAATTCAATCAAATTCACTCCCACTGTCAAGTGATGTCGTTGTTGAATTTCCACTTCCGGTCGAGGTGCACGTGAACGGCTCCCAATTAACAAAGAATTTTAGAGGTATTAAGGGCAAAACGGGAACGGCGAAACCGGCGGATATCACTACTTTGATCAAACAACCTCCTTTCCAGAATAAAGTAGAATTGATTTATACTCATACAAACTCATCATACTTACTTTATGCTTATATAATCGAGACGGTGTCATGTGACCGGTTGGTGCACGACATCCGGTCAAGACCTCATATCCATAAAAATCTGACTATAGCCTTAATTAAGGAACTTAATGAGGAGGACGACATTGTCGTGTCGTCGTCATCAATTTCTTTAAGAGATCCATTGGCATATATCAAGATCTCAGTTCCGGTTCAATCAATTTATTGTAAGCACGTGCAATGTTTTGATGGTGTTATTTTTTTAGAAGCTCAACTTCAAATTCCGACCTGGAATTGCCCGATTTGTCAACAACCAATTAAAATCGAGGATTTGGCGATTTGTGATTATTTTAATGACATTTTACAAGTGACTTCCGAGGATATTGATAGTGTAGTTATTAATGCGGACGGAAGTTGGCAATTAGAGACTGAAGATACTAAGATGGGAGGTCCGGATCTGAATGATTCATCAGGTTCATCTCCAAATGTTTCATCACATCAAAATCCCCCGGATTTGATTGAAATTGTTTCATTAGAAAGTGATTCGGAAGTTGAAGATCCGGTCAATAAAGAAGAACCGGAATTGGAGGAAAATTTTAATTCTCGATTAGAAGGGTTAATGGAACCGGATCTGCCTCAAAATTTAAGAAATACTATGGAAATTGATGAAGATGATCGACCATTAGCTCAAATTGCTCGGAACTCTCCTATTTTATCTCCAAAAATACCGGAAGTTGAAAAACCTCTTGAAATAGAAAATTTATCACCAAATATTGAAACACCTATTATATCAGGAAATTCTTCAATTCAAAATAATACACCTGTTTCATCAGGAATTGTTTCTCCGGTTTCGGTACGTCCTATTATCGCCACTGAGTCGGGAGTGTCGCCGTCAAATGTCGTTGCTCAGCTGGTAGTGTCGCCCTCGAATGTCACACAACCGGTCGCTTCCCCCTCGAATGCCACACAACCGGTCGCCTCCCCCTCGAATGCCACACAACCGGTAGTGTCTTCCTCGAATGTCACACAACCGGTAGTGTCTCCCTCGAATGTCACACAACCGGTAGCTTCCCCCTCGAATGTGGTAGCTTCCTCCCCCAACATCTCCCACCCAGCGTTCTCCCCCACCCAGGCTCCAGGTGCATTCTTTCTCCAGCAAACCCGTCCGCATCTCCCCCAAACCAACTCATTTCCGTTCCAAAAGAATAGTCACATGCCCCGGTTTGGTTCTGTATCACTTCCAAACTCCCCAGCAATTCCGGGTCAACTTCCGGTCAATCAAGTTTCAAATCTGCAGTTTAGAACTCAAAACATGCAAAACTTTAAAGGTTATCAAAATTTGCAAACTCAAAATATACAAAGTCGATCGAATCTGCAACCTCATATTAACATGCAAAATCGACTTAATATAAATCAACAAAATCAACACAACATGCAAAATAGACAATCACAAAACATGCAAAATCAACAAACACGACAATCACAAAACATGCAAAATCAACAAATTAGAGAAAACATGCAATATCGTCACAACATGCAAACTCAAGCCAACCTGCATACTTTTGAATATGCAAAAGCGGAAGAATATCGCCGAAGACTTGCAGTTTATCAAGCCACCCCCACCGACATTCTAGAAACCCGTCGGAAAATCTACGCCAAAGATCACGAGCTCTACACACAGAACCTCTCCGACACCATCAAAGCGGTCGAGATCTACAAAAAGAACCGACTGGAAAAACTCCAACTTCAATTGAATGAGATCGAACAGGAGTTCCAGACCCGGATGCTAATTTTCGGGAGCCGAGGTCTACAGACCGATCAGGTGACCGAGCACTATGAGCGGAAACGGCGTGAGACTTTGGCACAAGATGTGCAGAACCACCTCCAGAAACTGGCCGATCTAGAACTCCTAAGGGACGTTGTTCGAGACCTCGAGACAAAGCAACATCTCATTGGTTTAGTATTGCGGCAGCGGTCTAATCTTGCCGGTGCAATCGTGCACATACGGCCCGATAAGGAAATACGTCAAGAACTGCAAATACGTCAAATGATGCACAATTCGGAGTTAAAGCCGGGTGCCCCTCTTTTGAACCCCGTTGAACCGAGTCAAGGTATCCAGGGTGAAGCTGAGGGGGGTGATCCTCAAGAGTTAGAGAGGCATGGTGGTGGTGATGCTGCTGCTGCCGCTCCTCCGGCTGCGGCTCCGGCTGCGGCTCCTCCACTTGCAGCTCCGGCTGCGACTCCTCAACTTGCAGCTCCGGCTACTGCTACTGCAGCCCCGGCTACTGTTACTGCAGCTCCCGCCCCCGCCGCCGTCCCCACCTTCCCTGTAACTTTATCCATTCGATCTCCCTCCAACCCTCCGTCCCATCCGTCCCCCAACCTGGGCCCCTCCAACCTCGCACGGATCACCCAGAACACCGTCTTCTCAAACCCCCTCTCCAGGACGGAACAACCGCACAAAAAACAACGCACGGTTGAAGGCTCGTTGGGCATAGCGCTACCAGAGGAGTTTCTACTAGGAGAAGCGGAAGAGACCCGTCCAATTAAAACAGACTCGCCCAAACTCCCGCCGCTTCCGCCACCGCCGTACCCGCCGCCGTCGCTCAAACCTACAACGCCGGAGGTGATAGACTTGACGTCGGATGAAGAGTAATTATGTATTAATACAAGTGTAAATGTTAGCGTTGCTTATGTAATGTTTATGTAATGTTCCGACACGTGCTTAGCAGATTACGTCAGCAAGCGACACGAGAACACAGTTGGAGCCACAGAGCTGGAGCGGAGCCACAGAGCTGGAGCGGAGCGACAGCTCTGTGTTCTACATCGGAGTTGAGGGGCAGAGATGGCGAGTTGTGTTGTTGCTTGTTGCATTGTCTGATGAAGAGTAATTATGTATTAATACAAGTGTAAATGTTAGCGTTGCTTATGTAATGTTTACGTAATGTTCCGACACGTGCTTAGCAGATTACGTCAGCAAGCGACACGAGAACACAGTTGGAGCCACAGAGCTGGAGCGGAGCACACAGAGCTGGAGCAGAGCACACAGAGCTGTCGCTCCGCTCCAGCTCTGTGTTCTACATCGGAGTTGAGGGGCAGAGATGGCGAGTTGTGTCGTTGCTTGTTGCATTGTCTTCGGCACCACACAACTCGCTACGCTCGTTGTGTCGCGTGTACGCTCGTTGTTCGACACGCATCGGATGAATTAAATATGTATTTATAATACAAGAGTGAAGTAAAGTATCAGCAAAGCTGACGTAATCATGATGTAATGTTTTGACAAGTGCGTAAATTTGAGAACAGCTAATATCAGTCAGAACAGAGTTGGCGAAGCGACAACAGTCTGAATCGGAGTCGGGCGTCGGGAGCGAGTTGTGTTCGGCACCTCTCACAACGAGAGATACCTCTCCACAACGAGCTGCGCTCGTTGTGTCGTTGCGTCAGACGGCTCGCTACGCTCGCTGTGTCGCTGTGTGGTATCACATCGGAGTAGGCCCCAAATAATCCTCCTTTATACTCCCAATCGCATAAATCTCATTCACATCAGTCCTCGTACCAACCACCTTCAACCTCACACGTGATCCCTTCTCGATATTCTCATCTGCAGAAACATAAGCAGGAGGATTTGCAGACGGATTAAACTTCATATCCGACGGAATCAAATGTGTACTAACAAAAACCGACAATGGACCGACATCTGCAAAAAATCCCATTTTATTAACGGTGGTGACAATAGCATCGACAACTTCACCTTTAAAAGGCTTCCATACAACTGCTCTATACTTCACTTCGAACTCTGCCATCCCCAGTCCGGGAATAATACGGCCTTTTCCGACATCGATGTTCATACAGTCAAGAACACACACAATGTACCCGAATTGACCTGTGCACGTGCCTTCGACGTCACTAAGAAGTTTGTCACGAAGGTACTGGTCCATCTGCGGACCAAAGTACGAGGGGTGTAATGTGAGGTTTAATGAGAGGTCTTTTAAGAAGAACATTGTGGTTGTTGAGTGAAGAATAAAGAAAAAGAATGTCAAATATCAACAATGTCGGGATGTGATGTCGCGCGCGACATTGTTGATGATTTTTTTTTTCACCAGGTCGTGTTTGCACAATCTTTAACTGCGCAAAACCTTTAATCAAATTTATCACCAACCGCTTTAAAAACTTTTCACCACCATGTCTCAAAGAATCGGTATCACCGCAGCATCTGCAACAAGAGTATGGCACCACGTGGACGTGGCGGGCGACGCGCGCACGCTCGGTCGTTTGGCCGCCGGAATCGCTCTTGCCCTTCAAGGAAAACATAAACCAACATATTCTCCCAATAGAGATCCGGGTGATTATGTTGTTGTTACAAACTGTGCACATTTAAAAGTAACAGGTAACAAAATGCAAGATAAAACTTACTGGTCACATAACACACGTCCTGGTTCTTTAAAGTTGGTCCCAATGCAAGATATGATTGCTAATAAAGGATATTCCGAGATCTTGAAACGTGCAGTCAAGGGGATGATACCAAAAAACAAGCATCGTTTAGTTCGTCTAGACAGGTTGAAGTGTTTTGACGGAGATGAACATCCGTATAAGGAAAATTTGATTGCTTTTGCGGATGAAGCGACTCAAGTGCAGGCCAAGATGGAGAGGTTACATGCGAAGGAAAGAGAGGCTGCCCAGTTGAGAGAGAAATATTTGCAGTAATCGCGACACAACGAGCGTAGCGGTTGTAAGTGATCTCAGTGATCCTGCGTAGATCACTGATCACTGACAAGACACTTGTAGATTAGTGTCTGTGGTCATGGAATGGATCAAGCTCTGTAAATAGAATACACATAGTACTGTCTGATTTGTGTTAGTCGGAGTCTCGTAGAGTCTGTAGTTGTCAAAGTCTCGTAGAGTCTGCAGTCAGTTGTGTCAAAGTCTCTGTAAATTTGTTTGATGCGTAAATTTCAGAACAGCTTACCTCAGTCAGACAGACGGACCGGAGTTGTCGCTCCCACTCTGTTCTTCATCGGACTCGAGGCGTCAGAGATCGCGAGTTGTGCGTGGTGTTGTTTCGGCACCTCTCCAACGGCAATACAACGAAGGTACCGCGAAAGTCTCGTAGTGGGTCTACCTAGAAATTGCAAAATTCGTGAGCGTCGCGAGTTTCGCGAGACTCGCTTCTAATCTTCTTAATAACATGCTGCTGCTCAGAAGTTCAGAGGAACTCCTTCGACTTCTAAGAGCATGCTGATGCTCAGAAGTTCAGACTTTGTCTGAACTTCTTCGTAATTCTGCTGCTCGTCTGAATTCCTCGCTAGACTGATCGCTCGCTACAAATGGGTGCAAAATACAACCTATCAAACCAATCACTTTGGTCAGTACCAGCATTCACTAGTGGTTCAAGTCATACTTCCAGAAGAACACTCGCAAGCAACCCCGAGCGGAGCGAATGGCTGCTCGTGGCTGCTCGTGGTTGCTCAAATGGGTGCAAATCCATGTACTGAGAGTTCTCTATTCACATTGCATATCACTCGCTGATGACTACTCAGGCAATCACAACCCCTCTGGTACGTACAGTGATCTACTTCGTAGATCACTATGCTGTCTGGTACGTACACTCCAACCACTCGCTTCGGTCATGGTTGCTCGTGGGCCTCGTGATTATAAATACACATTTTGTTTTATTGACTATTTAATACTTTACATAAAAAGGATTAGAAGAGTGGTCTTCCAGAGTGAGGGTGGAGAGGGTGATTAGCTAGAAGTTCAGGCTTCAATAACATGCTGTTGCTCAGAAGTCCAGACTTCGTCTGAACTTCTTCGTCTGAACTTCTTCGTCTGAACTTCTTCAAATTCCTCGCTAGACTCTCACTGAAACACCCGACCTCTCCGTATACATCCGCGGAGCAATATTCATCGCCATCAACTCCTGAAACAACAATTTCGCCGCATACGGAATATGAATCTGGTAAATATTCGTCTTATTCTTACAAGACCGACACTCAAATTGATTCTTTTTCAAATTCGCAATCACACTCATCAACCCACACATTCCACAAATATGAACTCTAAAAGCATCCGAAGCTTCCATCAACCGTTCCTTCAAAAATCCAGCAGCTCCATGAGCAATCATACAATCACGCTCCATTTCTCCAAAACGTAACCCACCATCACGAGATCTACCTTCAACAGGCTGTCTTGTCAACACTTGAACAGGACCTCTTGCACGCGCATGGATCTTATCATCAACCATATGTCTTAATCTTTGATAATAAGTAGGTCCAAAAAACACTTGAGCCATTAATTTCTTCCCAGTATGACCATTATACATCACTTCAAACCCTCTTGAATGATACCCGTGATCTCTTAACAATTTCGAGATTGCTTCGGCCGTTACATCGGTAAATGGAGATGCATCCCCTTCCAAACCCGAAAGTGAAGACACTTTTGAAAGTAAACATTCAATCAAATGGGCAACAGTCATACGAGATGGAATTGCATGAGGATTTATAATCAAATCAGGTACAATTCCTTGATTTGTAAATGGCATATCCTCATGACGATAAGTCACACCAATCGTACCTTTTTGACCATGTCTTGAGGCGAATTTATCCCCAATTTGTGGGATCTTGGTCGTTCTCATTCTAACTTTAACGAACTTTGCACCATCCCCGTTTGTAGTAAGTAAAACCTGATCAACTATACCAGATTCGGTACTTCTTAACGGAGTCGAGGCATCTCTTTTGGTGTGATATTGAGTTCTTTGACCCAATTCTTCGGTGTCTGGAGGAATCGGAGTGGTTTTACCAATAATAATATCCTCACCACTAACCCGAACTCCGGGAGAAATCAACCCATCATCATCAAGTTTATCATACGTCCCATGCTTCAACCGAAGCGTGTCACTTCTCGAAGGTTTTTCAAACGTCTCCAATGATTTCATACCCTGTCTCTTTTCCAAATCCATATAGGATCTGAAAAATAACGATCTAAACAACCCTCTATCGATGGAACTTTGGTTCATAATCATCGAATCTTCTTGGTTATACCCGGAGTAACAAGAGATCGCAACAATTGCGTTTTGACCCGCCGGTAATTCTCTAAACTTGAGATGCTCCATTGATCTTGTAGTTGCAAGAGGTTTCTGAGGGTAATAAAGAATGTTGGCCATAGTATCCATTCTGACCGCATAATTGGTTAAAAAGACACCCATGGCTTGTTTCCCCATGGCGGATTGATACGTATTACGAGGAGACTGGTTATGATCAGGGAATGGAATGATCAGCGCGGCGACCCCCAAAATCATCGATGGATGGATCTCACAGTGGGTGAAAGTATGTGAGTTAAGATTAAAAACGGGCTTGATTCTCTTTGCAGGGTCAAGCACCTCTTCAGTCTCCTTACTATCACTCAACGACGCCTGTTTACTGGCTTCCAAATCTTCTGGGGTCATCGCAATCATGATTGTTTCCTCTTCTTCGGCATCAACATATTCAATCACCCCATCATTCACCAAGGAAGACCAAGTGTAGCTTGACTCTTCATAATCATCATACTCAGAGTTAAGCAACTTACTCACCTGATCCTTTTGTAATTTCAATTCCCCTTTGGTGGAAGATTCCAAATCATCATCAACAATAAAAAGTGGACGATAAACTCTACCAGCATCTGTAAAAATCTTAAATTCTTTCTCTCTAATGTCTCTAATGATCGAAACTTCGGGAGAAATATCACCTCTTCTTCTTAAATTCCTCATTGTTTCAACCAATTGACCAGGCTCTCTATGAGTCCCGATCCAAACACCATTAACAAACACTCTTGTAGAATCTGGAGAATTGGATGGAACATAATCTTCCAAAGGTTCCATCCCCCATTCTTCAAGGAAATATAAGATCGGTTCAGATGGAGTACCAACTGAAATACATGTCATAAGTGATAAATTCTTAACTAATCCACACGCTTGACCTTCTGGAGTTTCGGCTGGACATACAAGTCCCCAATGAGTGTTATGTAATTGTCTCGGTTTGGCAATCTTCCCATCTCTTCCAATCGGAGTATTTGTTCTTCTTAAATGTGATAAAGTCGAACTATAAGTATATCTATTTAAGACTTGAGAAACTCCAGCTCTTGAACTCATTGCTTTCTTTTGTTCACCCCAATTCCCGGTGGCTAATGAATATCTTAATCCATCAGTAATGGTCTGAGATTTAACGGCAAGTGTCAAATTAAATTCCTTATCATTCTCAACACATCTTTGCATATAATTATAAATATCTTTTGTAAGTTTTCTGAAGAGAATACGGAATAAATTGGCTAATAATGGGCCTGCTAAATCCAATCTTTTCTTCCCAAAATGATCTCTATCGTCGGGTTCTTTTCTCTCTAATGCACATAATAACAACCGATTTACCATGTATCCTAAAAAGAAGGCTTTTCTCGTTTCAAAACCTTCTTCTTGTGTAATATTAGGTAATAATTCACGTTGTAAAATGTCTTTTGCATATTGAATACGTTTCTCTCTTCTAATCCCCATTACACCTCTTCTACCAATGAAATCAAGCGCGATTTCACGTTCTTGAATTACAAACCCTTCTTCAACACAAGGCTTTAACATCTCCAACATTTGCCAATCATTCGAATCATAACAAATATGCTCCAAGATATCCCCATCCGGTACAATCCCCAAGGCTCTAAAAACAATTACAATTGGGATATCTTCTTTAATATACGGTAAAGTGGCTTTAATGATTCTACCACTTCCCTTATCATCTCTACCATACAATTTGATTTGCATAGACGAAATTAATCTCGACCCTTTTTCCAATGCAGATCTAATTTCAGCAACGTGAGAGATTGGAGAAGGAGCTGCTTTCTTAAAAACTTGAACAATATTGGCGGCACTTCTTTCTTGCGCAATCAAAACTTTCTCAGATCCATTGATCACAAAATATCCTCCCATATCATATGGACATTCTTTTAATTCATAAAATTCATGCTCACCTAAATCTCTCAACATACAAAATTTAGATCTTAACATGATTGGTACTTTCCCCAAATAAACTTTGGTTTGACTTTCTTCATCTTCAACTTTCTCTTCAATCCATTCTAATTCATTTTCTTTCCGATTATTATCATCAGATTTAAACACTTTCTTTGTCATATCAACATAAAGTGGAGATGAATAAGTTAAATTACGTAATCTTGCTTCTTGTGGGAACATTGGATGCGTTGTACCATCTCCTTCAGTTTGAGTAGGTTTAGAAATATAAATTTTTCCAAAAGTGATTTCAAAACGTCTATTTTCATGATCATGCTCGGATGTATGTTGAGCTGGTTGATCCAAGATTAAATGAGAATCTTCCCAAACAAGTTCTTGAATTGTTGTTTCAATGAATTCATCAAATGAATCCAATTGTTGAGAAACTAACCCTTTTTCTTGAAAGAAGGAGGATATTACAGTCCAACAATCTTCGGGTGTGATGGTGTTTTGATCGTCTTCGTAGTAGTATGGATCGGACATATTGAGTGTTTGAGTGATGTCAATTGGTGTCTGTCTGAATGGTGTCTCTCTGAGTGTATCAGGCAGTCTGTGATTGTCTGCGCGTGTCTCTTTGAGTGGTCAGGGCAGTCTGTGGCAGTCTGTCTGAAAATGCGTATCTGAGTATGCGTATCTGAATAAGCGTATCTGAGTATGCGTCTGTCAGTGTTGTCAGTATCTATCAGTATACTGTCTCTCAATATACGTGTTAGTCAGTAGTGGCGGCGTCTTTTTATGAAAAAAAAACAAACTGAAAATTTAATTGTAATCGCTTTTTTGAGCCCTACACGAAAATTCTCCCAAACACGACCAAAATACATTTATTGATGAAAAATTTTAAACTCTATAATTCAATCAACCAACAATGAATTCGTGGAGTAATATCTTTAAAAGATCGCTTCATTATAAGTCACACGGGAAAAAGTATCCTCAAGTCAACATCCAAGATGTCCAGTTGGAAAAACCTCGGTTTGGGTTCCGCAAACAAAGAGAACCTTTGATTTCTCAACAAGTCAAAAATACTCTCTTTCCAAGTATTGAAATCAGATCAAAGTATGAACAAGCTGGTAAACCAGTTCCAATCAAGTATAGATCCAAAAGTGACGAAATTGCACTTAGAAATTATCAGAAATACCAACACGAAGTTGCAACTGGTGAGCCACATTTTAAAGTTGGTTTAAATAAAGTCTACTTCCCACAAGCAAGAATATGTCTTTTAAGACCAAACGCAAAGCATACACCTTATCAAGCAAAGTTCCTTGTACCAAAGAGTTTCAATAAAATCGATTTACGTGATTATTTATGGCATGTTTACGGATTACGTGCTTTGAATGTGACTGTTCAATTATTACATGGGAGATTTACAAGAGGTCCCTTTGATTACGGTAGATACCGTACACCTCAATTCAAGAAAATGACTATTGATATGGCAGAGCCTTTTGTATGGCCGGAAGTTCCTTCAGCGTTAGTTGAAGAAGCAAATTATGACTATGAAAATGAAGTCAAAGTAATCGAAGCAAAGAATTCGCAGGGTTCAGATTTGTTAAAGCCAATTGAAGGCTTTGAGGGTTTGTATCGTAAGATTGAGTTACCAGATGCATTTGTTTCAAAGAATTCAAGAGAGGCTGGTGTAGATCGTGTTAGAAAGTTTGCTTCAAAGGTTGATTCTCAGAGTGATAGAGAGTTGGTTAGAAAGTATCTCAAGTTGTGATGTGTATATAGAATAAAGGGTCGCATTGAGTCATTGAGTCATTGTAGAGATCATGAGTCTACCCGTAGAGTCCTCAGTCTACCCGTAGAGTCACCTCGTAGCCACCTCGTAGCCACCTCACAGTGTCACCTCAGTCTACTCACAGTGTCTACTCACAGTGTCTACTCAGTGTCACCTCAGTCTACTCACAGTGTCTACTCACAGTGTCTACTCAGTGTCTCCTCATAGTCCCTCGTAGTCTCTACTCACAGTGTCTACTCAGTGTCTCCTCATAGCCCCTCGTAGTATTTACTCATAGAGTCTACTTATAGAGCCACCTAGTCTCCTACCAGATCCACCCCTTTGATTCAACCTTTCTATGAATCAACTCCTGCACCTCTGCATTATCTATCAAGTCAAAATCCTCATTCAAACTCTCCTTTACTTCCTCTTTAACCTCTGAATATCCAAATCTACTAGTTAAATTTTTAACTAAAACATACGAACTTCCCAATACAGATCCATATTCACTTCGATTTTCACTCAAATTTTGATTAAAAAACCACTGATTCTCTTCAAAATTATACTCCAAGATCGGTCTTAAAATTGTAAAATAAATAATTCCACAACCTCCCTTTGTAAAATCTTCCCATCTTGACATTTCTACTGAAAGTGATTCTTGTGTAAACTCATTTTTTAACAAATTTGAAGCCAAATTCATTCTCAGAATTAAAAAACACATAAATCCGAATTTAAAAACTTGGTAAAGTGGCAATAAATACCGAAGAAATAATATTGTCTCTGTCAATTCACAAGCAGCACGTACGATCCAAAAAATAACCCATTTCTCAACTTGTAAAGCATGGATTTGAACCTCTTCCTCGGCGTCAATCGTTTGACTAGAGTCTTTGGATTCAGATTCTCGGAAAAGAGGGTTTGGAAAACTAACACCTTTGATTTTAAAGGTGGAGTTAACAGCAGATGCCCTTGACTTTTGGTACCTTGTCAAGGAGATGTGAGAAGCGTATACGGGTAAAGCGGTGAACACAATCGTGCTGTCTTGTTAGTAAGCCGGGCTATATACAAAGAGACATGTGAACATACTTAAGAAAGGAAAAGATCATTGTTGGTGTAAAGAAAGTGGTTGTTAATTTTATTGATAGTCATTTATGGGGGCGATTAAGGGGTTGCAGAGTAAAGTATTGAGGTATGGATTTTTTTCTTTTCGGAACGGATGGTAGCGCGCCGCGCTACCACGCCGATTTGCACCCATTTATTTGTTTTCATCTATTTGTCTATTATACATCTATTTGCATACTTCTTATACATCTATTTGCATACTTCTTATACATCTATTTGTCTACTTCTTATACATCTATTTGCATACTTCTTATACATCTATTTGCATACTTCTTAACGCATTTATAGAGTCATTCCAAGTGTTTTTTGCATAGTTGTCGCTACGTGCAATCTTGCTTGGTTTGCCCGGCACTCCCCCCATCACAAAATACAGCCCACTAAGTCGTGCGGCAAAAGGATCAATTGCAGCCCTTAATATTGAAGATGATCCTTGCTCAGGAGTAATCCCACTAACAACATCCATTATCTTAAAAGTCCCTTTTGCAAAGGGACCAATAATACTCATATTCTTCCAGTAATTGAACAATGGAGTCCCCGTGATGATCCCCCGATGAACGGCAATACTGCAAATCTCGGGATACTTTTGAGCCAATTGTTGAACCATATGTATCATTGCGACTTTAGAATGGCCGTACCGAACCCACGTAAAGAATAAACTCGGACTTTTATCAATTGGATCGAACGGATTGAAATGTTTAAATTCAAAATGATGACCAACCGAGCTTAGATTAATTATACGCGGCAGAGCAGTCTCGAGTGGATCATCAACCACTTCAAGTAATTGGGGGATCAACTTTAAAGTAAGTAAGAAATGTGAAAGATAATTCACTTGATATTGCAGCTCAATCATGTTGCTTGTCATTTCGAATCCAACACCCATTATTCCCGCGTTATTTATAAGTATATGAAGTTTTGACTCTTTTAAAGCGAAATTTTTAGTTATATCCACAACTGTTTGTAAATCTGTCAAATCAACGTATAAAAAATGAATTTCACCTCTAAAACGTTCAAATCTTTCAGCATCCAGGTATTTTTGAACTCGTAATTGCGCTTGCACTAAAATTTCATCGATTGCTCGTCTTACTTTGAACGCATTTCGTCCTGCAATATAAATAATGTAACCATGTAAATATAAATGCAAGACCGTATACCAACCAAGACCTCCAGCACCGCCCGTTATCAACACCACTTTTCTTTGTAATTCAGGGTCTAAATAGGGAGCTGAAACAGGATCAAATAATTCAACCATTGTGATGGAGAGAATTCTACATTATTGACTCGAACGAATGGTTATATAGTTTGAAGAGTTTGTTACACAATAATTGGAAGAATGAAGAGTATAATTGGTAGGGTGGCTAGGGGAGGGAGTTTTACCGCATGTGGAATCGAGATGATTTTGTGGAGTTGAATACAATAGCCAGTACAATAGGGGTGTTGGTAGATTTATTGTCTTGAGATTACGTAAGAGCGAGAGATACAGATAGTTGTGCGACTGGATTACGTAACAGGGAGAGAGATACGTAGAAATTCGAGTGAATACGAGGCCATACGAATCGAGATAACATGTGAGATTAGATGATAGAGGTGAAATTGAAAAATGAGCAAGAAAATATCCCCGCAAGTTGCGATGAGATGTGTGGTTCCAGTCGTTTCCTCTGGCTGTGCCTATTCTGTGGAGTCTGTCCCTGTGTGCACTCTGTGGAGTGTGCACTGTCCACACGCTTATTGAATTCGGTCTGTCTGTGTGCTCTGCTACTCTGTGTACTCTGCACTCTGTGTGCTCTGCTACTCTGTGTGCTCTGCTACTCTGTGTGCTCTGCACTCTGTGTGCTCTGCTACTCTGTGTACTCTGCGCTCTGTGTACTCTGCACTCTGTGTGCTCTGCACTCTGTGTGCTCTGCTACTCTGTGTGCTCTGCTACTCTGTGTGCTCTGCTACTCTGTGTGCTCTGCTACCTGTGTGCTCTGCTACTCTGTGCACTCTTTACACTGTCCACACACTTATTGTGTTCGGTCTGTGCTCTCTGTACACTGCTCTCTGTCTGTACGCTCTACACTCTGTACTCTCTGTCTGTACACTCTACTCTCTCTACTCTCTGTATGTGCGCTCTCTCTACTCTCTCTACTCTCTGTATGTGCGCTCTCTCTACTCTCTCTACTCTCTGTACGCTCTCTACACGTTGTACTCTCTACACACTCTGTCTGTACTCTGTACTCTCTTTATGTGCGCTCTCTCTACTCTCTCTACTCTCTGCCTGTACTGCATACTCGTTAAATCAACTCACTCGCTATCGCTCGCTCGTTGAAAAAATAGGAGCTCTCCCCTCCTTTATTTTATAGCAAGCACGAAATCGGCTCCGAGGGGAAGATAACAACTGACATGATAAGAAATATACACTCCTGATTACTAAATATTCTGCATGACAACCATTAAATTTCCAAGTGGGGATTCCGAACTTGCTTGGTAATACAACTCCGAAATTGTGGGGGATATACCCCTTAATAATATTTTTTTTCATATAAGAAGAGACAATTTTCAGAATAATTTTAAAAATATCAACCAATTCTTTTTTCACAATGTCATTAAGAACACTCGGTTTAAATACCGGCATTAAGAATCTCTTTGCTAAAAGAGTTGATTTGACCAAAACAGTTCAATCTGTAATGGATTTTAAGCATCAACCTGAAGAGCTGTTACTGAGAATTATGACTAGATCAGATAAAGAAATTGGAGGATATTCGAGTGTAAATTTTGATATCGATTCAGAGTCGGGTGCTGGTCACTTTCACGGCATACTTAATTTGGAATTACCCAAGGATAAACCAGAAGTTACTAGATCGGGGTATTCAATGTTTAGAACTCGCGATCAAAAAGAACTGTGGTTACTGGGCAATTCATATTGGGACTGGTCAAATTTTTCACTGCTTGTACTTCGAGTGAAAGGAGACCGTCGTAAATATTTAGTTAATATTCAAGCAAATACTCCATTGGTTACAGATTTATTTCAACATCGACTTTTTTTGAATCATCCAGGTGAATGGGAAACTGTGGTTATTCCTCTTGATGATTTTGTAATGACAAATTATGGAGTAATTCAAGATGGGAGTGAAATAAATAAATCAGAAGTTAAAACTTTAGGAGTTGGTTTATTGGATAAACAATACGGTCCTTATTCTCTTAAAATTGACTGGATTAAAGTGATGACCGGTTCGGAGGTTGAACGTGAGACTCAGACTTCAAGATTGGAGAGATTGGCAATTGATAAGAATGATGAGTTTGAAGAGTATGCAGCGGGTGCTGCATTTGGTAGTTTTAAGCAGGATGATCCAAAGAGTACGATCTTTTAATCGTACACAATGAGCGATCACAACGAGCGAACACAACAAGCATAGCTAGTTGTGTGAGAGATTGCTGATCTTGACTCATACAACGAGTATAGCGAGTTGTGTGAGTGGTGCCTACGATGGTGGAGCCTACGCTCCTATTGTTAAACGTACCGGACTAGATGATTGATATTGATCGGATCCGAGTAACGGACCCGAGACACGGCTCCGAATATCGGCTCCGAAATTCTCCCTAAGATTGACTATATGGAACCCCTCATTACTTTTCTTGAAATAGTATCTTAAATGCATATGTATTAGTACATCCCCACATATTGTAGAATGATCAGCCTGAGGGGTGATGGAAGAACGGGGTAGGTAGCAGAGGGGTTCACACTCCGAGCTCGGGATCGAAAAGTGTCCCCTCTCGGGTTGAAGCCCTAGATATGTACATTTCACGTGATTGCGCGCAAAAAATTTTCAAAAAAAAACTATAAATTGAAAAACTTTTCACCGTTATTTTTTCAAACTTTTATCCACTTTCTTCTTATTATACACATTATCCAAAATGGCAAGAGGCCCGTATGTCGCATATTTTATGTGACGCTGGAGTACACCAAGGAAACTTGGAGGAAACAATCAGATAAACCCAATTGGATCGGATTCCGATCCTTTGGTATACCAGTCTTTTGACTCGGAGGGAGCCTTGTCGTGATAATTGTGGTGAATGTCAATCAGTTTGAAGTCATCTTGAAAGTGCTTTGAGGTTACTGAGGTAGCTTTGAGTAACTTGAGGCAGTTTGAGGTCAACTTAAGGCAGCTTTGGGTAACTCGAAGTTATCTTCAAGTCAACTTTGAGGTAACTGGAAGTCATCTTCAAGTCAACTTTGAGGTAACTTGAAGTCATCTTCAAGTCAACTTTGGGTAACTCGAAGTCATCTTCAAGTCAACTTTGAGGTAACTCGAAGCCAACTTGAAGTCACTTTCAGACCTGAAGTCAGCTTTAAACTGACAAGTACTTGTGTACCCTGTACACATTGAAGGCAACTTCGAAACAAGTGCTTGTTTGGGTACCGCCTTTTGACATTGTAATTTGTTGTACAAATTACTGAATGAATGCTCATTTCACCCATCACGATAAACCCCGTATCTGAACCAGCGTCATCTCTATGTAATTTTATACTAACTACTTCAGAAAGAAACATTTGAAGAGATTAGCAGCTCCATCCCACTGGATGTTGGACAAATTGTCCGGAGCTTATGCCCCAAGACCATCTGCAGGTCCTCACAAGTTGAGAGAATCCTTGCCATTGGTTGTTTTCTTAAGAAACAGACTTAAGTATGCCTTGAACGGTAGAGAAGTCAAGGCTATTTTGATGCAAGAACATGTAAAGGTTGATGGTAAAGTTAGAACTGACTCTACCTTCCCAGCCGGTTTCATGGATGTTATTACATTAGAAGCCACCAATGAACATTTCAGATTGGTTTACGATGTTAAGGGTAGATTTGCAGTCCATAGAATCACCGCTGAAGAAGCTTCTTACAAATTAGGTAAAGTTAAGAAGGTTCAATTAGGTAAGAAGGGAATTCCTTATGTTGTTACACATGATGGTAGAACCATTAGATATCCAGACCCAGCTGTCAGAGCCAATGACACCGTCAAGATTGACTTGGCTACTGGTAAGATTGCAGACTACATCAAGTTTGATACTGGTAGATTAGTCATGGTTACTGGTGGTCGTAATTTGGGTAGAGTTGGTGTTATCACCCACAGAGAAAAGCACGAAGGTGGTTTTGACTTGGTTCACATTAAGGATACTTTAGAAAACACATTTGTCACCAGATTATCGAATGTTTTTGTAATTGGTACCGAAGCTGGTAGACCATATGTTTCCTTACCAAAGGGTAAAGGTATTAAGTTATCTATTTCTGAAGAAAGAGATAGAAGAAGGGCTCAAACTGGTTTGTAATATAGTAATAAAGGACGGAGAGATTGATTAAGAGAACGTAGAGCGAGGGTGATACTGGAGAGCATTAACGGAGAGCGAGAGAGTCATACTGGAGAGTCATACTGGAGAGTCATACTGGAGAGCATTAACGTAGAGCGAGAGAGTGATACTGGAGAGCATTAACGGAGAGCGAGAGCGATACTGGAGAGTATTAACGGAGAAGCGATGTAGTGCAGTAGTATGGATCTTTGCTTTTGAGTAATGTCTGTTGTACTGATTCATGGATGTTTGCTTTTGTACAATTATTCATGTGTTTGCTTTGTATTGACTCATGTGCTTGCTTTGTACTGCTTCATGGATGTTTCTTTTGTCTGTACTGATTCATGGATGTTTGGTTGCTGCACGGATCTCCAACGTGTCCCCGCGTTACATGAGTCTATAAATACCAACAATTCCACTTATTCAAACCAATAATGACTTCAAGATATAGAGTAGAATACGCATTAAAAAGTCATCGTCGTGACCAGTTCATCGAATGGATAAAAGGACTTCTTGCAGTTCCCTTTGTTCTTCATGCTGACTCGCAAAACTATCCAATTCAAACTGATTGTATATCGATTGAAGAATACGAATTCAATTTACAAAATAAAAGTGAATTAATTGGGAAAGAATGTTCGAAACGATACTGTGAAATTTTTGATGATGTTGAAAAATTAATCAACCATACAATTTCAATAGATGAATTATCCAAACTGAACCAATTAATAATTACAAGATTAAGACAATTAGTACCGCTGATTGGTAGATTCTTCACTCATTTACCATTGAAAGAAGCCTTTTTAATTGAAGATAAAAGAAGATCGATTTCAAAGCGTAGATTAGTTAGTCCTTCATTTAATGATGTTCGCATGATTTTAAATACTGCACAGATCCAAGCGATTGCAAAAATTTTCAACGATTCAACCAACAATTCAAAGTTGAAATTAATCACATTTGATGGAGATGTCACTCTTTATGATGATGGCAAATCTTTAAAAAATGATGATCCAATAGTTGAAAGATTAATCAAATTATTATCACTTGATTTGGCTGTTGCGGTTGTTACTGCTGCTGGTTATCCTGGTCAACTGGGTGCTCAACAATACTATCAACGTCTTAAAGGGTTAATTGATCAAATTAACTTGTCAACTACTTTGAAACCTTATCAAAAAGAAAACTTGTTGATTATGGGAGGTGAATCAAATTATTTATTTAGATTTTCAAATGAGTTGAAAAATTTGAAATTTATTGATGCAAATGATTGGTTTTTACCAATGATGATGAATTGGAATAAATTCAAAATTAACTATATAATGGATACAATTTCAAATCATTTACAATATTTACAAAAAAAATTTGAATTAGAAAATTCAACTACAATTATTTTAAAAGAACGGTCAATTGGTATTATACCAAATGCAAATTTCAAAATCTTGAGAGAACATTTAGAAGAAATGGTTCTTTCATGTTCTTTAAAATTAAATGAAATTTTAGATAAAATTTCGCAGCCAAATTTCTTAAAAGATCAGTTGCAACAAGACCAAATTCCTGAAAATGAGGATTTAATTCAAGTATGTGCATTTAATGGAGGTTCTGATGTTTGGGTAGATATTGGTGATAAAGCTTTGGGTGTTAAATCTTTACAAAAATATTTGTGTAAAGATGAAAATGCTCATCATATTTCATGTCCAATTTTGAAATCTGAAAGTTTACATATTGGTGATCAATTTGCAAGTGTTGGTGCAAATGATTTTAAAGCACGGTTGAGTGCGTGTACTGTTTGGATTGCAAGTCCAACGGAGACGGTGGCTGTGTTGGATGATTTGATAGCAGGTATACAATAGTCAGTGGTCTACGTGATCTACGCAGTAGATCACTAGATCACTGGCGTAGACACTTTGTACATCAGTGAAGACACTTAGATTAGTGAGTGAGAAGTGAGATCACTGGTGATGGTAACTTTGAATGAATAGTGATATACATAAATAGTGATATACGAAGTGATCTACGAAGTAGATCACTGAGTCACAGACAACTTTGTAGAAAACTGATTGAGAAGTGACAGTTTGCTGAGCGACTATAGATCACTGAGTCACAAACGGTAGATCACTAAGTAATAACTGGTTGGTTGACTTCGTAGATCGCTGATTGACAGGGCAACTTCTTCACTAGGTCAGAAGTCACAGATCAAAATCAAAAATACTAAATCTACCTGCGCTCGGTCAACTAGTAAAAATAAATGGGTGCAAAAAATAAAAATAACGACAACTGCAGGACTCGAACCTGCGCGGGCATAGCCCAAAAGATTTCAAGTCTTTCTCCTTAACCGCTCGGACAAGTTGCCTAATTCGTTGGAAAAACATAATTTTTGTAGAACATTACTTGTCGAACAAGATCCATACCGCAATATTAAAAAATGTATGTGATCTTATCGTATTGAACCAAATAGTATCCTTCGGGTCTTTAGAGTAATTCTCTCTTTTCTAGCATGGCTCGCTTTATCCTATCTATTCTCACACAACTATTGGTTGTTTGTAGTTTTCATCTTTTTTTCAGTTTTTGCATCCATTTTGGAAAAAATTTTAATATAATAGTGTAATGTAGTGTATGGAGTATATAATTTATAATATATAGCGTAAAGTATAACATATCAGCTGATCTCATTGATGAAATACCTCTATCTATTTCTTAGTTTAATGGCTTGTTGAAAGATTTTGAAATGACAGCTCTTCAACATATTGGGTGCAAAAAATATACACTACAGAAAATAACTATGACAAGAATGATTACGAACATAATAATGGGTCGAGAAATCAGATAAGATGTTGATTACTTTATTGCCGAACACAACGAGCGTAGCGAGTTGTGTGAGAGAGAATAAATACAACGAACACAACGAGCATAGCGAGTTGTGTGGAGTAGATCACTGATCATGTCACTTCTAATAACAAGGTAGGTGTACACCCGTCTGGCACAACTCGATACGCTCGTTGTGTTCGTTGTGTCACATTCTCTATAACATTGAGTTCTATGTATTCCGCTTGGCCTACTTCACAAGGTCTGCTATTTTGTATATATGCATTTAAGTATAAATATAAAGTATATAGTACAGATAACACAACGAGCGAGTTGTGTTCTGTCTATTCTCACAACTCGCTATCGCTTGTTGTGTTCATTTCTTTTCTGTCAAGTCTCACACAACTCGCTATCGCTCGGTGTATTTTTTTTGACTCGTTGTCTGTTTGTCTATTATCACAACTCGCTGCCGCTCGTTGTGCCTTTTTTCTCTGGCCTCACACAACTCGCTATCGCCCGTTGTGTTCGAGACGTAGTGGCACCCCATACACAACCGGAGCTCCTCCATTCAAATAAACCAAATTACAACATTTCCTACTCTCCACAACAGCCTCACAAATATTAACTCTTTCACTCCCCCCAAAAAGTCCCCATTTTTCAAATACTGATAAACTAAACAGATCAATATCTTTATCAGTAACATCCCATAAATTAACTAAAACCATTGGAGATCCACAAGTTAACCAATTATAAATATTCCCATTTGGTTCTAAGATCCCATTTGTTTGTAATGAACCACTTGAACATCCAATCAATAAAGTTGGAGGTAGAGATTTTTTCCCCAAACAAGTTTTAAATAATGAAGAAGTACGAATATATTGATCACAACCACCATGACCCAAATAAACAAATAAATCATTTGATAAAATTTGATTTAAAAAGTCATCATTAACAGGTTTTTCACCAACAAGACCTTTCCAATTTGAATTTTCAAATAAATCTTTAAATTTTTCTTGAGTTCTTTGTAAATCACCACCTGGATTTATCATATAATAAACATTAGAATTCAGTACTGATTTTTTAATTTTCAAAAGGTCAATCAACATTTGAATCGATGGCATTCTTGAAATCGATTTTTTATTCAAAAATTCCAACATTTCCCAAGGAAAGAATGAACATTTCGAACTTGGGATTAAAACTAGATGTTGATTTTTAACCAAACTTCTTAGGTTGAAATATTTGTCAAATAAGATTTGAATTGAATCGTGGAACCTTGCAAAGTTGATAGAGTCGTGCGAGTTGAATTCTCCATGGAAATTCAACTGGTCAATTATGTAAAAAATCAAATCTTGAACATCTTGTTTATCATACCTTGTCATATTAAAGAACTGAAACATTAAATTATCATCGAATTTCATATACTTAACATCAGTTCTTCTACTTGGTAGAGTATTTTTAATCAATTTTAACAAATCATTCTTGAATTTTTCAAACACAACATCATTCTTGTAGTTATTAAAAAGACAATTGAACCCACCAAACCAATTTTTTTCAACTTTTTTTAATAAATCTTTCATTTTTAAATCAAGACTAAATCTTAATTTCCACCAATTTTTACGATCTTCCTTTGTATGTATTTTGGATGTAGTACAAGATTTAGTTGAAAGATCACTTTGTTTGATGATGTTTTTAAACTCATTTGAGATCTCTTCAAAAGTTGGATTCAATGGTTTTCTTATGAAAAATGGCTGATTACCCTTGATGAATTTACTAATTAAGAGATCTCCAGTATGGGGACAAATATCAATTGAAATTAAGTTCCAATTTTCAGGTATATAAAGATTCAAATCGATATTGAAATTGAGTGATTCAACGGTAAAGTCTGGTTTGATTTCTGAAGTTATATCACCTGGTAGTAAATCGTTGATGGTGTGATTTAGAATTCGATCATTTTTAAAAGGTAAAGTGTTTGTGAAATCTTGTAGGTAATACAAATCATTTAGTAATGAACAGTCCAATTTGAAGATTGTCATTGATGAAATTAGTGACAATGAATGGTTAAGTAGTTTATTAAGATCTCTAATTTCATAGATGTTGAATTGTGATAAATTTTTGGTTGAAATGAATGATAGTAAGGTTTGATTTGATAAGAGTAGTTTATTGATAAGTGATGTGTCGAGGGGGGTATTGATGAAACCTTCTGAGATTATTGAGGGGAGGGTTTTGGTTGAGATTTTCAAGGAATTGTTAAGTTGACCGAGGAGTTCGTTTAGTTTGAATTTGGAAGAGATGAGGGGGAAATGGTGGGAGATTTCAGGGATTTCAGGGATTTCAGGGGAGGAGCCACTGGAGGGGCCACTGGAGGGGCCACTGGAGAGACCACCATTGGAGAGCCCACTTGTGAAGTGACCGTCAGTGGAAAGACCCTTCAAGAGCCCACTCTTCGAGTGGCCTCTCGAATGGTCTCTCGAGTGGTCTCTCGAGTGGTCTCTCGAGTGGTCTCTTGAATACAAATACTCCCAAGGTATACCATCCCTCAACGTATACAAATCCACCCAATCTTTCCTTCCAACATCCAATCCCTTCACTTCCCGTCTAATCCCCAATCCCCCATCCAATAACCTCTCCAACTTCTCCTCAACAAACAGCACTGAAAGATTCTCTCTAACTATCCCAAACCGTTTCAAAGATTTCAAATTTTCCATCAACTTTTCAACCTCCTCATTTCGTTCAATAAACATATTAAACACTATCAACTGATAAGTATTCATACAATTAATTAAAGGAATCATATTCTTTTCATTGATTTTTTTAAATTCATTCAAATAATAAAGAAAATCTCTTGAAATTCCAAATCTTTTAAGAAGATTCATTATTAGAATATACGATTCAAATAACAAGTGAATTGTTTCAAATTTTAAACTTGTATAAAAAGCTTTGGAAATGTTTGAGCTTGTCTTTTTAATTATTGAATAAAGTACTTTTATAGTGATTTTTATATTATTAAAAGCTTCAAAATGATTGGCTAAACTTGAATTTAATTTCGAACTTGCTAATTGAAATCTTGCAATTAAAAGTAAATTATTAAATTTATCAGTTAATTTACAAGCTTGATTAAGTGTAAATTCATTTCTTGATCTTAAAATTTTAAGTATTTTTGAATATTTTTCAGTGGCTAATTCAAGTTTATTGGTTGAGATGAGGTAGTTTAATTGTAAGATGTTGAAGTTGAGGATTTGGTGGATGGAATTGGTTTGAAATTGTTTGAAGATTGAGTTTAGTTTTGTTAGTGCGTTGTGGAGGGTGGTAGGGTTGGGTAGGGCGAGAGTGAAGAGGGATTGACATTGGGTTTCTTGGAGGAAGATTTCCAACTCACCCAACTCGCTCAACTCACTCAACGAAGTTGAGTGGGTTGGCTCGACAGTGTGAGTTGGCTCGACAGTGTGAGTTGGCTCGAAAGTGTGAGTTGGCTCGACAATGTGAGCTGGGTCAGCTGGAGCTAATTGAGTTGGTTCGCTCGAGTGAGTCGAGCCAGAGTGACCACCGTCACTTTTCTGACTCTTCTGACTCTCCTGACTCTCTCTCATTCGTTCTATCAAATCAAGAACAACCCCCGTCAACCCATTAAACCTCAAATACCCTATCAACGCCCTGAATATGCCAAACCCGGTCTCTCTTAGGCCACTCCCTCGGCCACTACCTTTTGAACCACTTTCACCTGAACCAATCCACTCTATACAACACTCAATCGACTTTTTCAAATACCCTTCATTCCATTCAATATTGATGCATTTTTGTAAATAAATCCCACTTAAAACTATAGGATCACAACTTGGGATATTTAAATCCAATAAATCAGTCATCCCATTCACATTATAATAATGATAAATAATCACGCCTTTCAATTGCTGATCTGTTATTGAACATTTCATAAGTTTATTAATGATTCGTGATTTTTCTTCAACATTTGTATACTTTTCATGAACAAATAACTTCAAAATCAATTTAGATTTGAAATCTTCGGATATATCAAGTTGATTTATAAACTCATCTTGAAATGTCAAAGTCTTTGCAAGGATTTGAATCAAAATTGGATTGCCAAAATTGTCATACTGTTCATTTGCACCCAAAGTTTCCAAAAAATTCCTCAAGAGTTTCAAAGATTTTTCAACTATATTTAAATCAAGTAATAATTTAATAATCTTTAAACTCTTTATACTCCAGTTTGTTAAATTTTCGATATTTTGTTGATGTGTAAAAATGAAAAATTCACATTCAATTGAATTTTGTAAACTCATACAATTTTTAAATTTTGCACCCAAAATATAAAACAAATTTGAAATATTTCGTATTCTTTTAAATTGTTTAAATTCTTTAAATACTTTGAAAAGTATCGTCAAGTTTTCAATGATAAGATGTTTATAATGGGCCGAATTTTCATGAATTTCTTTTAAGAAGATGGTGAAGGGATCAAGAATGAGTAGATGGTTTTTCGAAAGTCTCTTTTCTTGAATTGAGGAGGTATAGATGTGGGAGGTTATTAAGTTAATGTATGTGAATGAAATTTGGGTACAAGTCAAGGGGAAAGAATTGATTTGAGTGATGAATGAGGATGTTTTGAACAGTGAGGGTGGGATTATTAGTTGGTTGAGATGGGGGAGTGTAGGGGTTTTGAGGAAGTGGTGGAGGTGGACAGTAACTTCAGTGGTGACTCCAGTGGAGACGCCAGCGGTGACTTGTTCAGTAGGGACTCCCTGAGTAGGGACTCCCTGAGTAGAGACTCCCTGAGTAGAGACTCCCTGAGTAGGGACTCCCTGAGTAGGGACTCCCTGAGTAGAGACTCCCTGAGTAGAGACTCCCTGAGTATTGATACGCACCCTAGACAACCTCTCCACTATCAACGGATTCACTTCCCTCAAATCATCCAAAAACTCAACCGTATTTTCATTCACTTCAACACTCTCAACCAACTCATCATCTGCATTCGAAAATTGAACAAGTTTAAGTACAAGACAATCTCTAAAATCTTTGAAATCGCCTCTTCTCATCAAAATATCTAATATCTTTATAAATCCTTTAATTAATTTCACTAAATTTAAATCGTATTTTTCAGAATTTGGTGAATTTAATTCAACAGATTTTTCTAACCACTTCATGAAATTCCCCCCATTAAGAAAACTCTTAGATAATTGACTCCAAATCGAGTTATCAATTGAACTCTTGCCTTGAATTATTTGATTCAACTTGGTTGAAATATACTGTAACAAACATTGTAAGGTTAAAAAATTGAATGAAATTATTAAATGAACAAATTTTAAATCATCAGTGTTTGAAAATTGAATACCTTTTAAAATCATTGCTATTGAATATTCACTAGATCTTTGTTTGGTTAAATATTGTTGAAGTATAAATAATTGTTCTAGTCCTTCATCAAAACTTTTCTTCTCAATCAAGTTGATTATAAACACTTGATGCTTCTTGATGAGCACGTGAGGGTCGATTGATGTGGTGGGGAGTAATTGAAGACATTTAAATGCATTGGTTATTAATTTAATCAGTTGAATATCAGTCAATTTGTTAGTTAAACATTTATTGATGGTATTGATCGAGATCGAGTCGAGTTCTTTCGTGGAGCATGACGTGTTGAGTTTCTTTGAGGGATGCAACGGCATGGCCACGTGTGAGTTTATATATGCCTCTATCTTTTGACCATCGAGGTCCATTTTGTTGTGTTTGTAAACTAATAAAGAAAATAAAAAATGTATTTGGCGCTACCAGGAAATAAATAGCTCGCGTACGATAGTACGCGAGATATCACTACAGGTCACTACAGGTCGCTACAGGTCACAACGAACGCGAGCTATGACAACAGGTCACAACTAGTACACAAGTCGTATACAACTACACAATTAGTACACAGTTGAGCATACTCGCTGTCGCTGTGCTTAGCTCGCACACAGCTACACATTTAATACACAGTCGAGCACAACTCGCTTTCGCTCGTTGTATTACTTGCACAACTACAACTAGTACACAGTCGCGCACAACTCGCTATCGCTCGTTGTGCTTCAGAATTTATTATATACAACGTGCTAAAACACTCTATCACCTCTACTTTCTGCCTCCAACTCTTCTTGCTTGAACTTTTCCTTTTCTTCCAATCTCTTCAAAGCATTCTTCTTGGCCAATACAGCAACTCTATTTCTTTCACCACCATGCTTCTTCTTACCTCTCTTATGCTCTCTTAATGGTTCTAAATTATTTTCAAATTTATGAATCCATCTTAACATATACCTTCTTGTTGAAACATCAATACCCAAATTCTTCATTTCCTTTGAAGATGTCTTTAAAAATTTGTTTAAATCTCCTTCAAAAGTATCTAAATGATCCAGTGTTTGACGACCAATCAATTTAAAGAAAGTTTCTAAATCATTGACATTGTCTTTGGTTCTAGTCGAATGGTTTGTTCTTGACAAAATCGAAGATGTCGAAAAACTCTTTGCAACTGGTACAATAGATTTTATTGGACTTATGTATATCGATGGACGTACTAAAGCACTCTTAAATATCGATCTAAACATTATGGTTTGAATATCAATTTTATAATTATTTCAATAATTTTCAAATTTTTCAAATTTGAAATAAAAGTCGTGCATTGTTCCAAAAAAAAAACGAACCCCAAAAATTCTACATTATTTCAATATACTATTCAATATATTCTACTTACAACAAGTTAATTCTTTTGAACTCAACAAGTTTCCTCTCTTGAATTCATTACAACAAGTTTCTTCTCTTGAATTCATTCAATAAGGAGTTACCCAATCTAGCTGGAGAAGCTTCGACAATAACACCGGCAGATTGTAAAGCAGCAATCTTTGATTTGGCATCACCCTTACCACCAGCAATGATGGCACCAGCATGACCCATTCTTCTACCTGGAGGAGCAGAAACACCAGCAATAAAAGAAACAACTGGTTTTGGAACATCTCTTGTCAAGTTATATTGTTTCAAGAATTCAGAAGCTTCTTCTTCTGCAGTACCACCAATTTCACCAATTAAAATGATCCCTTCAGTTTCTTTATCTTCTAAAAATAAAGTTAAAGCATCAATAAAATTAGTACCTGGGAATGGATCACCACCCATACCAATAACAAGAGATTGACCAAGACCAACAGCAGTAGTTTGAGCAACAGCTTCATAAGTTAAAGTACCTGATTTTGAAATGATACCAATTCTACCTCTCTTATGAATATGTGAAGGCATAATACCAATCTTACATTGATCTGGAGCAATTAAACCAGGACAATTTGGACCAACCAATCTAGTCTTATCTTGAGTCTTTAAAATTTGAGCAATTCTAACCATATCATGTTGAGGAATACCTTCAGTGATAGCAACTGCCAAAGAAATTTCGGCTTCAATTGCTTCTTCAATTGCAGCAGCTGCAATTGAAGGAGGAACAAAAATACCGGTAGCAGATGCACCAGTTTGTTTCATTGCATCCTTGACATTTGCAAAAACAGGTCTATCCAAATGAGTTTGACCAGCTTTCTTTGGATTGGTACCACCAACAACTTGAGTACCATAAGCAATTGCTTGTTCAGCATGAAAAGTTGCTTGTTTACCGGTGAAACCTTGGTAAATAACCTTGGTGTCACTGGTCACCTTCAAGTTTTTAATGGTCGAAGCATAGTTCTTAGCTGGGCTAGACTTGGCAAAACCACGGACAAATTGTCTGTTCAACATGTTTAATATATAGTAAAAGAAAGTTGAGTATTTTTTGTTGGTTGTTCAAATCAAATTTTTTTGAACCGAGTAATTTTTTTAAAAAATGCGTGTAAATGTCAAAAATTAGAGGTTTAGAGGAAGAAGGGCACGTGTTGGGGGAAGCAAGCCAGGGAGTGAGTGATTGATGTGATAGTGTAAAGAGTGAAGGGGATTGAGGGGGATTTATAGGGAATAGAGAGAGGTGTAGAAGGTTGAAGACAAGAGTTATGTTGTAGTATGTATTGTATGGCGATGACATAAGCACGCTCGTTTTCTTACATAATCTGCATTAAATTTAACTTGTTGATATTTCACTCAACAATATCAAATCTAAGTCACTAACAACCCATGTCCGAACCAGTGGAAACAGGGGACACAGATCCCAAAAGACAAAAAGTCCATTCTGTCAAACGTCCAAGTGCAGAAGTACTTCAAAGAAGAAAAGAAGGACGATTAAAAGCAGCTGCAACAATAGCTGAAAATTTAAAGAAAACAGGAATTGTTAGAGTTGAAGAAGAAAACAATTTTGGATTAACTAGTATTAAACTGGTTCCATTAATTAATCAAAAGAATTATTTCACCGAATATTTACGTAAAGATGAACAAATTTCATTTATTAGGAATTGGAGAAGAGAGAGATTATTACTGACCAAAATGAAGAAAACAAATGATACTATAACATCTAATAAGATGACTAATTTTGATAATTTTGATTTGAATGAAATTGAGCTTGAGATGAAGAAAGCAGCGGTTGAAGAAGAAGAAGAAGATGAAGAAGAAGCCGAGGATATAGTTGAAGATAAAGCCAAGGTTGGAGATGACACTATAGTGATTCATTTAGGGTCTGCGTATACTAGGATTGGACGTGCGACGGATGCAATGCCATTGACCGTTCCTACGGTTGTTGCAGTGCCCAATACTGACGACAAGCCAAAACATGTACAGAATCATCCGATTCGAAAGACAAACCAAGATGGTCAAGTCCATTTCAATGAAGAATTTGATGAGATCAAAGCAGTGATGACCAAAGATTTCAAGTCAAGAATGAGATATTATAAGCGTCGGATTTTACCAAATTCGAGAGAAACAGTTGCAAATTTCAATAAGAAAATTGAAGCCGAAAAAATTCCAGATCACAATGATCCGTTTAAAAAAGAGTGGATTGAGACACCCACCAAATATTTTTATGTTGGAGATGAAGCATTGAAGTTACCAATCAGTTCGAAGCGGAAACTGGACTTCAAACTCAGGTATCCAATCATTAATGGGAATTTCAATGAACATTCCAAAGACTACAAATCATTTGAAGAAATCTTGGGAGACATTTCTGAAATTTTGATTGATTCATTGGAAAAATTGGATATTAAACAAAACACTTTATTACAATTCAAGGCTATTTTCATCATACCAGATTTGTATGATAAATTATTTGTTGAAAAAATCATTCAAATTTTATTTAAATATGTTGGATTTGGTAAAGTTAGTATTATTCAAGAATCCGTAGCTGCAACTTTTGGAGCAGGTGCACTGAGTGCATGTGTAATTGACGTTGGAGCTCAAACCACGTCAATCAGTTGTGTTGATGAAGGATTAGTTATAACAGATTCAAGAGTATTACTTAATTATGGAGGTGATCAAATAACTGAAGTTTTTATGAAATTATTATTGGAAAATTCTTTCCCATATAAAGATATTGATTTAATTAGTAGAAATGATGATTGGGAATTAGCTCAAAATTTAAAGCATGAAATTTCGACATTTCAAGATGCTGATATTGCAATTCAATTATATAATTTTTACAAGAGAAAACCATTTGAAACAACTCAAAAATATGAATTTAAAGTATTTGATGAAGTTATGCTTGGTCCTTTAAGTTATTTTTATCCCAAAATCTTTCAAAAGAATTTAAAATCTTCAATTCCATCAATAAATTCTTCAAAATTTCCAAATAATACACATTTTAAAAGATTATTTTCACCTTCATTAGATCAGTATACTAATAAACTGAATAATCCAATACTGAAATCTCAAATTGGGTTAAAATCAAGATTATCGTATTGTGATTTGAATGAGGCGGATTTATTAATGGAATTAACAAATCAACTGACGGTTAAACATGAAAAATTAAACGATTTATATTCAATTCCACTTGAAAAAGCAATCATTGAATCGATTACAAATGCAGGATTGGCAACTGATTTATCCAAAATTAAGAAATATTATGATAATTTGTTAATTGTTGGAGGTGGATTTGGTAAAATCTCAGGTTATGATTTGATTTTATCTGATAGAATTAATATTTGGAGACCAAAAATTCTATCAAATTCAAATTTAGATGAAATTTTGGAGTATGTGGGTAAAGAATTGAATAAAGTTCAAAATATTAGAAATGAATTGATAATTGAATGTAAAAAATTAAAACAAATTGAAGGGTTACCTTCACTTGATGATATTGAGTTGACAGTGGAAGAGACAAAAGAGATTGAAGAGAAAACCCCTATAAAACTTGATCTTGATTATATTGATGAATTGACTGAGAAGGCTACGATGCTTAATGTGAATGTTTTACCACCTCCGAGGGAATTTGATCCAATGATGTTGACTTGGAAGGGGGGGAGTGTCTACGGGAGGTTGAAGGTTGTGGGGGAGATGTGGGTGACTCAGAATGATTGGGATGTGTTGGAGAGTCGGAGTGTTTATTATAAGAGTATATTTAACTATTAATGACGAACGACGAACGACGAGCGAGGAGCGAGGAATGAGGAGTGAGGAGTGAGGAGTTGATAGTGAATATACGAACGAACGAGTGTATCGAGTGAGTGAGAGTAGTGAGTAGAGAGAGTGAGTAGAGAGAGAGAGAGAGTGAGTAGTGAGCGTGAGAGTAGACGAGAGACCAGTGAGACTGAGCGCAAGCCGCGAGTAAACATACAGCCTTAATCTGTGTACAGTGACTACAAACTGTCTAGTTTAACTCCCTACTCGTACTACTCTCGCTAAATCGATCTTTCGTAACGAGTGACAGAAAACATACAGCCGACAAACAATCCAACATTCGACAGAGACAACTCAAACATATCTATTACTAATAATCAAGTGAAATTGAAACTTTTGGTGCAACTTTTGTAACTTTTGGTACAACTTGTGGTACAACTTTTGTACCCTTTTTATGCTTTGATAACCCCATAATCTTCTCTTTCAGTTTAATTTCTTTATCATAATCAAACATTGCCTTTTTCCATTGTGATAATAAATTATGCATTTCAAATAATTTAATTAACATCTTTTTATCACCTTTTTCATTTTTAAGTTTATTATATAAATTTTCATATTCTTTATATTTTAATTTAAATTTAGTCGCTAAATTTGTATAATATTCAATTCGTTTGGAAGGTTTATCGTGAGATGAACGATCATCTTCTGAACTTGGAGAAGTATATTCAACCTTTTGTTTCTTCATGTGTTTTTCATCTTCAGATGATGATCCACTTGAAGAGGATTGTTTTCTTTTGATTGAAACAAATCGTTCCTTTGTACCTGACAATTTATTTGTTCCTGGTTTCCCCAGTGATTCTGAAGATCTGAGTGAATCTGAAGATCTGAGTGAATCTGAAGATTTGAGTGATTCTGAAGGCTTGGGAGAGTTGACAATTTTTCGCAGTAATTCACTTGAAAATTTAGAAGAATCACTCACTATCTTTTCACCAGCTAATTTCTCACTATACTTTGGAGATACTGCCAAACTACCACCCTTTTCAAATTTAGGAGAATTAACTAAACTACTCGTACCAATTTTCCCCAGTAATTCCCTTGTACCTGACAATTTCGGTGAATCACTATGGGATTTCTTAAATGGTTTCTTATTAGTAAGAAATCCACCTCCCAAACTTGATTGTTTCTCTTCTTTATTACTCAAATTTTCTTCACATATTTTTTTTCTTAATGGATGAGTTTCTGAATATCCTAATCTTGTTAATGCTCTATGAATATTTGAAATAACTAATTTACGTTCAAATCTGGTAAAAAATTTCCATTCCCAGGGTTTTAATTCTTTATATGATTTATCTTTAAGTATAAAAGATCCATCTGTAACGTCTTCTTCATCATCATCTGAATCAATGAGCATGGAGTCGATATCTTCATCATCAGAGTCGCTTGTCCCCTTTATTCTACGCCTTCTTTTTCTCTCAATTGTCGGATACTTATCGTCTCTTGTGAATTTGTCTTTGTGATACACCTGAGTATACTCATTGATCAATGGGTTAAGTTGTTGCTCTGATAACTTCAAAGTGGCCGAGATTTCATGGATCGTTGCCGGTCCAAGTGAAATGAAATTAAGAAATTTACAAATAACCAAACTTTGAGAATCTGTCGATGAAATCACATACGAATTCAGAGACTTTTTAATTGGTGATTTACTTTTTAACGGTAAATTTTGAGATTTTTTCAATTCAAGTGATTTTTCAAATTCTTTAATCTTTTTAGTTTCAGTTATTGGGTTCAATTTTGTGAAAACTCGTCCGTTATATTTCCCGTCATTAATTGAATAAATATCCACATTTAAATGTTCAGGAATTTTCACACATGGAAAAATGACATTTTCCGAAAGTTTGATAAACTGGATGTTAATATTAACTCATGAAAAGTAACTAATCAATTACATACATAATTCCCATCTTTAACTATCAATTTGGGTATACTATCTCTCATTAAACACAGCTTGAAATGGTCAATCAAGTCTGGATTTAACTTGATTGAAATCGCCACCGGTGACGACTTCCCCGGTAGTGAAGGATCAAGTGGAGAGATCACTATCGACATTAGTGTAGAAAAAAGTGGTTTAAAAAAAATTCATGTGTAAAAAATTACACTTATAAAGCCACAAATTAAAGATTCAACTCTAGGTTATAAAAAGAAACAAAATCACTTAAACGGGTAAATAATACTATGATTGCCGCATGGTAGCGAATCCAACGCGAGTGCGAATAAGGGTAAATCCGATATGCAGTTCCATTAGCAGTGTAAAAAAATGGCATGTTATCTAGTGATCAGTAGGGTATCGCCCGTGCACTAGCTTTCACAGTACCTGTACATTACCTGTACATGCTACGAGTGCAACAGTACACGCCAATAGCTTTCTGTACCACCTGACTTCACACGACTACTCAACAATATAGTCGATCAATTTGAATGATGGTCCTGCATGTAACCCTTTTTTTTCCTGCCTTTTCTCATTGCTCGTCGCTCTTTTTTAAACACACCACTTTTCCTTTACTTCCCATATAATCAACATGCTTAAGTGGGTTCAATCAGGTCTTTCTGCAGTCGCAGGCACAGCTGAACCAGAGTACGGTAGAGACGCCATCCGCACCGTCACAGACTCGATCGTCAAAGATGGTCAACCAATTAGTAGAGATACAACCATCAATGATTTTAATTGGTTAGTTCCAAGTTCAACCAATGTTGAAACTCAAACTTTTTATTTTACCGATTTAAATTCAGGAATTGCAGGTTTTGCTCAAATTATTCATTCAAATTTGATGGGTGTTCATACAACTGCTCAATTTACTTTTAGATTATTTCATATTAAAGGTGAACATGAAAATATTTGGACTTCAACTAAATTAGAAAATTTTAGAACTGAAGGTTCGAATTTTTATGCTGACAAAGTTAAAATTGAATTATCAAGTGATAATTCAACTTATACTTTAAAATCAGAAGTTACCCCCGAATCAATTGTTGAATTAACCGTTGTTAGATTGATTCCTGGTGTAATATTTGGTAAAGATGGTACCACTTATTATGGTGAAGATATTGAAAATCCTTGGGGTTCAATGAGACATTTATTTTGGCCAAGATGTAGTGTTATTGGTACTGTTGTTACTCCAACTAAAACTTTTGAATTAAAAGGTTATACAATGTTTGTTATGGCTTTACAAGGTATGAAACCTCATCATGCAGCAAAAGCTTGGAATTTCCTTAATTTTCAATCTGAAAATTATTCTGCAGTTCAAATGGAATTTACAACTCCAATTTCTTATGCAACTACAAAAGTTAATATTGGAATTGTAACTTCAAATGATAAAATTTTACTTACTTCTATAAATAATATTGTTGTACATCAAGATACAAGTATTGATGAAGTTGGTTGGACCGTTCCAAAATCGATTATTTTTAAATATTTAATCGATAAAAAGGAAGAAGAAGAAAAACCAGAAGATAAAGTATTTGGTACTGTTTCTGGTACTTTAGAAACATTGGTTGAAAGAGTTGATGTTATGGCTGAAATCCCACAATTCGTCAAGAACATTGTTAGTGGTGTTGCCGGTACAAAACCTTATATTTATCAATTTGCTAATGAATTACAAATTGAAATCGATGATAAAACTGAAAATGGGTTTGGTTTTAATGAAGTTACCTTCATCTCTGAATAATATTAATAATTAAATAATGGAATCATATAATAAGTAATAAATTGTGAAATTAGACGAGCGACGAACGAACGAACGACGAACGACGAACGAACGAACGACGAACGAACGAGCGAAGCGAGTGAGTGAGGAGGAGTGAGGAGGAGTGAGGAGGAGTGAGGAGGAGTGAGTGAGGAGGAGTGAGGAGGAGTGAGGAGGAGTGAGTGAGGAGGAGTGAGTGAGGAGTGAGTGAGGAATGAGTGAG